>WBMY01000651.1:866855-958019 GCA_013397315.1 Donacobius atricapilla | reverse complement strand
GCGCCTCCCGCGCCCGGCTCCGCGGCGGGGGCTGCGGGGGGACCCCCCGAGCTCCGCCGCCCAGCGTGGTCCAGCCTGCCCGCGCTGCGCCCCGCGTCTCCATGCGCCTAGCCGCGTTTATCCCTGTCCCGTATGTGGCTGTGGGAGGGTTACAGCTCCCGGGCTGGAGCTGCAGCATCCGCCCCGGCGGTGGTGGGATGCAGAGCCCCGGGCAGCCCCCCGGCTCTCCCCCTAGGTGCTCGGGCAGCCTCCAGCTTTCCCTGCCCTGCAGCAGAGGGGATCGGTGCCAGCCGGGTGCAGCGGCTGCGGTACCCCGCTGTCCCAGCACTGTTCTCACCGCCCAGGAATCAAATTCATAAAGCCAAGGATATCCTCCTGGTCCGGAGAAATTAGGGTGTCATGGCTTGGGAGCGCAGCTTGGCCTCCCCCCGCCATCTCTGTTAGGCCCTGCAGTGGCTTAGCCGGTTATTTCCCATCACATCCTTTAACAGTAAAAAAGGAAAAGTAACTATGGAAAGCATTGGTGGTATCGCTGTAATTCAGGGGTTGACACAATCCCTGAGAATTCTGTCCCATATGTGGGGTTCCCCTGGCCGTGTCCGGGGTCAGGGCAGGGTTGCAGGGGAGAAGTTTCAGGAATGCCTGAATCCCAGCAGCTGCACTGGCAAGTCCCTGAGACTTGCCCTGCTGAGCGAGGGAGGAGTCACTCCTGAGAGCAGGACGGCCGCATGCTGCTGGAGATGCTTACATGGCTAATAAAATCCGGGATAACCCCCCCAGCAATAATGCAGCACACGGGGCAGGAGGCTGAAACTGTTTTCCGCCACTGCACTGCAGCATCAAACTCTGATTTACACGCAGTCCCCCTTTGTTAAATTCACGAAATACCTCCAGATTTTCAGTATTGCTGAGCTCCAAACTTTGGTGCAAGTGACTTCTGCCCTGCTTGGCAAAGGGAACCTGTGGGCTGGCCTTCTTCTGCATGTGCAACATGGAGAGAACACTGAATCTCCATGGAAAATCCTTTCCTATGGTTTATAAAATCAGAAAGCCAGGGGGAATTGTAAAGAGCAGAGGAAAACACTGGACACCTGAGTGGAAGGAGGGAGTGACCATGGCCAACTGCAGTCCATGTCCAGTGGAGACGCCGGGGAAGCTGCTTTTCCCTCCTTGCAGCCGTGCTGCTGTTCCCAACGCTTTTGAGGTGCCAGGAATGTCTCCTGGTGTCTCAAAACAGGGAAAGGACCAGAGCTGGTGCTCCCAGTGCCCTCCGGCCAGGGGGCTGCAAAGGAGGCAGCATCCATACACCCCCTTTTGCAGGGGTGGGCTCTGTGTTCCTGCCGGGCCCCCTGTTCTTCAGCTCATCCCTTTGGATGGTTTTATGCCATCGTGGGGAAGGCAGGGTAGGGAGGGGGTCGGATACCCCTCCCAGGTGTCCATCACACAGGTACCCTGGTGCAAAGGTTCCCCCTGCGCTCAGACACGGGGATCCCAGCCCAGCACCGCACCTTCACATGGGTACCCCAGCACCCAGTTACCCCAATATTCTGCTACACCTGCCCACAGGTACCCTGCCACACAGGTAGCCCAGTACTCTGACACACCAGGACGTCACCATGCACACTGGAACCCAACACTTGGCTGCACTTGAACAGGGATACCCCAAAACACAGCCCCTGCCACTCAGGTACCCCATCACCCCCCTGCCATGCCACATGCCCTGTGTGGCACCAGCCCCGTGGGCTCACCGGGGTCTTTGCTGTTCCCTGGAGCAGGTGAGGTTGGTACAATTTCCCTTTAATCCCAAACATCATAAGCCTTACTCCAAAGGCAATGCCAAAGGCTTTTAAAAATTCCTAGTTAACTTGATTGAAAAAGTGAGACTGTAGGAAATAACAAAGGTTGCTTCCCCCTGTTGCCACAAATTTGCATTCAGCCCACAGACAGCAGCAGCGGGGCTGCGGCGTCGCTGGATTTCTTCGGAAAAGTTACCAGAGGCCCGCGAGACAGCTGGAATTCATATTAGAATATTTTTAACGTGCTCTTACAAATACTTTGGCATACGCCTATTCCACTCCTTTTAATGATGTTGACTTCATTTCCTTTAATACGGGGNCCCGCCGCGCGCCCCCTCAGCGCCCCCTCCCGGCGGGAAACGCGCGGGAGCCTGAGGGGGCCGCGGGGCCCGGGCGGCCCTCGAGGCCGGGAGCGGCCCGAAGTACGGCAAAAGCGCGGAAAATACATCCAGGTTAAAGCCTCCGAGCGCGCTCGCCCTGATTTTGCCGGTGCTTTTGTCGGCTGCAGTGCGTGCGACTGATGTCAGTAGAGTCAAGCTTTCTCTGTGCCCCCCCCGCCTGCGGGTGGGGCTTGAAGGTGCGGCGTCCCNCCCTGCCATGCCACATGCCCTGTGTGGCACCAGCCCCGTGGGCTCACCGGGGTCTTTGCTGTTCCCTGGAGCAGGTGAGGTTGGTACAATTTCCCTTTAATCCCAAACATCATAAGCCTTACTCCAAAGGCAATGCCAAAGGCTTTTAAAAATTCCTAGTTAACTTGATTGAAAAAGTGAGACTGTAGGAAATAACAAAGGTTGCTTCCCCCTGTTGCCACAAATTTGCATTCAGCCCACAGACAGCAGCAGCGGGGCTGCGGCGTCGCTGGATTTCTTCGGAAAAGTTACCAGAGGCCCGCGAGACAGCTGGAATTCATATTAGAGTATTTTTAACGTGCTCTTACAAATACTTTGGGATACGCCTATTCCACTCCTTTTAATGATGTTGACTTCATTTCCTTTAATACGGGGCGAAAAAAAAAAAAGAAAAAAAGCTACACCAACAAGACCTAATTAAATTAATAAGAAGGAACAATAACAAATAATCCCATTTTGCGTTGCAAAACACAGATCGGAGGGTCGGGATGGCAACACCCAACAACTTTCGCCGACGAGCTGTTCAGGCGGGCGCATCCCCGCTCTCCTCGCCGCCGTTCCTCCTTCCCCGTGCGATAGAAGGGGCTCGGGGGGGCACCGGTAAGGAGGGATTGGAGGGGGGGATGTTCCCGTGCCCGCGCACCNGCCCCCCCGCCTGCGTGTGGGGCTTGAAGGTGCGGCGTCCCCTGCTCCTTCCTCCGTAATTCCAGAGAGGTTTTGGAGGAGAGGGGATGCAGTTGTTACATTTCCCACCTTTCCCGCCACCCATCCCATCCCTGGACGCCGTCAATGTCCTCTGCCTGGGGTAGATCCCCGTCCCCAGCGGGTCAGGGAGGGATCCTGGTGCCCGGCAATTGGCGCTGAGATTCTTCCCGTTATTTATGGGAAGGGTGCTTTGTCATGCAAGCATGCAGATCTCCCATGGGAGACAGGTGTGCTCAGAAAAATGGGAGATGGACAGGTGGCTTCAGCCTGGAGGAACATTAATACACAAGGACAGGTCTCTGGCTGATGGATGTGCGCTGCCTTCACCGGCTAATTCACACCAGCTGTTGGCATGACCTGTCCTGCCAATGGTCCTGAAGGTGCTTTGTCCCTTTTCCCGCTCTTAACCAGCCCAGTAAGAGCGGGTCTGGTCACTTAATGCTAATGCCTGTAAGGCGTTCAGAACATAAAAAAATTTATTGTCTGTTCAGCATTAGCATTTTCAAGTTTTAGCTCTAAAATGCTACGAACTCCTGAACAATTGCCTGTAACCCTATGTCTATCACCTTTCTGTCTTCAGCCTCAGCAAAGCAATCCCTGTGCACTGTGGGAGCATTGCCTTGAAGGACATTCATTCCCTGTTATCTCCCTGAATGACACTGATGTACATACAAGAGGACAAAATATTTCACATAGAGGTATAGATGCACACGTACACCACAGTATTGCTGTAACCACCCACAGAAATATTAACATTGATTTTAAAGGAAAACTCTGCACAGGATTTGTGATATTTTCCTTGGGCTTTCTGCGACTGACTTCCAGAACCTCAGGAGAAAACTCCAAACTTTAGGGATTTTAACCTGACGGAGAACTTTCTAACGTGCTCCACAGAAATGTTTCCTGGCAGCTTTTGTGGCTGCCTCTCTTGCTGGTGTTCACTGAGACAAAATACACATTTCTTACCCGACCGGGCCATTTTTTTTTTTTACCCAAGTAATAAAATATGACACTAGAGGGCGGCCTGTTAATGTAATTCAATAATGAAGTTGCAGCGACTGCACGTGGAGACGCAGCACTGTGCCCTGCTTGGAGCCAGGGCCGTGGCTGGAAGCAGGTCTGGCAACGCTGCCTTCTGCTCAGAGGCAACCAGCACTGCCCCAAGACACGGGTGTGTCCCGAGTGTAATACCAGAACCTAAAGTAATGGCTATTCCTAAGTGGGATTTTTCAGCAGACCCATGTGACTGCGTGTTCGACACTCAGTCCCGCTCGGAGAAGGATGTGGCAGGAGCTGTCCTGTCCATTCTCCCGTGACAAGCCCACGTCCTGCCCCAAACCTTACTTTACCTTACTTTGGCAGGTAAAGGGCAGTGCTGCAGTTGCAGCCCGATTTTAGCTGCCTGCGCTGCAGTTCAGTGAGCGCAGTCAGTCCCTGTTGGCAGCTCGCTCTCAGGCTCTGCACAGCCTTCCCGTGACTGAGGAGGTCTCTTACCATTCCAGAGACCAGTTTCCTTGTGTCAAATGAGGTTAATAGCTGCGTGCAATTTAATTAATTAAAGGCTGCGAATATTTTTAGAACACCAGACGCAGTATGTGTCAGAAATACCAGGTATTATCTGAGTACACAGTGCTGGCGTTATCGATATTTACATTCTGTACTGCCTGGAAGTGAGGATTTCCTGGTGGGAGGCTGCCAACAGCAACACCTTGTCCCCCCCAGATTTAGAATCTGTGTGTCAAGCGTGAGCCAACAGGCACAAATGACATCAGGAAGAGGTAAGGCCGAGGACGCAGGTGACAATACATTGTGCGCTGGCAGAGACTGGTGGCACTGGAGGCTCTCACACATGGACTACACCACAGGCATCCTCAAGAGGCTTTCAGTGCTGTGAGCCTATCAAAGATAATTCAGTGTGTTCCCCAGAGAACATTTTAAGCTGAACTTAACTGAGACTTTCTTGTCTGCAGCAGAAACTGGCCTGGAGTTACAGATGGAAAGAACTTAAATAAGTGGCCGCTTTCCTGAAAGCTGATGTTCCTTAGCATTTAGCAGTAACGTGTCCTCGGTTTTTGCTAGATTGCAAACGAGCAATTAATTCTTCAGCACTTGTGCAGAATACTTTAAAAATGGAAACATGAAAGTCTTCTATTAAAATGAAGTTGATAGTATGCACCTGCCACTAATGTACTGTACACTGTGTCTTCCACTCATTATAGTGATGATTTGGGTTGAGATCAAGTGTCATATAGTGAAAATCACTTCAACATGTGCCTGTTCATATGCATAAACTCCTGTGTACCAGATGGCAAAATATAATGACATCTTAAACAGCTAATTGCATAAACCTTGTAATGCAGATAATTGCTGAACCAAAGTATGAGTTAATAATTTCCCACTGTATTGCCTGGCTTGACACTAATTCTAAAGGAAAGTTGTGACAATTCTAACACACTAAAGTTCACCAAGCGGTAATTAAAACTAGCACTTAAAATCATTCGACTTTCAAACCCTTAATTACAATTCAGTGGAATCACTTTGTAGAAATCTAACATTTATAGATAGTTACATGATAGCTGATATTTCATCATCATCCCTTTCATGGTGGTGTTCTAAGACAGGCTCAGGAAGCGCGTAGCTCTCCCTGGAAGCTTAAGGTTGTACTGGTTTCTGTACCACTGGTCACTGGGAAACACTGGAAAGCAGTGGCCAGGGCTAGGAGTTTCTCCATGGGCAGTTTCTCTTAAGGCAGTTTGGCAAGTAGTCCTTTTTAATCACCCAATAATATATAAATGTAAATTAGCATCAAGCCACTACAATGAAATGTATCACGTTTCAGAGCGTGGGTTTAAGAACTGAATTGTTGTGGTTGGTTTGATAACACAATGTACTGACCTCAAAGCCAGGCCTCTAACACATCCTGAGCTGTTACCGTGTATTGGAAAAGCTGCCATGAAAATGGAAATAGAATTAATGATGGTAAATACAGTTTTAGGAGAAATAAGCCTTAGCAGACAAATGCAATTTCTTTCTTTGATGAGGCGCATCAAATAATATGATGAAGGTAAAGACTGAATGATAAAGGTCAATGAAGAGATGTGATATTAATTTTTTTATGGAGATTAGAATTAACACTGTGTGATATTCCGATCAAAAAGCATTAGAAATAGCAGCAGAGCATGCACTAATTAGATTAGGAATTGGCAAACAGCCTGTTAAAAAGTAGCTATGAATCAGGAGTCGTTATCAAATGGGAGGGTTTTACCAGGATCAGCATCAGGTCAGATGCTAGTCAATGTTTTCTTCAAAGATTTGGATGTAAACACTGGAAATTCACAGCTGATAAATCTAAGGGTGACTGGAACATTGGTGGAGTGACAGACAGTGATGAGAGTGACACTCCAAGTGATCTCAGTCGCTTCATGAGCCGAGCCCATTCAAACACAATTGCTTTTAATACAGACAATATAAGATTATGCAGTTTCTAGTGCTCACACTTTTAAAAAATCATTGGAAAACTGGAGAGGGTGCAGAAAGAGCCACAGAGAGGATTTTAGGGCTGAAGAAAGTGCTTAATGGTGAAAGACTTAAAGCGCTCAATCTGCCTCGCTTACTGGAAAGAAGACTGGGACGTGACATGAGTGTAATGTGTAAGTATTTGAGTATCTACAAGATGTGTCTGGAAATATCTGCTGGATACTGACAATGTTTTTAATCTTTCAGAGAAAAATGGATAACTGCAAGCTGAAGTCAAACAAACTCAAGTGAGAATTTAGGGGATTTTAATAGAGTAGCTGAAGGCTGACTTTCAAGGCACAAAGTGGATACTGTCTTTTTAAAAAATTTATTTTCAAGGCAAGACCAGAACACCTGTGGTAACTAAAACCAAAAGAGTGCAGTTAATACAGGGGCACTGGACACAGTATGTTGTCATGTATCCAGAGGCTTTCTCTAGCCTTCAGTGCTGCGGGTCTGTATACATCAGCAGAGGCATTGCATGAGCATTTGGGAGCAGGAATGTACACCTGTGCAATGGAATAATCAAGTAAGAACTAGTCAAACACATTTCATGGGCTCTCCAGACCCAGGCCAGGTGTGCATATATCGCACGTTCAGATTTCTCTAATAATGTATTATTTTTACAAAGAGACTGTTTGTGTGCTGCTGGAGCTATACAACCCCCCAAAATGCAGCCCCCAACCAGTAGATCTGTCACCCCTTGCCTTCCTCCCGGTATGAAATGGCTGATTCCTCAGAGCTCTCTGCCTCTGCTCTGTGGTAAAGGAGAAGTGGTGACCTCCTCTCTGGACATCTCCCTGGAAGTCTGTTTTAATCGCAGTGTGAATCAGACATTCCTGGATAGGACTGGGTTACAGGCAGAATATCGGCCTGAAACTTCACCCCAAGCCTCTTTTTCTGATACCATTCTGCCTCAGTAATTGATCACTGTAAGAAATGCTGCCAAACACTTGTCCTGCTGCTCACATAGTGTCCTTCTGCTCTGGCCATACACACCCACAGCAGTTCCCTATGTGTTGCTTGCATCCTACAAACTTGCTCCTCTCTCAACACCCAAAAACCCTCAACGACTGTCAAAGCCATGAGCAGGCAGTAATGATTTCAAGACTCTACAGTACCACCGCATGGTGCCTCCAATTACAGCTCAATGTAATGCAGAAGGAAGAGAAAGCAGGGACCTCATCCAATTTCCTTCAGCTCTGGCATGTTCTTGGAGGTCTCCTACTCAAGTTTGGACAGAGCACAGTTCAGCCTAGCCCCTGACCAAAGCTGGGAGCTAAACTCATCAAATCAAATAGCACAGACAGTCTGTGCAAGGCTCAGCACAATCCTCTCTACCTTTTAACATATTTATTAGCCCATGAATCATAACTATTAGGTGTCTGTGTGGTTAATAATTTTACAGACAGATGTAACTGGATCTGATATGGAATACTTTAATGTTCAGGTTTCCTTTACTGCTCCCTGGGGTCTTTCCAGCCACCCCTGCTGCAGATCAACAGCCCTTTCCTCTGTGGGAGCAGCACTGCCATTTACATCTGGTGAGGATCAGGCTCTCGTTTTCCCCTAGAGAAAGATGCTCCAGGGAAGATGCCATTCCTGACAGTTAAAACACTTTCAGTATGTACTAAGCATCCTCTGTAAAACCTCAGCTCAAGGTGATTGTGTCAAGCTCTGCAAAGTAACTCCATTCAGCAGAGCTCACAGTACATGTGTGGTACATGAAGAGATTGCACTTTTTTGTGTGTCTACCTCCTAATTATTTACCTGAGGCAGTCCCTCAACTGTCTGTGGCTAGCTGGAGTTACAGCCTTCCCTCACACACTCCCCCAGCTGCATGGAACATGTGCCTCCAGGTGGTCCTGGAACATGTGCCTCCAGGTGGTCCTGGGTGGTTTTCCCAAGAGCACTGTTCTTCGGGGATATTTCAGTACAAATCTCTATGAGATTCATGCATGTCATTCATTGCCCACACGTATAAGTGCAGAATGTCACTGATGGCTTTTCAGTCGATGTATCTGCACCATAATTACCACACACTGTCCACGGAAGAGACACTGACAACTCTATAACAAACCAAAGCAAAAAAAGACACTGAGATTCATTATTAATTGGTAACTTAAATGCCAGAGGTTTGAGGGACATTGAAATTGTCAGTGGAAGCAAAGCTGGGACAGCTCGACAGTCTCAGGGACTTTGGCAGAGATCAATGCAATGGCTGAGGGCCTGCCTTTGGCTTGCAGTCATGCTGCTGATCAACTCAGAGCAGAAAATTGTCCCACCAATCAACTCAGCACCTTAAAATGATACATGAGCTGAAATTCGTTGCTGGGAAGGATGTTATTTAAGAAACTTGTTTTTCTTTAAACATCTGATAGATCCAGGATGTGCTAGTACGACATGATGGCGACTTATTTCTCAGTCTGTGAACGTGAATTCATCTTCCTCTTTTCTTTCAATAGGAAGAAGTCTTCGAAGTCAAACCTGGGGGTAGATTATCTTCCAGAAGTGGAAATCTAGAAAACAAGGCAAAATGTGTTGTCATATATCTTTACTGCTCCTAGCAACATTATTTTCTGCTTAGGATTTCTAGATACTTATTATATCAATGCACTGATAGAATGAAAACAATTTCTGATCATGGGTTTTATCAAAACAAAATTCAGTACTGAAAACATAGCATGCATTTTGAGTTTTATTAACGAATTCTGCTTAAATTGAATCTCTCACCATCATTCCCTTTCTAACCAGGATTCAGTAACATTCAAATAATGCTAATGTAATAAATATTCACTAAAGAGAAACATAACTCAGAGTTCTCCTACCTGGCTGTGGTTGTTTAGCGCTCTTTGGCCATCTTCTCATCCTCTCTCCTCTTCTCTCCAGGAGGTTTTTAGGAAAGGATCAGCCATCATATTTTACCTTCTCCAAATAATGCATGCCTGTCTTTGTCATGCCTCATATGTGTCCTGATATCCAAAGACATTGGAAACAGACTGAAAAATCTGTTGGTAGGTAGAGAAAACGCTCTGGGAGAGTGGGCCTCCAGATTTTGTTCTCCATGGAGCAGTTGCCCTCTGCCATTGCGCTGATTAAACAACCTTATAATAAAATACAGTGTCATCTCAGAAGGGGAATTTGCTTCCAGAACCGGTGAAAATCACTGGAGATCTATAATTTCTCCAGATGAACACCTGGCAACTGATTTTCTTTACCCTGCCTAATTTGCCTTTGATTTCTAAGACCCTAAGGCACTTAGAGATCAGAAAACAGTTCCGTCTATAAAAAAGAAGTGCACCTCTCCTCTTAGCATCGGTTCTCAAATTGTTCTTTCACGCACCGCTATCACCATGTGTAATTACTTGCAGGTGTCAGCTGGAACGTGGTGTCTTTTGTCTTCTCAAGTGCTTTGGCCAGCAGGGACCTAACAAGCATTGGTTTGCCGTGATTAATAGGTTGGCTGTTGGTCTAAATGACCACTGGAAAAGGACATCCTGTAAGATAAGAGCTTTCACTGTCAGTCATATGGATTGCTTCACCTCGGAATGTTCCAAAGCACCCTTGCTGGAACAGTTTGGACCTGGGTCTGAAGCCAGAGAGACTTTCATAGACATGCAGGACTCTGCAATAACTTGCAATCCAGTGGTTGAATTCCACTGTGGGCACCAGAACAGGGTAAGAAACCAGTGATGTTGATCACAATTCGACCTGATTTATACACATTATTTGCTTATCATCTATTCCATATCACATCAATTTAGATTTTTAATATGGGCACTTATCACAGCAGTGATTACTGTCTGCTCGGTTAATTGATGATTTCATTGTTCATTGCACCTATTTATGTGTGGCTGTCAGGAAGGGTTTTGTTGTTTCAGCTATGTGAGCATAAATTCTCCAAATCATCAAAATGGGATTCAAAAATCCTCAAAATCTCCAAAATAGGATTTTGAATCAGGCCGTGGCTTCAGGGGAAAATCTGATGATTTCCTGCAGAAAGAGAGCGAATTCTTTATAGAGATTTTTGGTCCAGCAGACTGGCTGCTGGAGGCTTCTCAGGTAGCAAGGAACCTTTTCCAGGAAGTTTCTGCAAGGCTCTGACATTTATAGAGTGGCTGTTGGTGTTGCATAATCTCAGGAGCATCATTATCATTGACCTATTGTAGAGCTGCCACTATTTCAAGTCTCGTGTTCTTCAGCAGAGCAATGCTTATCAGTGCATTTCTTAACTCACCTCTTACCAGTAAGAGCTTTTTGCTGTGCCTCTTGTTTCTATTTAGGATATAGAGTAAGAGGAAGACAAAGAGGTTTTAAAAATTAGAGAACTTGGAGTTATGAGCTGTTTTTATAAATTTTGGCCAAGGTTAATTTCTTAAAGATAATTGCCATTCTAAAATTCTGTTTAGTGCTATTCCATCTGAAATTCTCATTTCAGATAACAAATTCTAAATGCCGTTTTAATTTTGCTGTTTAATTTTTAACCTCCATTATTTATCAATTTCTTTTAATTGTTTGTCTTGTTCACAGCACTCTTTAGGGCTTTCCCCCCCTTCTATTATTTTATCGTGGCAGTGGAGGCGATCTCTGTATAGTCAAACCCTGCTTTATGCAGATCCCATTGGGGCTATTCACATATCCATATGTGCATGCAGTTCCCACTAATGCTTGTCAATGGGACTTAACATATGAGCATGGACATGAGAATAGACCCCTTGCTGGGCACTTGACTAGATGGGTTTTTTTTTTTTTGATGTTGATCCAGATCACTCACAGCAAACGTGGCTGTTATTAGAAATCACTGCACTTAACAGGACCACCGAGTGCAACCTCCCTTTCCTTCTTCCACATGGGAGCTGCTTGGTGGGATTTGCAGGCTCATGGTAAATATTTCTTAGACACAAACTGGAAGCATAAAGTAGCTTTATTCTGTGTGTTCCCTTCTGTTTGCCATGAAATGGTTAAGTCACTCCATTAAAGAAAGGGCAAGTTTTTTAGGGAATTAAGTGGGACTTGGATGTTTGGGCTCTGTCTGTGGCTCCACCTAGGCAGGATGGTTGGAGCTTTAAGATTCAGTACTTATGAAAACAAATGGAAAGCTGAGCTAACTTTGAGCATTTACATTTTATTTCCGTGTACCTGTTTTTAGCATCTTTTGTGGTAACTGTGGGCTCCCCACTCTGATGGCATTCATGTGCCATTCAAGTGATGACAGAACACTTTCCTTCATGAAAGTGAAGTCTTCAATATATTTTGTAAAACTGATGCATCTTGTGCCATTTGTAATCCCACTCCACTGCAGTTCAGGGAGATGCAAATGTTGAATCTGTATTTTTTGTTAACCATATGAAAATAATTACAGATTTCAGAGTAATTTGTAATGGAAATGTGTCCACATCTGAAAGAGGAAACGACCAAGTCAAGATGTGTTCTCTCAATCTCTTTTCTGCTAGGAGGTTTCCTGCTTTTAAGCCACACTTTGAGATTTTGGATGATTGTTTTTTTTTTAAATGTATGATCCTTGGAGAAGTTTACTGAGCTATAATTCTGGGTGCACTAGGGACCAATGAACTGAAGTAAAGTCAAACATGGGCAGGAAGCACAGTGTTTCAATAGCCAGCCCTTCAGGAATTAATTTACTTAGTTTAAATCTTCACTTTCTATTCACCCTATGCTTTCAGATTTTCCCTACTGGCACTAGAAGCATGAACAAGCCTCTAACAGAGTACCAGGATATGTAAGTGTCTGTTTTCCAGAGACCTGGCCCTAATCCCCCCCGCTCCATTGTGGGCAGAACCTTGTACCAGGGCAGAAATCTTGAATTTGGTCCCTGTGGATACCTCTGAGTAAAGTGGGGACACATCTCAGGACAGAGCCAAATGAGAGCAATTTCAGCACACAGTAACTCACAGTTATCCATCTCCCAAGGTTGGCCAGTCAAGGTTGGCCATTCTTTTCTGTTTTAAATGCTGATTTTTGTTGCTCAAAATTTTACCTGGTATTAACCACTAGGAGACATTTTCCAAAATTCATTTTTGTCAGGCTGATTTCTTTCTAGAAAACTTTTACCCAAAGTAATTCATCTATCCATAAGAAAGGTTCTAGGAAATATTTTTCAGTGTTACTGTTCTCATAGTTTGACCTTGTAAAGCACTGATAACATCCTGGTTTGAAAGCAACAGCTAGGGGATTGGCCTACATCATCTGTTTCTCAAGGAATGTTTTATGGAAGTCTCAAAGATCCATCAGATCTCAGAAGCCTTTACAAACTTCACATTTGCTTGTGCTCAGCAAAAATTTTACAGCATTAAACTGCTAAAGTCAGAGCAGGTTTTACAGTGAAGAGGCACCATTTGGGAAGAGTGCACAGAGCCTGTCTTACCATGCAGGGGTTCATAAACACCTTTCTACAGTGTTCTTTCAAATATTTGCTAACTTCTGGGTACTCAGTCTTGCATTCCCAGCAGTGTCCTGTGAACATCCCCACTTCATGCGCAATTAAATGTCATTTACAAAGCAGGTAATGAGTTAAAATAACCATGCCCCTGTTGCTTAGGAGGAAGTATGTCTCTTAGCTGGTACTAATGGATGGCAGCTATTAGTTACTCCTACATTAAGGTGCATTCATATTGAAATTTTGTACTGTCATTACAATGCATTTGATTAAAATGCAGAAGAATTACACATTAAATATCATGTGGCTGGATGGAAGCGTAATTTAGCTGAGTCTGCAGATGCAGTCATGCAGGTGTTTCTGTAATTCTGATTCACTTGGTAAAACTGTTGATGTTCAGTGGCCCTCAAATCACATAACCATCTGTGGTTCAGTTCCTTGTGAAAGGAATTCCTTGTGCCTTTTATCAGATATGATCGCAGGATTCCGAAGCAAAACTTCTGTGAATTAGGCAACATTTAAATGTTTGGTGTTCTGCGGGGAGGAGAGGTATTACATACATCAGGTATTTCAGCTTGCATTTGTTAACAACAGAGCTACTGCAAGAAGAGGATAAATCCTGAGGTCTTTGTGAGAACCTTGTCTCACTCCAAGGAAGCATTGTGCTCTCTTAAATAAGGAAAATTAACGTGTAATTGTGTCTGGTTTGAAGCTTTTGAAACTAAACCAAGTTTTGTCTTATGCATCTCCCTAACAAAACAGTCAGGTGCCTGAAAAGCACTAAATATGAGTTTTTATAGGTAGAGTTACATTTTCTGCCTAGACCTCGCATCAATAAACACAATCTTAACAACTGCAACCATTGCAGCTTCAGTTTTCACAAAGCACAAGACAACGCAAAATACTTTCTGTGCAGAGCCAGAGAGCTGAGCCCAACACCAGCTGGGCCCACAGGTGCCAGCAGACGCTCCTCTGTCCTCACAGACCTGCTCATGTCTCATTCTTTGCTCGACTGAGAACCTCTCCAAGGCAAGAAGCCACAACTGGGAGCAGAAGACGAGGCAATAGCAGATAGGTGAGGAAAGCAGGGAGAGATCTCACAGGAGCTCAGCTCTGTGCGAGGGCTGTGGCTGGGGTTTGCACTGCAGCTCGCTGTGACCTTCCTGTGGTGTTTTCCAGCCCATAGGTCTTTCCAGGCTGGGAACATCCAGCCCTTCACTCCCTTTGGAATCAGGCTGACGTAACTTTTCGAGAATCGCAGACTTGATGTCATCAGAACACAGCGTGAAGCAATCAAGCTAATGTGGGGTTTTGTCTAGAAAGTCTTTCAGGGTTGAGCACAGTTTGAAAGAAAAAAAGTCAGAATCACAGGTGGTTTCCTCTTTACCTCAAGGGTCACTGTGTTTACATATTTTGAAAAACTGACTGAGCTAATTTTATTTTTAAGGAAAAATAAAGACTTCAATAATTTTAGTCCATCAGCAACATATGGAAATGAGAAAAAAATGTCCTCAGTTGATGAAATATTTATTTATCATTGAAATCCCAGACATTTGCATCCAATGTAAGGGCAAAACAAATCGTATGCGTAACCTCCTAGAGAATTCTGTTAAAAGCAGTTTTGGATACCTGTAAGTAATTATGCTATCACATTCTCTAACGGATTTAATTTGGGCCAAGTAGCAACTACTGTATGTCCAAAAAGATAATGAATTAAAGCAATGCTTTGGCATATCCCCTTTCTGAAATGTTAGCAGCCTCTCAAGTGACTTGAAAAATGGGCTTCAATAAATGGACAGGAAAATATAAGCAATTAAATTCAATCAATAAAGCTGTCCTTGACCAAAGTCCAAACATTAAAAACAACTCCAATTGAATTATGAGAAATCCTTTTCTGATTTTAACTAGATTAGTTTAATCACATGTGCATTGAAGTTGCGTGCCACTCCTCACTAAGTTTATGGAAACAAAAACCCTGCACTGTTCTCTGTCCCTCACTTCAGCCCAGCTCTGTGTTTCCTTACAGAAAAGCTTTCTTCTGATGGACAAGGTCACTCACTCAGAGGAAAATGGCAGAGCAGGGCTCCAAGTGACAGCCCTGGTTTCCAGCCTTCTCTCCCTTTCCTTCACTTCCACAGAACCCCTTGTCCCCATAACTACTCTGTCCCTTTCTTTCCTTTTCTTGAGAAACAGGAACATTTCCAAACCCCTGAAAAGCCACTCAAAATGTAAACCTCTCCCAAGTCACAGAGTAACTGGAAAGTTTTGACACCACCTCCTCCTCCCATTCTCTCTCCAACTTTTATTCTACTATACTGATATAGCTGAGGATAAATACACAACAATAACAAACAAATACACAATAACAAAATCAGGGGTGCTCCAAATCATGGTAAGAACGTACATACACACAGAGATAAGCAAACCTGACAATAGAAATTCTTTAGAAGTAAAAAAAAGGCAAAAAACAAAAATACACCCCAAAACCCCAAACAAACAAACAAAAACTCAGAGACTTCTGGAAAAAATATTTTTGCAGCAATCAGTTATTTCTAGAAGCATTATGAATAACAGAGTATGTAGAGATTCAAGTCCTCCCTTAGAAGTGCAGCTCAGTGGGGGAATTTGGGGATTTCAGGCTCTGTGCTGGAGTACCCTGTTGCCTCAGAGAAAACAGGAGTTCACCTCCTCCCTTCCCCAGGGAGGCAGGAACAGCTGACAAATAACTTCACAGAAGCCAAGCAGTCTTCAGCTGGGAATCACTACACAAGTCTACCCTGCCTTCAGGAGATCCAAACCGGCAGCACCTGTGAGCTAAACATTGCTTGGCTGGTTCTCTGAGCTGACCTGTACAATGAAAGTAATCTCTTATATTCAGAGGGAGAATATAATGTGAGGTTATTTTAGATCTGACCTTTCAGCCACAAAGCACTTAAGATATGAAGTAGGTGGATCTGGGGAAATAATTCATAAGTAGCCAAGTGTAAGTTGAATTTTTACTCTTAGGGGAATTGAGGTTTTTCAGCAGTTCCTTCCAAAATGAAGGCTGAATTAGAACAAAATGATTTTCCTCAGATAAGGGGCAGTGGATCAGAAGCAAAGTCATTTGCTGTCCTATAGGAAGAGAAGTAAAACACTGCAACCAGCAGGAGGGAGGAAAAGGGTGGGGAGCACTGGGTTTGCTGGAGCTGCAGGATGACTCTGGAGACCTTCCCATGAATGCATCCCCACAAATGCTGTATCCAGATCTTTCGTGGACACAGAGCCAAGTGTGACAAAACTTAATATGAAATAATTCAATAAGACTAATATCATAAACAAATGCCTGGCGCTGTAGTTCTGAGAATAGGAAAACTCACACTGATAGAAGTCTCCTACTTGACTTCCATCTTGACCACACCGGCTGATACTTCTGTAAGGTATAAGGAGATCAAACTGAGTAGAAAGACACCTGAAAAAAGCAACTCCCTTCCTGCTGACAGCAGAACCTCTGCCTTGGCCAGATTCTAGCTGTTAGCACACATACTGGGAAGCCCAAGGAGCTTGTATTCCCCTAGCAACCAAAGTTGGCACCTGAGGTATTTGTTTTCAGCGACTGACACCAAGAGTTTGAACTTACATCTGTTTTACAGAATTATGGTAAAACAGTCTTACTAACTGCAAAAAGCAGCTCTCATTTGGACAATGCCATCCAGATCCTTTGCAGCTTGTGCTGCCTGTACTTTCATTTCACATCCCACCCAGAAATTACAGGAAACTGCGCAGCATAAAAACATGACAAGCCTTGTGCTGGCTGGGATTTGACAGCTTGACCTATTCCCAGCTTTAAAACTTGCCTATGTAGAAGTTTTCCTAATGTCTTTTATAGTTTGTTCGTAAAGGATTGTCCACGTGGTGCCTTATCACAAACTGTGGAATGAGTCCAGGAGATGGCAACAGCATGAACTGCTGTGGGGGATAACAAGGACTCTGTTATGACTGGGAACGTTTGCAGTACTATAAATAACTCTATCAATATTGTGATAATGGCACTTTAAAGAGGTCTATTTTACAAGTGTTGAATGTAAGAGAGACCACAGCTGTGCTCATTAATTCTGAAGTATGCTCCTCTCTACGTACAATTTGCAGGTGTAACAATAGGAGTGTTGACTCAGTGCAGGTCTAGCTAATGTTTGGATTAAAAAAAAGGTCACAGTAGCATGATTAGTTCTTAACGAGTCTTTATTGTACTTGGCAGAGGGAAGGCAAATGATGATAGTTTAATTGAAAACAATAAAAGTAAAATGGAACTTTGTTACAGAATTTAGCTATACGTAAATAGCTTCTCCCCCCCAAAGAGCAAGTACCGTAATTGACAGCAGTAGATCTTTTGATAATTAATTGCAGTAAATTATCACTTGGCACAAAGAAGGCATAATTCCAATTAATTTGCAACCTTTCCAGCATAACACTGAATTGAAAATGGCACTGCTGTAATTTTTTTGAAGCTAATATAGAACTGGAGTACAAACAACATTTTGATGCTTTCTTGTGTTTCGCTTGTTTGGAGTTGAACCGGGGTGATTCAGTCCTCTCCACACAATTGCTGTACCTCGCAGGGATGACCCACATGGGTAGGAGTTTCCTGCACAGTCAGGATTAATCTGCCACAGCATGGGATAATATAATTATGTACAGAGATCCAGGCAGAGAACGGGTTCAGCTGGGGCTCATCTGGGACATCAGTGCCTTGATTTGAGGACAGTCAGGGCTGCAAAGCGTCCCTTTCACTGTCCTTTAAATCTAAGCTCGGTTCAAAATGAAGGTTTGTGGTAATGTGGATTGTTTAAACAAAGCTCAGAACTGCAGTGTCTGTCAAATCCATCAGTTAACTTACAAATGAATTTTTTTACCTCTGGGAACACAAATCCCCCTTGGCAACTGCAGGGCTGAACTACATGGCAAGTCCTCTTGAGGAGGTGTGATGGAAGGAGGTCTGTGGAGGCAGCTAGCTCACAGCACGGGCAGCTTTTAGCTCCAAGGACTGCCGGGATGCAGTGGCCAACAAATCCGTCCTAAGCAGGATGCTCGGTGAGTGCTCATGGATGAGGTGCTGTTCCTCTCTTATCGCAACCAGAGTCTACGGGGGTGCTCCCCAGCTAATGATTTGTTAATGGCATTAAGATCTGGGCCCCAGTCTGTGACTTTGCAAACAGCCCACAACTCTTCTGTGCCTCAAAACTCTTCAGTGTCCCTGGGAGATAATATTTACCTCCCGCACATCAGTGTTGTGAGAATAAATTAACTTTGGGAGAGTATGTTGAGCTCCTTGGAAAACAGTTACTAAATAAGTGCAAGTATTATCATATATTAAAGCAGATCAGCTATTAAAAACAAGAACAAGCCCTAGATCTGTAGTCTTCGCTACATCAGTTTCTCCCTCCTTTGCTGATTACTGTTAGCCTTGATAATAATGAACCCAAAGACGATATTAACAGCCTAACCTATACTATGATTTAATCTTGATTGCCACAGATCAAGGTTTGATTTAATTGCTCTAGAATTAATTAGGAAGAGAAACAAGTTATAAAAAAGAATTTTCTCTCTAAATAAAGAAACTGTTTACATTCAATTGGAGTTCATGTTGGAACAAATCATTAAGCTATAAAAGATTACATCTGGGCTAGAATTAAAGTCAAGCCGATTCATTAACCCAAATGGTAGCCCAGAGATTACTAACATGGTATTTCTGCTTTGGTGATCAAAGGATCAAGGATACATGACCAGATGACCCTAATTGAAGCAATCTCCACTGAATTTTGTAAATGAACTTGAAAGTACTCAGAAGATAGTTGTGTCAACGTGGAGAATAGATTTATCCTGGTAGCCTTACTTTATACATAAGGAAAAGGAAAGAAAAGATAATGGCAATATGGCAATACTTTATGGAGTACATAAAGCAAGAATTTTTTCCTTGAGCTACGGAGGAACCTTATCCAAATTGTTTATAGTTGTCTGTTAGAGCTTTTTAAATGAAGGAAATTTACAGTCAAAAACTTCGTTGCTATTGCCCTGTCAGTGACCTCATCACACCTGACCTATAGGGAGTATCTTCTGCTGGGTTAGCCCATAAATCAGCCTGCAGGCAAGGCCTTTCCCTCAAAAGCTGAATTAGGTATGATAGTTTTATTGTGTGAGCTACTGTTCACCAGGGACTGAGTAGAATCTGCTGCCCGTATTTCACTCCAGAGTGCAGGATGGATGAACTCCAGCCTTGGTCCCAATGGGGAGAGCCCAAGTCTGTGCCTCACTGAACCCCTGAACCTAAAGACTCTCAACTCATCACTGGGAAGGGCTGCAGATGCTTCGTCAAGGTAATGCTTGGAAGTATAAGCTCAGGATTTTTCAAGTTTTGAAGAAGAAAGAGTTGCTTAAATGCTGGAAAATAATAGCAGTATGACTTCTTTTGAAAGCCTGGTATAGACATTAGTGAAATCCTATGTATCCCTCTGTGGACAGTCAATAGACACTGAGCATAGGAACTTTCTGAAGAGGAAGACTCTGATTCTTGGTAGAAAGGGGAGGAATTGGATGTGAGAACTAGTGATGGACAAATTTCAAAAGGTCCAGAGCTTGTGCTTGTTTTGGATAACCATCCAGGAGCTGTGATGCATATCCAAAGCTTATCTGGACCTCCTGGGCCTGTAAATATTGGGATGGAAATCTTGCAAGAACAGGCTCTCTCAAGAGGTTTTTTCTCTTTTGGTATTTTGGGCAAGTATTTTCTTGTCGTGCTGTAGATACAGCAAAAATAGTAATGACAAGACATAAGACCTGTTCTTTGAGAATACTTCATCAAGTCTAAATCAAGAATATATATAAAAGCTTCTCTTAAAATGCTTTCCACATCTCCAGACCTTCCTGTGGTTAAGAGGGACAAACTTTTAAAGTAAATGGGGACAAATATGTCCCAGTTCTTTCTGAAGCTTAACTGTGCTACAGACCTTTTGAGTTGGGTACTTCTGTCATTTAATCCACTTTGGTACATTTGCTTTTATGTATAACATACATAATAACAATGATGCAGAGATTTTTGGATAAATGAGATGTAGATCAAGGTAGCAGAACACTGGCATCCTCTGAAATGCTGTTTGTGTGTATGGCCATTAAATGAAATAAACCCTGTCTTTCAAGGCCAGGCTTTCCATGAAATCTTATGTATGTTTGAGAAAGTTTTTATATGTTTATGTACCCATGTACATTTCCCTAGTTGTCCATAGGCACTAAGTAGATTATAGCTGCTGAACAATTGCTGTTTCAATTGGTTTTGTAGATGAGTGTTTTTGTTTTACCCACTAAAAGTGTAGTTATAACTAATATATATAATGTAGTATAACTAAAATATAGTTATAGGGAATAAAATTTCCTTGGATGATAAAGAGTGGGCTCCTGAAGGTGGTGGAGGGGTCTGGAATGACAGAAAGTGGGCACCCTTCTGAGAGCTCTTTCCAGGACTGGCTGGACATGATCCAGTAAATTCAGTTAGGTTTGTTTTTGGAAATGTGACCAAACTCCTGAAGCCAGGGCTGACCTTCCTACACATTTGTTTTACTACTGGCAAGCAGTTAAAGTCCACACCATTTCTGAAACAGCAGCTTAGGCAGGGGAGAGTTTCCTGTGGCTGAGTAACCTTGGGGGACACCTAAATCTGAGGCTCAGGCCTGGTGCCAAGGCAAGGGGCAGCACCTGCACCCCCTCAGCACTCGGTGCAGGCACTAAGAACAAAACGTGCTTTGGAAAAGCATGCAGTGTTTCAGAGGAAGCTCAGTAAAACAGGTCTGTTGATTAAACCCACCACTACTTCAGGTACAGGTGTTATTTGCAGGGTTGGAGGGGAAGAGGTGCCCTCTGCCCTGCCTCTGTAGAAAGGATAAAAGCAGTAACCTTTTCACTGTCATAGTGCAGGCTGATGGGAGAGGCTGAAGGAGAAGATTCTCCCCTGTGGTGGCTGTGGGAGAGGAATTTGATTCCTCCAGACAGAAGTTGCAGGGGCAGATGCCCCAGGTGAAGTGCTGCCACTCTTTTTTCCTGAAGACTAGTATGAAATAATGATGGGGAGAGTTGACAGCTGAAAGGCTTAAAAATACTGGTTAATCTTTTGGCCAGCTCACTTATGGAACCACAAGCATCAAGAGCATGTGGCAAAAAGGCTGGAAGCAAGACCTGGGCAGGGACTTCCTTTGAAGACCATGCTGGTCACAACCAAATCGACTGCTTCTCACAACAGAATAAAAACCCCTTGTGTCTTTTATGGGTTGAGCTCTGAACAGCTCTGCGAAGGACCCCAGCAGGTGGAGTTCACTGCTGGGCAGGAGCTGAGCTGTAAGATGGGAATTTGTGGCTCCTCAGTGCTAGGAAAGAGGCCAAAGCCCTTTGGAACCCACAGCTAACAGCTCTTAACCTGTAGTCCAGCATAATCCCTACACAGACACGGTCTCCCATAACTGTTGGTTAGTTATTCTGAATGTTTGTTGGGAAGCTGTAGCCTGCTATTTCCATCTACCTCACAGGCTGAAGTCGTTGTGGCCTGCGTGTCTGAGCCAGCAGCCCTGGCCCTGTTCCTCTCCCATGGCAGCCAGGGCCCTAATCCTGCTCCAAGTCCATGGGAGTGTCTCTGTTGACTCCAGCACAATCTGGCCAGGGTTTTGGGGAGCTGGCGAAGCGCATGGAGAGCAGCACACTGGGCTCTCCCAATGAGCACTGCAGCTCCTGTGTGCTGAGGGACATGCTGGATGCCCAGGGAGCACAGTTTGGCCGCTTCGTAGTAACAACATCTAAACATGGGATGGCAAGTAAATAAACCCATACGAACCCAGCCAACGCACACAGCAAAAATTACCATCCTGTTCAGGAAGCAACAAATCAGGTCGCACATCGTTGTCAGAACTATTTAAATTGTCATTGGCCGTGTCACCCTCTCTTTTTTTAGCTGCCTCAGTAAGCCACGTTTTGGCATCTTTGTACTCAGATGGATATATCTTCAGCAGTGCACATGAAATCTAATGTGTTAGTAACTTGGGGAATAAATTTGCATCCAACACTCCATTATTTTTATCTTGTTTTTCTCTTTAACCAAGTCACAAAAAGTCTACACTTCAATCTCCAAGTATTCCAGAACAGTACAGCAGAATTAGGCAAATTAATTACATATTGACATAACAGCACTAAGAATAGAGATCTCTACAGAGCTTTGCAAAAAGAGGCTTTTCTACAGATGGAAAAACTTAGACACAAACTTAAAGTTAGTTCTGGGAAAAAACCCCACAAGATGAAAACAAGTAGTTCAAGTGTCTGCTCATGTAATCAGGCTTGGTTCCTTGGTTGTTTTTTTCCATAGTGTTGGCTTTTGGCTGCCCCAGAATTGTCAAATAGACTCTGGAAACTGGTGGGGGAAGTGAGAAGATAAACCTTGCACAGTGTTTCAGGCATTAAAGGGATAAGACTGGCTGAGGTGCTTAAATACCAGATCTAACCAACATCCAAGTGAGGCCTTTAATAGAATCAAGGTAGCAGCTCATCACTGCGCAGGCTTTGGTTTGCTGCCATCCAAGAAGAGGCGCAGAGCAGAGGACCACCCTTGTCCTCACAGCTCCCCCACCCAGGGGCAGGTCAATGAAGAACAGAGATGAACGGAGCCAAACTGACACGTAGTATTTGTTAATGGAGAGTTTCTAGATTTGCATGAGTGGGTCTAGTCCTTATTTTGTCTTCCCCTGAGGCAGCCCTCCTTTCCATGTACTGTCAGAGAGCAGAGACAGCAAGTGGGGTGAGCGCTTCACTGCCATTCTCACATTCTGTGCTAAATTATACTTCCCTATTTTAAGTAATAAATGGGCAATTGGAATGCAGTTTGTGTCTCCTTGGTGTTTCTGACCTGTTGGGTGTGCTGCAGTTCCTCTGGCAAAGGGACAGGTAATGTACCCACCAACTAATGAAGGGCATCCAGTGAGAGCTGTTGTGTTTCTTAAGAAATAATCCCATTAGTAATCATACAGATGGCAGAGTCAGACACTGAAATCATTCCATCCCTGCAGGGAACAGGTCTATAGAGGTGCTCTCTCTATGGAACAGGATGGGTCAGTCCCAGTGCCTGTTTGCTTTGGGGCCTCTTGCAGAGCTGTGGTGGGGTTTTGTGAGGTGTAAGTCCCACCACCACATCTCACACTAGCCACTGACAGCTGCAAAACGCTGGCTGGGTCTTTCGATGCAAGCCAGTACACAGCTGGGCAGTATTCCTTACATTTCCCTCAAAAAAATCTGGAGTATCTTGGGAGAGGAATCTGCATGTTATGCAGGAGGAGAGACAGGGGGCTGCCCTGCCTGTCCTCAGAGCAGCCACCTTCCACACACAGCCACCCTGTCTCAGCAGGGCTGGCTGGGCAGGGGATAGCTCTGCTCCTGCCAAAATGTGAAGCTGAGCAAAGAATCTTTCCCTTTGCCTTGAGAAAGCCAACGGATGGCTGATCTCAGCCGACTGTCTGGTGAGTTCTTTATTTCTCAAGGCATGGTGTTTCCAGGTGTTATAAGTAATCAACCCGTTTCCCGAAGGCAGCTGAAAATTGGGAGTGTTAGTAATGAAAGTCCAGACTCAGTTTTACAGCTGCAGTATTTTACACAGTGTTACGCAGAGTTTGAAGGAACTCTGTAGCTGAGAGAAACAGGAGACTTTTCTGTGTTTAAAGCTAGATGTGTACCAAATATGCAGCTGATTTTAAAGATTTTCTGAAATACATGAGTTATATATTCTCAAATATTCAGCACTTAGTCAACTTTTCAAAACTTCAGTAAATCTTCTAAGAGACTTTTGCAACTTGGCCTCCAAAGCTGCTGGGAAAGATGTGCAGAGTCCTAAAGGACAGATGAATATGAGCTACCCTGGAACTGCAAAAATGGTGTTTTAAGGTAGCTTAATTGGAAATGCTAAAAAGAATAATGTCAGCTAAGGAACCTAAAAAATCAACCCATGTATTTTAGCACCTGCAGGAGCTTTTAAACCCCACACCTAAAACCTCTGGCCTTGATCACAGATATCTGATGAATTAATATATTCAATCTTTGGTCAAAAGGTCACTCCACTGAATTCCAAAACACGTGTAAATTTTTTTTTTTTTTGATACACATGGAATATTACCAGAGCTGTTACTCTGTTCTTCTGAATAGCATCAATTGTAATGCTGTAACATTCTGTGGGGGTGAGTTTTTGCAGCTGGCTGCCTGGTTTGAGCTCTTTGGAGCTCCAGGCCTGCAGCAGAGATATCCAGACTGAGCCATCAGAGATGGTGCAGCTTGGTGTGACAGACAGTAATAGGTGTCTGCAGCCAAAAGGTAGGCATCAAAAATAATAATTGAGATAAAAAGCGCCTGTTCCAAACTGATAGCTTGAGCTGGAGATGGTGAGATAATGCCAGGTGATTGCATTGTACCCCAAGGAAGCCATCCGGTGATGGGAAAGATGGATTCCTCCCTGGAAGAGCCCCTCTCCTCCCTGACTGCCAAAGCAGCTGGACACCAGTTTCAGGGTGACACCTAGATGTCAGGCAGTAAAATGCGACAGAGGTGAATCCACCCCTCATGCCCAGGTGAGACATGCGCCCTTTGTACGTGGAATGTACAAGACCTAAACAGAGATCTACAAAGAAGGTTAAAGCACAGACCAGTTATTACAAAGATCACAACTCCATGGACCTGGATGCTGCCCCTCTCACACCCTGAGCCTGTGAATCTTGCAAAAGGAACCTTGGGCGGGATTTTTCAGGGTGTTCAGGTGTGAAATCGTGTCCCTTTTAGGTGATTCGTCCAGCTCGCTGTCAATCATTTAAACATCTAAACGCTGTTGGCATTCTTGCTCTTTAAACTGTCTCCACTTCCCTGTTTTCAGCACAGGGATAGCCCCTACGTGCCAGGCAGGATTGCTGTCTTTGAGACCAGCACTTCGAGGTCTTTGGGTGGCTGATGCTGCTGGTGAAAAGTGCAGGCTGGTCATGAATTTCAGATTGTCTTGCACGTGGTGCAGCGCAGACAGCACAGCCCCCGGCCCCCGCCGTGCCGAGCACTGCCACCACCAACCTCAGACTGTGGCAACAAAATTCTGCTGTAGCACCAACTGCTCTGTGAGCTCAGCTGCTCCCTTCCTCCTGCCTTCTTACTCCTTCTGCTGCGTGGCTCAAAGGCCTGACAGGGAGCAGCGCCCAGGTAGTAATGCTGGACTCTGCTGTACCGGCACCAAAACATTCGCTCTGTTCCTTAAAATGTGGCTTCTGAAGAGAAAAATACCCAGTTTTCCTGGAGTGTGGCTTGAGCCCTGCCAGGAGCAGGCAGGGGGATGCGGGGAGGAGCGTCTGTGCGCTGCTGGAGCCTCCCAGTCAGTTGCCCATCTCTCCCAGTAGATGATGCTAAAGCGCGATTGTTTTCAGCAATTTTAAGGAAGTGGAAGATTTTATCAGGGGAAATCCGAGGTGGTAAGGAGGCTTCTGGGGCTCAGTGCTGCAGGGGGACATACTGCAAACATTCTGAAAAATCTGTGGATCGCTTTGCTCCTCTATTTTTTTTTATTAGCTTGGATAGTAACAGGGTTAGAGGTTATGTGAGTTTTCAGGATTTTAAGCAGGCCTATGTTTACTTGTGTATTTCTGCAGTCCTTACAGCTCAAGCACAACATCACACTGTGTTACCGTGCCATTTCTTGACTCTTTCATCATCACAGAACTCCTCACCTTCATTTCCATACCATATCCATCCCTTATTTCCTGACCTCTGTTCAGGCCAATCAGACCTATTCAGGGTAAGCAATTTGGAATGAGATACTTGACAAGAGTTGAAGCTTTCTGGTTGCTTTTGAAATGTGCAGAAATGTGTATTACTGGAAACAAAGCTACATTTTGCCTTTAAATGCTAAAGTTCAGATATGTTTAAGCTCCAGACGCTCTCTGGAGCCAGGAGGGGAAATGTTTCTGGAGTGGGAAGTGTAGGCTCAGATATACATTTCCCTGGAATGTAAGAAAATTACTGGGAGTTTGGCCTAGTTTTTACTTCCATTAGAATTTTTCTGAGGACTTCTACGGCAGCCAATATAATTCACTCTGAAATGAAATTTTGAAGTGCAGAGATTCATCTGGAAGTTATTAATAAAACAATAAAAATACAAACTTAAACTCACTTCTTTTAGACATAAAAATTGCCTACATTTTTTCAGTTGGATACTTTTTGTACTCCTACAGCTGAAAAGTCTTTTCTTCTCCTCCTTTTAGAAAAAAGACAAGTTATGAGTCTCTTTACGAGACTTCTGGGGTCCACTGTAATGACACCATTTGATTCCCAGCATCCAGGCCATTAGTCCTGCACTGATGTGCCTTAGGAAACATGCACAAGGTCCTATCTTCACAGACAATTTAGAACAAAGCATGTTTTGGGAAGAGAATGTACAGAAAAAGAAAGACAAAAGGATTTCTCTGGTTGCCATGTCTGTTATGTGGACAGGCTCAGTGGAGAACTTGATTCTTCATCAAGGGCTGGGTCTCCTGGACCATTATTGCTGCTATGCTAATACATTCACCAATTATACACCAGGGCTGTCAGATACAACACCACCACCTCCCCCCTTCCTGAATTCCTGTAGGCAAACATAACACATGTCAGGGATCCACTGCTGATGTTGCCTTGTCCCTGACTGATGCAATTCCTTGGGTCAGGAGCATATCCTGGGACACTGAAGAATGCATCAAGATATATGGATGGGTTAGTTTTCTTCAAAGCCCTTGGACTAGAATCAAATTGCCTGAAGGGAATTTTTAAGAGTCTTTTAGTCTCTTTTAAGGGAAAGAAATTCTGCAAATATTACTGGGTGTGCAGTTTTCTTGTGCTGTGTTAGGTTTTCTTGGATTCTCCAGAGATGTCTGTTGGGTGCACACTGCAAGCAGCCACTGCAGAGGCTGTTTAATAAATGGAGATGTATCCCCTGCTCTCTGGAGATCATTCTCACCAAACTGGGCTTTCTTCTTCACCCACCTTGGAAAAAGGTTATCAATGGGAACGAGACAGATGGAAGTTTTACAAAGGTAATGAACAGGCTGAGGATGAACTCCGTTCTATGTGGGCTTTTATGGTGATGAATGAGGTGGAGACCAAAGCCAGGTGCCTGTAGACCAGGAAAGTTTACTGACAGCAATCTGCAAGGGAGCTGGAAAACAGCCTTGGATCAAATTCTGAACTAAAAGAGCAGTATTATCCTTTCAGGATAGGGGGACAACAGCAAGTATACATGGGCAGCATGGACAGTGGGATTTCTAGAGAAACTCCAGGAGAAAGATCAATATGATCAAACACCACATAGGAAAGAATGTGAAGCATGAGAAATCTGACAGAACTGTTCTCTTTCCACCTTAAGTGAGGCGAAGTATGAAATTCAGTATTTCAAAATGGGATTTTTCGCTGTTGTCACTGACCCTCAGTAGCTTTTACAAGTGGAGGTGTGATTTAAAAAAGAATGGCAAGAGCTTACTTCACTTTGAGCTGTCACTATTTGAGAGACTTGGAAAAGAAGGATAAATATGGCTCATACAGACTTTAAAGCAGCTAAATGCAGTTGCAGAATGAATTACTTCAGAGTTACATGCAGTTATTAGAGTAAATGTAAGGTGTTATCCTCTTCCAAATGGCCAAAGAAAATAAAATGGCAACCTCCAAGCAATGGTATTCTGACCTCACAAAATGCCTTTGTCTAATTTAGGCTGCATTAGCAATTGTGTTCTTCACCAAATCTGTGGTAGGAGAGGGGAGGATTTATAGACAGCATAATGTCCTTAAGGGATTCACACAGTGAAATTATCAAATGCATTTAAAAATATAAAATTAGCACTTTTCATCCATAAATTTCCAAAGTTATGTTTTAAAAGGAGGACATTACCAAACTCCATGTGAACTAAATAACTTTAAATCAAATGAGACAATTTATGTTTGGAAGATGTTTACATTTGAAATAAGAACTTCATTTAGCATTTTTTTTGCCTTTCTCTCATACTGATTTATCTCCCAGATTTGTGGATGTCACTCTTATTGGTAGAAGTCAGCATTTGTTGTGTTTAGCAATGCAAAAATTCTTTTCATTCCCTAACACTAGAACAATATTTCATTGAATTGCTCTGGTTTATTAGACTAGTTGCACAGATGTCTTCTCTTCCTGAGCCAGATGTACAGAGTGCTGCTTCCAGCTTAGCCCAAACTGGAACATGTTGACAGAATAACATAACTGAGACCAGACATATTGCATTTTACACTAAAGGTCATGCAAAAAGCACAGGCTGCATATAGCATGGGCTGTTTTACATAAACACACATTTGGTTCAGCTTTGGTATAGGGATTACTGAAAGAATGCTCAGAGAGGACAAGCTATAAAGCAGTTGGAAAGATCTGACTGTTGTTGAATGAATTACCCCAAACTGGTACATCTCTGTCAGAACAAGTGTGAAGGGCTCTTTGCAAAAGGAGGTGAGAGAAAACTCTCTCAGAGGCAGAAGCTACTTGGCAAGTTAAACGGGAGATTTCCCAAGGACTTCTCCAGTGCAGTGGGATTGATTCAGTACTTCCCTTAACTTGATAATACATTTCAGCAGGAAAAAGGACTCATCGGAGCGGAATAAGGAATCAAATTGCCCAGCAAGGAAGTTGTGTGAATGCAGGCAAAGCCAGGGTGTTCCCAGTGGCTGCAGTATCGGTTTGGATGAGAGCTTGAGGGAAGCATTCTTGGAACCAGATGTTACAGATGGGGCAGGACTGTCCTTCAGAGCAGCCACAACTTGAAATGCTTCAATGTCACACTCACATGAGCTGAAGAAGCAGACAAGGACCTGGAGCCAGATTGGTTCATAGAATCACAGAATGCTTTGGGTTGGAACAGACTTCAAAGATCATCCTGTTCCACTCCCCTGCCACGGGCAGGGACACTTCCACTATCCCAGGTTGCTTCAAGCCCCTTCCAGCCTGGCCTTGGACACTCTCAGGGATGGGGCAGCCACAGCTTCTCTGGGCAATCTGTGCCAGGGCCTCAGCACCCTCACAGGGAAGGATTCCCTCCCAATGCACCATCTAATCCTACCCTCTGTTAGTATGAAGCCATTCCCCCTTGCACTGTCACTCCAGGCCCTTGTAAGCAGTCTCTGTCAATCTTTCCTTAGGTTCCCTTCAGACACTGGAAGGCTGCCATTAGGTGACCCCAAAGCCATCTTACCTTCTGCTCTAGGAAAAGGGTGCAAAACCAAACCAGGACCAAAATTCCCAGTGTTTCTTTGTTAACTGGATTGGTCTCAACTGGTAGAAATCTTGCATGGTACACACTGTGCAGCCCTCAGTCCTGGTGACAGGGGAGAGGGAGCGAAACCACTCTGAATTCTGGAATTTACCTGTGACTTGCAGCAGGGTTGTTTTGTCTATTTGGGTCTTTTTGCAAGAAACTTAACCCCTCTCAGTTTTCTGATCTGAAAACTGATATAACTATTAACTTCCTAAGGATTCTGTTCAGTTTAATTAATCAGCGTTCATAAAATCTTTGAATTAAAAGTACAGTACAGACTGTAAGTGCCAAGGATTACTGGTACTACAAACAAATGAACAACAGCAAGTGACTGTAAGCACACTGCAAAGGAGGAATGTCATTAAGGAGAGAGGTCCCATTTCAAGCTGCCAAATACAAAGGAGTGAGTCATTTATTTTCAGTATGAAAAACATTTCAGTGTTGTTCTTTAAGTGATTCTGCTTATGATCATTACTCCTTAGCTAACTGCTATAAATACTTTGAAGTGGTGACACGGTCTTCTATTCCCACCTAGAAATGTGGAAAAAAAGGAGAGGAAAATAGAAAAATAAAAATAGCTGAAGAAGGCATGTCTGCTTTGCCACATGCTAAATTCAGTCATTTTTGTCTGATGCATAGTTTTGCCTTTTTCTTCCTGAAGACATCTCTGTGTGTGTGAGGACTGTACTGTCCCATGCTTTGTTGTTACAGTCTGACCAAGATTTATGAGTTGGTAACTGTCTAAATTCTGGATCACAAAGCATCGTTTTTGTTCTCTGCTGACCTTAGCTGCGACCTCTGGGACTGCAGGCAGAGAGAAATGTGTGACTTGGGTACAGTCAGGCAGGGTAATGCAATCTGCTGGCACTGCTAAAGCACAGCGTCACGTTTCTGTGACACAGTGCATTAAACGGGCCCACAAAGGAGGAGCAAAGGGTACAAGAGGCGGGAGGAATTTCTTTCCCAAACATTTTCAAGCAATGCCCTGGCTCTTTTGGATATACTCAGTACACCCAGTGACAGACAAACAGGTTTATGAGTTGAATTGTCAGGTTAATTTAGCATATGGTATTCTGACTGGTTTTTGCAATAGTTGTGGTTTGAAACAACACTGTGGAAATTCTGCTACCTGAGGTTTTGGAGCAGAAGATGTGTGTGGATACATATACCTTCTTATTTTATTCCTTACAGTGTCGAGTGCATTTGCTGTCCGTGTTCTGTTTAATGAGGTGCACAGAGCAGGCTGGTCCCTCCCCACTGTGCTCCTGCCTGGCCCCCAGACCGCGCAGCCCTCCTGCTCCACACGGGCTTTTCTCATGCACTGCCTCATCTATTCTGCACCTCTGTCTGCTCCTTGCTATAGAAAAATCTTTTAATATACAGCAGGGCTGTCAATTCTTCGCTAACATAAAGTTATTGAGATTTTTAACTCTGAAGAACAATCTTCTTCCAGAGAAGGCACTAGAGAGACGCTTGTTTAAAACTGGAGCAGCGTAGTGGCAAATTGGACTCAGATCTCCAGTAGGAATTGTTTCCATTCCCTTCTCTGATGGAGACAGTGACACGTGGTAGCCAAAGCCTCTGGATGATGCTGTAGGAAATGGCTGAGACAGGGTCATTAGGAAAACATGGGTTTGCTGAGCTCACTGAGTGACAGGGCTGTGTAACTCACAGGGCACAGTGACCCAGCGGGCATCATTTGGAGAGCAGAGAAAATCCTTCCTGCCCTTTGAAAGCCTGAGCCTATGATCTTCCCTTTGGGAAAGAAGTGGCAGCACATGGTAAGGAACTGGGGGCTCACCGAAACAAGAGGAGGCAGAAAATAAAATTTCAGAACTATCTTTCTGATCAAGTCTGGTCTTTGCTTCACATATGAATTTGCCAATCAGTAAAAATTGATTTTACCCTCAGAGTACTGAGAGTTCCTAATTTGAATGTAGCTTTGAATATCTGCTGTTGGAAATTTGTCACAAAAGCCAATGCACTTTGGCTGGGACATGCGGCCTTTTACCTTGCTGATTCCAGAGGACAGTTGCTGCTGATTATTAGGAATTAATTTTTCCCGTGTGATAGTGATTTGCAGAAGAGCAAGAAATAACTCGGAGCTCTAAGGAGGTTCTTGTCTCTGCTATTTTCAAAGCTGTAATTTTGGTCCTATGTGCAAGTGACAGAGGAGAAGCTGAAAATTCCATGGCTCCTGCAGAGGATGAGCTCCTTGCAGCACCTTTCTGGCAGGTATGAGGTGAGGATGGTAGATAAGGTCAGGATGGGATCCCTGCTGTGTTCCTTCCCACACCTTTAGTGCATTTAGAGAAGAAAAATTCCTGTCTCTAGCTCAGTCACTCACAGACTTCTTTGCAGAACTATGTTTCTTGCAAAATAATTATAACTGTAAATTAGGAATGGGGGTGTTCAGCACCTCCTTAAATCTCCCTCATATGCATCTAAAATAAAATGAGTGTTGCAAAACTATTGTAACCTTCTGGTATGGGTTCAAGTCAGACATGAAACTGAGATGTTTGTTTAGTAGGAGCAAGCACTGTATATGCTTGATTTACTGCCCTTTTCTAATCCCAGCAAACCTATTTTCTGCACTAAACAGTCCAGGGTATTTGTAGCAACTCGAAATGTACAACTCAGAGAAAGCAGGGCTGATCTTAGTCACACCAGGCTTTTGTAGCACAGCTTTTGGCCCTGTGGGGTGCCATGCCCTCAGCTCCCAGGGGTGACGCTGGTCTGGAGAAAAAGGCATCCAGGGTGACACCTGCATGAATTGAGGGACATTTTCCCATTGCCCTCTATGGATCAGTTTGGTTCAGACCAGCATTTCCTAGAGCTTGTGGGCAAAGTGCAAGGGGACAAGAGCAGAGGCATACAAGCCAAAGCTCATTGAGTTGGGTGAATCGTGGTTTTGTTTGCTAGTGGCAGGTTTCATCTTTTCTCAAAAATGTTGCTGCTCTGAGGTCCTCTATTTGCAGATGGATATCCAGGGACAGGCAGAGCCTAATGCATCACACTAGCCTTACCTTCCAGGCTGTTCTTTCTTTCTGGAGAAATTACTTTCCAGAATTCAGTGGGTTTTCCTCTTACTTAAAGGTATTTTGTAACAGCTTTTTCAAGAGAGTTGTTCTCAAAGCTCTAAAATCTCACTTTGGATGTTCAGCTAAGTTATAAAAAAAGAGAGGTTGAAATTCTTTCCTACAAAAGTGAGTGTTTGAGTCATTCTGAGTAATATCCACATTATGGACAGCCCAAATCTATAATGCCTGGGTCAAAAGCAACCCAGAGTCTAGCTGAGATCCTGAGATATCATTTAAATACATATAACAATTATGATCTTCACTTTTCTAATGACTGGAATCTTCAGCAAAGAAAGGGAGAAGTACTGAATGGAAAATATTACTGTCAGGGTATATTTTACTACCTGAAGTATTTTATTGACTGCTTCAAGGAAATCAATGCCTTAAGTAAGCATAACTACATTAGGAAAAAAGAGAGATTGTTGTATGCATTCCTGTGTGTTAAGTTCCTGCTGTATGTTTTATGTTACATGCAACTTGTTGAGCTGGTTAGGGTTTAGGAAATGCTTGAGAAAGGAAATGATCTTGACATTTGCAATTTATTTGTAAAACAGATGCAGAAGCTGAAGGTTAAAAAAAAAAATATTTGTCTAAGTATATGATGGCATAAAAATTGGAATAAAATGTGAAATAAATCATAGGGACATATATGGAAAATAAATGCATTAAAGCCAATTTAAAATTGGAAAGAGTAATTCAAAAGGAGGAAACAAATGCAAAACTAGGCAACTCAATATATAGCACGGATGTGCCTGGACTTTAAATGGAGTCACGATGGCTATGTATGTCTGCACTTCACTGCAGAATTCACCAGGGCAAGGACCTAACCCCAAAGTTTTTGCACAGATTTAAGCAGGGTACAAAGGGCTTACACTCCATGTTTTAGAAACAACACAATGCCTATTAATGTTCCAAATGTATATTTCTATTCTAACTTCATTACTGTGAATTAACACATCAAAGACCTACTTATTTCCAACCATCACATAATTAGTATTTCCAGTATGAGCAGCTCCCAATAAATTTGATGGTATCCTTAGCCCAGCATTGAGGTATCTCAGTGTAGATGCACATGTTTTAAGGACTTCTGGGTCATCATATGGTCAGCAAAGTATTTCCTCCTGTGGTTAATCCCTTGGATGCCAAGCAGTGTTTGCCTTGAGGCTTGTTTCAAGGTCTTGATTAACGCCACCACTCCATGCCTAGTTAAGCTGGCAGAAGCCTGTTCTGCAACCAAAATGGGTTTCCTGTCCCCCTGTGCTCTCCAGATGGTTGTTTGTGCTCCCTCCCCTGTGTCGGCACAGGTGTTTCTCCGACCATGCAGTGAGAGATCAGAAAACTGATCTCAGTGTAAACTGACCTGGTTTAAAAAAGAAATGCCTGCTTTTCTGACAGGCCATTTCCTTGCCTGGGTTCACTGCATGAAGGAAGAGTGACAGCAGGGCTCCTTCTCTGCCCAGCTGCTCTGGAGTCTGGGGAAGTGCATGAAAATACTTGTGCAGTCTCCAGGTATTGGTGTTCACCTGGATCATGGACCTCCTGACAGACCTGCAGGAGGAGAACCTTCACCTAAGCTGCTAAAGAAACAACTCCCTCTGCCCATATTGGCCATATAAGCAAGGCTCTGAGGGACTTGCAGCCCTTGTTTGGTAGAAATTGCTGGTGCAAACAGCCTTCCCTCATGGTGAGGGAATTCCTTACAGTAGAAATCAACCCCAACTTTGCCCCTAAATACATTCTAATTTTAGACCTTTAAAATCTGGGAAGGTTTCTTACTGGTGAGGTTCTAGGCTCCAGTAGTATACTGTCAGTTGCACAGGAACAACTTGATACTTCCACACTAAAATCCAAATCTCATGGCCTCCTGTAGACTCTGCCATTCCTTTTCATTTCCTTTAGATTAGGAACAACCCGTTTATTCCCTAAAGGCTGGATTTGATCCACCAGGAAAGATCATCAAGTGCGAGAAGAGGATAAATTGCTTGGTGGCCCCAGATTGTTTACAGCCCCCACTTTTCATGAGCACAGTGATCTTCCACTTTGCATCATCTGAAGTGCTCACCACAAGACGCGGCCGGGTCGCTCTCCCTGCCATGACAGTGACACGTCTCCCCATGTGATGGCATCACACAGAGAAGTGAGATTGTGCAGCCAGGTGCTGATTGCAGTGTCTGTCACATGACTGATTACCCTGCAGCAAGTCACTCGACCTGGCTTTTCTCACTCACTGAAAACAAAAACTATCACGTGCTGGGTACGTTTTGGTCAAATGGGAGCTACAGCTTTGGCCACTGTAAGCAACAGCTCTGAGGTGTGGCTTCTCTATGTGCGTGTGGTTCCCACACGTCCTCATTGTGGTTTGTTACCTGAGTTAGGCTTTAGCAAGTTTTATCTGTAAGATCCTGCTTACCCTCACAAGGCTTGGCACCAGGCTTTAGAAAATGGGATAGTGTTTGGGCATATCCCACGTATGGAGTGGTACCAAAGTTATTCAGATGACTGGCATTCCTATTGAAAGGACAGGAGATGAAGATGAATGCAATTCAAAATTTGGGGGGTGATGATTTGCATTTTAACTGGGAGCTATCCCAACTCTAACAGCAAAATCTGTATATTGACCTAAAGCGTGCCTAGTAAGGTTTTAAAAACTAATTTGATTAGTTCATGAAAAAAACCCAAACCTATTGTAGAAGACAGCTTTCTACCCAAATATCAACAAGGCTTTTAACTGTTTATAAACTTGATTCCTTGACATCAGGGATCAGTATGTCTTAAACACTATGTAAAGATTGTAGAGGAGAGTCTGGCTGTTCCTGGACTCAGGTGATCTCCAAAATACTTTTCTTGTCCCTCTGAGCCCCGTTTTGACACAGGTCCAGGATGACACAAGCTTCTGATGTGGAAGCCGCTCCTGCCCCTGCGGCCGAGCCGGGTGCTGCCGGCCCCTGGCGCAGAGGACATTCCCTGCCCTCTCTGGTGCCAGCAGGCTCTGTGGGAGCAGCGCCGTGTCCTTCGCGAGCTGCTCACCCTGCGCTGCTTCTGCCGCGCTGAGATGCACGGCTGGTGCCGGGAAATGATGCTGGTGTGGAAGATGGCAGAGCCAGAATGCAGCCGCTTCTCTTCTCATAAATGGACGTGAGCTGCTTTGATGAGGGGTGCAGCAGAGGCACCTGCGACTGGCCTCCCTTAGCACAGTGTCTGAGATACGCCAGCAGGACTTCACCCTCCTTCCAGCGTGTCATACTTAATGAAACCGCACGCTTTTTTTCTTAAAATCATAGAAACTGCATCAGGGAAAGAAGGTAAAGCAACAAAAAAAATAGAAATGTATTATAAGATGGAACAGGCATACCTTAATAAAGATTGAGGGTAAACCAAAACTCTTTCAAGTCTTTGAACTTTTATGAAAGAGTAAAGGCAAAATGAATCATCAACATTATAATAATTAGCTCCATTTACAAGCTTTTGTGGAAGATCTTTTTTTCTCAAACAGCTATTTGGGAATTCAAATTCTATTTCTGCTCTTGTGTTTTACCTGCTTTTGAGGTAAAGCATGAAATTTCCTCTAAATGCCACCCCATAGCAGTTCATCCTTAGGATATTGTTTTAAACATAATTGAATTGCTGGGGTACATTAAACATTGCAGTGTTTTAAGCAGGGGAAATAATTTAATGATGTGGTCTTTAAGACAGTTAATTAGCCTGGCATGTATGAAAGTGTAACAAGAACACCACCTACTGTAAAAGTGAATGTTCTACACTCCGCAGCTCTAATTCCTGATAGCTTCACCCTGCATGGAAATCATTAACCCCTTTTTTGTCAAATGTTTTTAGGCAAAATTACTGAGTTTGGAGTTGGTGGTTGCAGCTCTTGCCTACATTAGCCAGAAGAAAAATCTAAGAGGTGAAATAAATTACAATTGGTTTAAACATCAGGAGCCATCCTTTCTGAAAAGATTATTCTGGGGTCCGATACAAGTAATTTTCATAATGATGATGGATTTTTTAGCTGGAAATAGTAAGGATTTGAATAAAATTTCTGGTGATGTCAGCACAGTTTTTAGAAAATTGCTTGCGGTCCCCCTTCTGCAATACTGCTGTCTTGATTACTCCACCACAGGATGGGCTGGAAGGGATAACATCCAGCACTCGGTCTGTGGCCTCAGCAGGAGGTGACAGAGGTCATGGGGCAGGGAAATTTCCGTGATCCCTCCGTAGCTCTCGAGCTCCGTGTTTTTGAGGACAGACAGCAGGATCTGCATCTCCTGTGCAGCCGGTGGGGAGCTGAGTCCCACCGAGCACCTCGGGGTCCAGGAGCTCTCTGCTCCCAGAGAACTGCCTGCGCTTTGCAGCATCCACATTTGTCTCAAAGCAAGGCAGGACAGAGGTTTTCCAAAAATGCCTGCAGGATTGGACCACCCGGAGTCTTCAAAACATCATCACCAGCTTTTATCAGAACTCACACCAAATGTGGTGTGTCTTCATCTTTTAAGCTTTGCCTCTTTATCCTGCAGTAACAAAGCCATGATATTTAGTGGCTGTAATAACAGTCCAGGTTTGAAATCCCCAGTCTTCAGGGATCTTTTGCCCCTCACATGAAAGCCACTTACAGCTAGTTATAAAGGGCCACAGAGCTTCTGATTTTCTGTATTGCTGGGACAGTTGTGACATAATTCAATGAGATGATAATGTCTTCCACTAAGTGGATCAAAAAAGGAAAGAGAAGTCTGATGGGGGGAAACAGTGAGGGAATTCCTCAGGGAACAAAGCATAGTGCTGGTCCTGTTGAAGGCAGTAGAGATGTTGCTCTTATTTCCAATAGCTCCCGATTTTACTCAAAGTCACTTTCTGCTTTTATGTCTGCTGCTGAAAGTGTTGAGCACAGCAGAATTTTCTCTTCCAGTCAGAGAGCAGATTTCATGTTTTGCAAGCGACGCTGAACAGTGGCAGGGACGGGAGCATTCCTGATTAAACAAACTCCCTAATAGACCAAGTCTTGCGCTGCTAAACTCGCATGCATTATTGCGCAGGAGGCCGAGCATATTTCAGCCACAATGATGGAGTGGGCAGCACTCTGTCAGATCAATTATGTACAAGGCCCATCTTCTCTATGATTCCCTCGATTTTTCCTCCTGACAGTTCACCTTGTGCCCAACCTTCTGTTCTCACAGAGAAAAACCTGCAGACAATAGAAAACCTAAGGCTGTTTTTCCTCGTCACTAAATGGCATAAAGTAACTCTTTCCTGTCAGGCTCCTCATGACTTTTCACACAAATTTATCTTCCCCAGTTCAGGGGATTTACAGCCTTTCTATGTATTTCTTTCTTTTTTTTTGGTTCTCTTTGGTAATGCCATGAAGATAGTGAGTCCACGCTGGAGTGATCCCTGCCCGTTAATAGCACTGCAGTGGTGGCAGCTCCTCCAGCCTGCTCTGGCCTCAGTGAGGAGCAGCTGTGCTCAGACACCGCCCATGTCCCATCCCAGGGCAGGAGACCTGGTCTGTGCTGGGTTATGACCTATCCCACATCCTGCCTACGCAGAGGACACTGAAGTCAGGCTTTAGCAAATTTTTCTTTTCATGACAGAACACACCATTGCCCATGGAATACGAATCCTGCTCAGTTGCCAGTCAATTATCTGATGCAAGTAGCCTCAACCATTTATATCAGTTTTGCCCTGCAGTACTTAATTCAAAGAATGAAGCTGAATTAATAAGCGAGGACCAGTATCAGACATACTGCCCAGATTAACTTGAAGCAGATTTCATGTGAGTGAGGTGCTGAGCAAAGTGAACTGAGTGGTGTGAGCTGGGGCAGCTTCAGAGAAGAGAACTGAACTGTAACTGGTGCCTCATCTTTCTCCATCCCATAAATCAAACTATACAGCTGGGTCAGCAAAATAAGCTCAGCGGCGTCGAGACTGAAGAATACCAGAGAACAACAGCAAAGAGAGAAGTTGTTGAACAGCTTAGGCAAAGTTTCTTTTATTCCTTCTGTGCAGAAGGAGGAACTATTGGAGCACATGTTGAATTCCTGTGAACTCACTTGCGTGCGAGCAAAACCAACGCAAAGCTCAATTAAGCAATCAAGTCCATTGTTACAGACAGGGTTAGATTCCTCATCTATCAGAAGTAGAAGTAGTACCAAAGGGAAACAAAGCTCAGACAGCTGTGTGTGTACAAACACAAACCAGAAGCGATGGCTATCAGGGACCTCCTGGAGCCTGTACAACACACTGGTGGTGGGAAGTTCGAGACCCTTTCTCTGCCTTTGGAACTGTCGGAGCCATCCCTGCAGATGGAGCTTCAAATGAGGAGTTTTGGCTTCACTAAACTGTTCCAAACAGCCAGTGTTTGGGATGTGTGCGAGGAGAGAGTCCCACACCGCCTGCACAGGAGAGGAGCTGCCTTGGAGTTGGTGTAAAGCACATTAAATGCAGCCAGAGGAGTCGGGAGCCCTGGGGAACTGAGGCTGCAGACATTGCTCCAGCCAAGGATACCAACACATTTTTTTGGTTCAGATTGATATCTTCCACAGATGCCTTGTCTTCTCAACAAACTAACTTCCTTTCCTAACCTCCCTCTCCTCTGATCAAAAGACTGTCTTTTGATAGGGCAGAAATGAAGCTGTTTTTCTGCCTGTGTCACTTGAACCTGGGGAGAATTCAAGGTCCTGATAATGTGGCTTTTCCAGTCTTTTTTTACTTCTCACTATTTTCCGGTTTACTTTGATGTGAAGGGTTCTGCTCTCACTTTCCAATCTCACTTGTCTCTCCTTCTGTAATGAGAATCCCGGTAGCAGGTATATTATGTGATATTCTGTATCAAGCACTCACAACGCTGTGGGATCACCCTGTTATAAAGACTACACATGGCAAGTGCAAGATTTATCCTTGGGAAGTCATTACGTTCTTTGCTTGACAAATAATACTCTCCAAGACAAACTTAACATTTTTGGTCTCTGATACCCAAATTGATTTAAAAAGGAGATGGTGCATAATAAAAATTCAAGTTTCAATAGCTAAGAAATACACGGTAAAATGTTTTCAAATGTATGTAACTGCTGTTATGTGGTATAAATTTTTTTTATAGCTACTTGATTGTCTTACCAATGACTAGAGCAGAATCTTTTAAAAAAAGTGTCCTGGAATGAGCAAGGTTACATCTTTAAAGACACCTCATGTATCTTTAGCAACAAAGAGCAATGAGTCTTTTCTCAGAGGAAAAGGTCAACCCTTTATATGGTCTCTGATATTTAAAGTTTTAATTAGAGATCAACTATGTAATGAGGACGCCTGATGGTGCAGTGCTCTGTGTCGTAAGGCTGACTGCAGACAGCCTGAGTCCTTGAATACTTTTACCTCCTATTTGAGCATATTTCCAGTAAACATCTAGAATTATAGACCACTAGGGGAAGTTCCAACCTCTGACCATGATTCCAGTGAAGAACAGTGAAAAAACGAATCAGCTGGAATCTGGTGCTGAAAAAGAACAAAGTTTACCTGCAAATTATGAGGCAGTGACTTGAGAAGATTTAACCCTGCTGGAGAACTCTGTAATTCCAGTTCCTAACACTCCTGCCTTTCTGCTGGGTGCACTTTGGAAAGAAAGGGCCCAATAACCTACATTACAAGTGAATATTTCAATCTGACAGCTCACTCTCTCTGACAGCAGTGCTGTGACAACACGTCTGGGTCAGATTCAACACGATTATGTAAGCCACCAACCAAACCTTTTTTTGAATACATTAAAGGCTGCTTAAGTACAAAACCCACCCATGCAAATCTTAAAATGCAGGGAAATATTTGGCTAAGGAGAGCTTTGGACACCCCTTTGTGCCCACACATTACAGCAAGCAATCACACTGAGAAACAGCCTCCACAAGAAACTCTTTGCATTTCCAGCATCCAAGAAATCTAACACATGCCCAAATTCCTCTGCAAAAGGAACTAACCTTAACTCTGACCTCAGCTGGAGGTTGGCACTGCCAGCTTTGGAAGGGGAGGCTCTGACTGCTGGCACCTCTTGGGTGGAAGTAGACAGAGGAGGGAAATCAGCTCTAGGAAAACATTTGCCTGGACAATGTGGGCTATCTTCCAGTCTACAGCATAATGCACAACATTTCTTAAAGCAGTAGTTTGTATTCAAAATGGGAAATGCCATCTTTGGTTTCTGGAAAGGGGATGAAGATGGTAGAGCTCAAGGTGAGAGACCCCCATCCCTTCTGGCAGGGCTCTGGTAGGTTTTGGCCAGAGGTACCAGACAGATGGCTGGTGTGGCTGGAAGCTCAGCCATTTCTTTTGAGTTGAAATCCTTTCTCAGTGCTTCTGGAGACCTCCAGCTGCATTTTATTTCTGACTTGACCATTCTGAGTTTGTTTTAAATAGGGCACTCATAAGCAGAGAGAAGGGTGTTCACAAAGGGCTTCGGAGTGCTTGGACTTATTTAATATTAGCCTCTCAGAGGCTTCCTATGCAGGCTGCATTTCACAGCTCCTGAAACAGCTTTTCGTGCCACTGGCCCACCATGTACTGCAGCCATTTATCCGACCCAGCCATCAGCCTGTCTCGGGGAGAACCGGGGACATGGTGGAACCGAGAGGGGAGCTGCGCTTGGCGGAGCTGCGTTCAGAGCTGCAGATCCGGCACAGGGACTGGATGCTCTGGGTTTGAGTGGCACTGGCAGGGCTGGCTCCAGGCCAGGCACTGCCATGGCCTGAGGGACACGTCCCTGCGAGGACAAGGGCTCTCAGCTCCCGAGGAGATATCACTTATGAGGCATAATTCGTGCCCTCAACAGTGGCCTCTCTCACCTGAATGTCATGTCAGTGTCATTGGTTCTGGTTGAATTTGGAGCTCAGCAGTTCCTGGGAGCTGGGAGCATCTGCCTGGAGGCAGGATATCGCTTATCAGCATCTTGGTTCTTTCGAAGGTTGACTCCCCAAACTGCTGCTGAGCTGTTACTCAAAGGCTTTCAGCTGAGGGAGAATGAAATGCTTTGAACCCCACTTGTAAAGGGCTGCTGATTCCTGGGCCACCAAGTCAAGATACCCAAACCATCTGGGACTCTGCCTTTGCTCCCTGGAGGCAGAACTGAGCTCACCAGGTGCACAAGACAAGAAGACCGAGCAGAGAAGATCATTCTAGTAGGACACATAGGCAGGAAGGGATTTTACTCAAATGAAATCACTTCGGTACCATCCCATAGTCATTAACAATACTAAAAAGAAATTAAAATGAAAGAAGATCAGTCCCTGTGATGTTGAAAGGAGGCAGTGATAAGGAGCCACTCACAGAGGCACAGATGTGAGTATTGTACCAATTCCTCAAGTCAAAGGAAAATTCATTTACTAACACAGGCTGTCCCCCTTTTCTTAAAATGGGACACAGTAGCAGATCTTGCATAAAATTCCTAGGGATAGTGGAGGTACTTTGGGTCTGCAGACTTTGCAGATCTAAGCAGACTTTGGCCCCTCTGGTTTTAAATGCTCCAGGAAACCTGCACTTCTCATGCAGAGTAAAAAGTGGTCACAGTACTGAATTTCGTCATTTCCTCATCATTCACTGTGTAAGCAGGCAAAGAAAACACACACTGTGCTGTTTTAGAAAGGAATACTCTCCTTGGGGCTACCAAGTAGGAACATCATGTTTCATATATGTGATATGCAAGGTATTTGATTATTTGTAAAAAATCCCGGTGATTCAGCAGCACTGTGGGCTCTGTGAGTCAGGGGGTGATGTGAAGGGATGTTTATCTGAAAGTCTTGTCTCCCTCAGCAGCCCACATCGTCTCTAATTCTCAGAGACCTGCTTCCTGTCTTCCAGAAACAAGATCTTTCCTGCACAGTCTGGCTCCTGGACTCTACTGACCTCCCAGCCTTGGATTTTGAGGAGGTTATACATCAGTGTAGGAGTTAGGTTCAAGTATGGGTTCTCTGACAGGGGTGTAAACTTTCTGAGGTATGATTTACACATGTGAAAATATGGTTATTTGTTTTCTTGTAAAATCAGCTACTGTTGCTGATGCTTAGGAAGAGAAATTCACCCATCATCTGTACCAAGTACCTGCAGTTGTACCTGATGCAGGCTGAGAAATCAAAGTCTTTCTGAAGGAGACATTCACAGAGCCATTGATTGTTACAAGAACAAATAGGACCAATGTCTGAACTCCTGTATAACACAAACATCCATGCTGATGCCTTTTTAACCTCAGGCTTATCTTTCAGAGATTCATTTGCTCCCAGTATGAACCCAGATGGATGAGCTACTTATAGGCATCTCATATCTCCCAACAGATCTACAAGGAAAGGAGACTTTGCCTCTGATTGTTAAACACATAGTCAGCTTTCATTTTTAATGGACATCCAAATTCTTGTGCTCTAAGCAAAGGGAATGGAAATCAGTACAAAAAGAGGGAAAGAGGGAAGAAAATAATTTAATTTCTGGTACTTTAGTTTCAATAATTTTATTAGTATTGCCCCTGTGCAGTCACAAACTGCTTTCTATTACTTTCCTGTACTAGCTGCACTCGTAAGAGTAAGAGGCACGGTGGCCCATGACTGGGTAGGTCAGCATTTTTTATTTCCTTTCAGCTCACTCTAATGAAAAGCACATGCATCCAGTAAATCTTGCCTTTTCCCTTATTAAACCAGTCGATGTTCATTACTGAGGTCTGTGCCTGGCTGGGTGGGAATCAATAAGATGATCCTTTTAATCGCCTTAGTAATCAACAAGCTATTTCTTATTTCAATCTCTGCCCAGTAGTCATTGAAATCCAATGATTTATCTGCATTACACATGCACTCACACACACGGAGTAGGGAGTTCTATATGTGTACAACTAGAGAGAGAAAGGCTGAATTTTGCAATACACATTAAATGGTTGTGCCAGAGAAATACCCACTGTGTCATTATTTACTTGCTGGTACCCAGTACCCACGTGCCCAGGATGACTGAGTGGGAGTTCGATGTTATGCCTGCAATGCAATGGATGAAACTGCTGAAAATAAAAGGATTTTAATGGAGGGAATGGCCAAAAAGGCCATTTTACCTGCCCTACACCCAGCTTCCTGATTCTCCTTCTCATTCCCATGTCTGCCTCACAGACAGACAGCAGAGCATTGCTGAGAGCGCACTGTGAGCACAGACCTGCTGCATAACCATGGGCAATATTTATCCCTCGGTGCCTCATCTTCCCCAACTGTAAAACAGGGATAGGTAGGTTGATACCTGTAAAAACTTCAAATAATGCTATTGTACAAGAGCATTAGTTCTGGCTAAATTCTGGCTGCGTTTCAGAATTCAATGCTGTATTTTCAAAACTTCCACAGATGGAGGGGAGGCTCCTGCCAGCCTTCCTCTGTGGAGAGGTTCTGGGGTGTTATTAGGGCTGGTTGTCTGAGTAAGGATTGTTTGCACAAGTGAGCTAAGCCAAGCAGTGCATGCTGGTGATGTATCTGTATGAAATTTAGTTTGACTGCCCAATCAAAGTATTTGGGCAGGAATGGCAAAAGCCTGACTGTGTCGAAATAAACAGCAAGTGCTGCATTGATTTTAGTGATTTTATCCCGTATTTTCGTGCTGCTGAATGATCATTAGAGTATGAATCATGGAGAGGGTTAATAGATGGAAAATTGGACACAGGGACATTTTCCTGCTGATTTATAAGCTTTGGTTTTGGGAGAGCAGAAAATGAAAGGAGAAGGAGAAAGAAAAAACAAGTCAAAGTGCAAGTGCATCGAGTGCAGGCGTCAGAGCATCTTTCAGCTGTGCCTCCTGTTACGTAAGGCTGGGCTGTGTTTGGGCTGCAACTCGACACTGCCCCTTTCTCCCCCAAACAGAGCTTTTTCTCATAAAATTCACTCAGGCACTTCTTCTCAAGTTCTTCATACACTTTTCGCAAGAAAAAAGAAATCATTCATATCTCTCAAAGAGAGTCTCGGATTCTTTAGATATTTTCCATTATAAGCTTTTGGCACCATTATTACCCACGGATCAAGTTACTTTTCTGATCCCCCTTCTTTCATCTACTAAAAATGGATTATTTCATTATTAGCCTGGAACCGTTACTGTTCACAGAGATCAGGTCTGTATATGAACAATGCCTCTCCCAGTATATTACTGAAAATCCCGGGACTGTTGTAAGGTTTCCTTTAAACACTAGAACTCTATTTTTTGTGAGATCTGCATGGTGGCAAAGGCTCTGAAAGGCCGTTCCTTTTCTCTGAATTCTACAAAAGCTAAATATGGCTGTTTTCAATAGTTTATGGAAGATCTTAACTGGTTTGCATGCACAACACATAGGAATATGTGTATATATTTTCAATATCTAGGCTGACATTTATTGTAATTTGACTATAGTTTAACTGTTTAATTAAAAGTAGCTATAGTTTAACTATTTAATTAACTGTAATTCAATGTTGCTGTCATGTCAAATCTGTCAGTGCATTAAAAGAAGTCCAGGGAATAATGGCCACCAGAGTCACTCTAAAATTTTCTATTTGAGTGGTTCAGAGAGCGGGGAACACTTTTGGCTTTGTGTTTCCAGTTTCCTTTTTTATGTTCTTCCTCTTCCATCAGAAGTGCATCTCTCCACATGTCGATCTCGACTTAAGAAGCAGGGAGGTCTCTGGGAGGGAAATGCAGACCCACCTCATGAACTGGAAAGGGAATGTTTTCAAATCACTGTAGGAGACAGTCCTGCTCTCCTGCTTCTGCCCCACTTGCCACTTCCTGTGGTGAAAACCACCCCCGGCATCAGAGATCTCACAGATGTGGGAATCTATGAAATGGGGCAGAAATCTCAGTCTTGTAGGTCCTGAGACAGTGCCCTCAACCGCACAACTATTCCTGGTTCCCCTCTGAGTCCTCCATGCAGGCAGCAACATTGCCAAGCCCTAATCCCACTGCCAGCACCTCTGCTCCATCTTCTTGGAGCAAAACATCCTCTCATGCTCTTCAAGCATTTTCAATCAGGAGAGCACCCGTCCTGTGAGAAGTGGGCTAAATCCTTCCAGTAATTTCAGCAGGGACCACCAATAGTAACAGAATCATCAGAACGGTTTGGGTAGAAAGGGACTTTAAAGCTCATCCCACCCCACCCCCTGCCGTGGGCAGGGACACCTTCCACTGTCCCAGGTTGCTCCAAGCCCTGTCCAGCCTGGCCTTGGACACTTCCAGGGATGGGGCAGCCACAACTTCCCTGGGCAATCTGTGCCAGGGCCTCACCATCCTCACAAGCAAAAATTTTTTCCTAAATAATCCTGCGCCCGTGACAATTTCTAGATGCCAGCGACACGGGCAGTGGCAGAACAGATGGAACCACAGGTAGAGCACTCAGTTCCCATCCCCACTCCTCTGAGAGAGCTTGAATTCTTTATGTCCTCCATGTGCCTGCTAATTAAAGTGTCTTATCTGGTTAGACTCCATCATAACTTGTTTTCTACTTAATATGAGACAAATGGTTTACATAGGTAGAAACGTAAGTTAGACACTCGGTTCCTACACAAATGAGGTGATTTGAATATTTTTAGAATTTATTTATAATGATCTGTTTCCTTCTCTTAGTTTAATTTAATTGAACACTTTGCTTCTTTTTACTCTCAAGTTCCCTCCCTTCTGCGTGTGCCATTTTCAGCCTCATTCAATCCCATGTTGATGAGGCAAGAAAAAAAAAAAAGCCCAGAACACCCCACCGTCGATTCCAGTTGCCTAGGTTAGATTCCGAATCTGGAATTTAGCAGGAATCCTCCGTTACGCTGAATTATCGCACAGAGGCAAGCGTAACATCTTTGTGGGATGTGGGCTCTTCCAGACTCTTTGTCCTCCATGGTAATGTCCCAATCACACTGAAGTGCTCCCAAATGTGCGAGGACTATTTAAGCTTTGTAAATGCCGTCCTCCAAAAATCACTCCACATAAATGTTTCATGTCTCTCCTCTGCGATGCACAGGCCCCAAACATTCAGCTGTGAGGGTGTTTATATTTGTGGAACTCTCTTGAACATTTGCTGTGGATTTCAAACAGCTGCTACACTGAAGCACTGGGAATAGTAAGATCATGAATATTCAGGTGAAGCCACTGGAATGAACAGCCGTTAATAGAATAAATGCCTAAACAGTTGTGTAAGGCTTATTAAGACCTATTGGGGCTGAGATAATAAATTCCCTCTTTGACATGTTGCAACTACTGTAGTTTAAACATTTTGGACCACCTCTTCAGAACTGAAAGAAAAAATTATGTTAGTTCTGTGTGATAACACAATGAAACACCTGGAAGGCTTGGCGCCTGTATTAGATTTGGCAGGGAGATTGTAACATGCCAGCTCATCCCCTCTTAGAATCATGGCACTGTTTATTGTGTTAGTTGTCAAGGTTATCCAAATTACATACAGTCTGGACTGAGCACACTTATCTCATTAGAGAATGTATTTTTTACTATTTTCTCTTCAAGTTTGGAAATAATATTATTATACTTTTGCAATGGAGCAGTAACATGGACAATCTATTGCCAAAAAGAAAAACTATTCAGAACATTAAAGCAAGCAAAAAAACCCCAACCCATTCAAAGTTTATTTTGTCCCAAACCCAACAAAGTTCAGGAAACCAGCACCAGCAGCGGCTTTGAGCCTTCAAAAAAGATGGGCATCCCTGCAGCTGACAAGCCTGGTATGGGGACTTCCTGGTGGCTGCTGTAACTCCAAAGCACTCCAAGTATCCAGAGTGGTTAATTGTTGCAGGAGAACTGTCTTTTCCTTTGAATTTAGCTGTCACGTTGCATTACGCTGTGCTGTACTGCCTGGTTCTGGCATACTGTGTCACGAAACATAAAATCCGACAGGATGCGGTGTAAGCCTTGCAGGTTAAAATTTAAAGGCAAACTCAGTAATATTTGATCAGTTACCTGCTGTCGGTTCAGATAAAGGGCGTTTGATCTCCACGAGCAGGGCTAACTTGTTAGAAGCAAACTTGCACATGGCACTGGGCTGCTCTCAGCTCTGCAGCAGCGTGAACTGGGGAGTGCCAAAGCAGCTCAGGTGCACTTGGAACTGTTAAAAATTAACCCACCTGGCTCCTTTTAAAAATACTTTAAGGAAATGATCAGACTATACCCCTATTTACAAGTGTCTCTGGGTGACACTAGATTCTGGGTAGTTGTTTCAAGAGAAAAGTCACCTGAAAACCCCAAAGGAATGACTTAATTCTGCTGAAATTTGTCCACCCTCTCAATTTTAACACACTGCACTTTCAGAGCCTTTTCTGCCAGCACTGATGGGCCCTCCTGATCTGGTTGCATGAACAACCTCAGTGTGTTTGTTGACTGCCCGCACGTACACAGCACCTGTATAAATCACCATCTGCATGAAAGCATCAGCAGCTGGTCAGGATGAAATAAAAGCTAAAATCCCAACATTTCCCTTCATCCCTTTCACCACACTCCTGTCTTTCTGTGACCTGTTTATCAATATGAGAACCAAATCTGTTTCGGAAACTTCAGTGTCATGGTTACATTTTGGGAGGAAGGAACAGATGGAATAGATTAATTAGCAAACTATGTTTAAGTAAAAGGCATTTCTTTCCATGAGTAGCCAAGGGCTAGAAAGAACGACATATAAGGGACAGGGAGAAGTGCCTCAGGACTTCTTCCTTGCTGAAATGGCTTCCCAGTTTCAGACTTTCAGCAGCATAAAGGGTCTTTGATTTCAACTCCTATTAAGAAGTAGGTCAGGAGGTGCCTGATTTTCAGGAGGGCAACTGCTCCTTTCAGCTTCTTAAAAGTAGTCACTCCAAAGCATTTCCTGCATGTTATTTTTACAGGGACTCTGGTGTATTAAGATTCCAACCAGCTACTCCTGCAATGTGTAGGGAAGCAAATGTCCCTGCTGCTGGGATCCATCACTGCTTGCTCTTGCTCATCAGCAAGTGCCTGCCTAATGCAGTGCACCATCATCTGTCTCCAGTTTTCCAGAGCCTGGGGCAGACCCTCATTTCATCACCTCCCCATTTTTCCTGCTTGCAACAGAAGATTTGCCCCCACACCTCTGGCCCCAGTTTGTTGTGAGCTGCAAGAAAGCTACGTCAGACACAGCACTGCCTCAGAAATTCAACACGACTTTGTTTAGCACCAGCATTGATCTGTGGCTGGTGATACCACCCTGTGTGAGAAAACAAAGCCTGCAGTGCAGCTGGTTTGGAAATCAGGTTTCAATGAATAACTCCAGCCTGTTTCATCCCTGTGTCCGGCCTGGTAGCGTGCACTGCAAGGTTTTTGGCTTGGGTTCAGTCATCCTACCTAAGAGTAGATACTTAAACAAGACACCTACCCAAGGATTTTGATCATAGTAACATCCTTTACCAGCCAGTGGAGAGGAATATGCACACCCTGAATGCAATTTAATTTTCTTTATGGGCCTTTTTTTTTTTGCCACAGATACCAAAAGGGGTCACTGACAACCTGACTTAGGCACTCATCAGCTGAGTACCAGGCAGAGGAACTCAACCCCTTCCTCCTGCTGATTTGGTTTCAAAGGCACAATTCTCACAAGTAATCATATTTACCAACCAAAATGTGTTAATTCTCCCTCTGACAACTTTTAGAGATTGTGTTTTAGTGCTGTTTCTGTTTTTATTTTTTGTCACGGAGAGAAGGGAAAGATGGGCAGGAGTCTGGGATGGAAACAGTTATTTCAAATAACAAAGTCAGGAAAGATTTTGGCCAAGAGGAAGATTTAAATCTAACCCAGATGTAGCTCACTGGTGTCTGGAACGGGAGAGATGGTCCCAATCACAGAGTAGCACCCAAGGCTGGCTCAGGAATCAGAGGGATGTCTGTTGGTTGAGGAGAAAACTGTTTGCCTTGCCCCCAGCCAAAGGAAATGTCCCAGGACTGCAGCTGGGCAGTGCGGGATCAGGGAAAGGATGGAGCTTTGAAAGCAAATCCTGCTGGCTTCCTTTCTCCTTGGCAAAGGACAGAGCTGAAATAAGAAGGAGCAGGGTCTTGGGAGGAGGAAGAAGGTCTTTTGCTTAATGTGTGGTGTCTGAGCACGGGTCTGTGCCCCCTCCCTCCCTGGTGCTCTGGCTGAGCTGGCACAACCCAGGATGAACCTGTGCAATCCCCTGCCTCATCACTTCATCCTGGAGCCAGGAGACAGCTGCGTATCAGAGAGGTATCACCACACGCCCAGTGTCTGAGAGGACAGGTACATGTGCAGCCATACACCAGGTGTGCTTGTACAGCAGGCTTAACTTTTTAAAAGCAGCTTTCTGAGATAGGCTTAAAAACCACTTTAAATTCATTGTATTTGTCATGTCTTTGCTACAGTTATGAGGAGAAAAAAGATAGGAAAGGGAGCAAGAAAGATTTCTTTCCTGGTTACCTTGCAGGCTTTTAGAATGATCCTGTATATTTATGTAATAATCCTGCATGAATTCAGACCTTGCACAGAGCTGGAAAATTGATTTCAGTCTTTCCTCGTTTTGCTAACCTCCATTGGAGGTGAGGATCCATGCACAGGGAATTTAAGGACATGGAGAGTAGGTTTGCTTTACTAGTGGCTTTTCATGAACTTTTTAGGAGTAGTCTGTGAACTTAGGTAATTTCATCCGAGAGCCTATAAGCCATGGCAGTATAATTTTAGGATGGTGGTGTGGTTATTGGATTCATGGTAGCATTAACTCATCCCTCTTTGTATTTTCTTTAAAGAGAGGATTAATGGAAGCCGGATTATTTTCAGAAGGGGATTCTTTGGGTGACAGCAAGCATGTGCTTGCTGGTGAAAGGGCTGTTGAGAGTGGGGGTACAGGGTCAGGATTCTAGGGGATGCGGGATGCATCCCGGCAGGAAAGAAATGGAGCTTGTAAGTGAAAAACACTTCTTGTTCAGGAAAGCAGAGTAAAAAGTCCAGGGAATAAATGTGGGCTCCCAACTTCAGTGCCACCCCTGCACATACATCTTTCTGGGGAAAAAATGAGTACTTGGCATGGTATGAAACAGCCTGGGAAATGCCTTGTTTTGCACAAGGTGATGCCCCTGGGTTCTGCATCTCTGCTAAGCAGGGTCAGCTAAATTCAGCTGAGGAGTCTGCAAAAGCTCCGGTGCAGCCTGGCCCAGCCTCTCTGGAAGGAACTGCTCTTCCTTGAGACCACTGGAACCATCTGTAATCTGATTTTAACACTTTCCTACCACTGATGTCCCCCCAGCACTGACTCTAAACGTGGCACGTTCCTGGTGCTGTTGTCAGCCAGCACAAAGCCAGCATGAAAAAAACCCCATCACTGAAAAACCTGCATGATTAATATAAATAAATAAATAAATAAATAAATTTCCTGTATACTTCAGTAATCAAAAAGCCTGGCTGTTTTGCCTTTTTCTTTGGTAAAGAGGTATCCTTGCTCACAATCTGGGCTCCATGGATACCACGAGCAACTCCAACTTTGTGCCTTTAATGCTTGCACTGTAGAAAATGCTGTTTAAATATTCATGCTGACCCTAGAAAGCTATCCACTCGGCCATCTGGAGGACTCCCATACCCCATCCACTGGTGTTTTATTTTGAAGGATATATTCCGATCACACTGACTAGGCTAAATAGACTATTGGTCCATTTGTTTTGTAACTGCTGTTTAGTTACCTCTCAGGATGTCAGCTCAATTTATCTGTGTGGAGGAGAAGAATTCTTCAATGAAACTATAGACAAATAGGAGCAAGAGCTGCAGATGGAGAGGAGGTTACTCATTCCCACTGTCGCTGCCGTGCATGGAAGTGACCTTGTCTGGAACCAGCTAACCTTGTACCTTGCAACCCGCATGAAAATTCAAAGCCAAGCCCTGGCAGGTCAGAGGGAGAACCCAGCCTTGTGTTTAAGGAAAAAAGGGATTTGCTTGTTCAGGCAGTGCTGGGGTTGTGTACTGCGCAGGGACACAGAGTGCATTCTGCCCTGGGCTAGAGGGAAATGAATGGGGAGGGAATACATTTAATTTGAAGTGGGAAGGAAAATGAGCGTGTGACATCAGAGAGAGGCAGAAAGAGGATAAAATGCTCCATGGAGCAGAGCAGGCAAGGTAGAGGTGTCACAATCCTGCACCTGGACTTGCAAGGAAGGGCCGGTTCCTCAGGGCTGCCTGCCTGTGGTGCCTTGAGATGGGAACAGAAACAGCCCCCAGTTTCATTCCCCGAATTCCAAAAAGGCATTGTTTGTAGTAAAGGAAGGATTATGACCATCATGGCTCTCCAAGGGCAACTCCACTGTCCAGGGATCTGCAAAGTCACCTGAAACACATGCAGCGGCAAAATCCTTTTGCTATTCACTGTCTGGTGCCTGAGACACCCCACCAATATCACCACTGAAGATGAGGTGAAATGTTCATGATTAACAATGTTTATTTTGGCCTTTTCTCTCCAGTTTGGGTGTGGGGGCAGCGGCACTGGTGCTATTTGGCTGATTTATTTATGTTCAGAAGGAGGGTGGAGGAAGGGGGCGTATATCCATGGTCACGCTGACTTTTTCAAGCTGCTTTGGAAGAAAGTGCACACTTAATTGGCATTCAAAGTGCATCTCTGGCTCCTATCTCTCCGTAATGCTTGAATAGATTGTGGTGTGTACAAACCTGGCAATAACTCCACTCTGGACTGACAAGAGTTAGGAAACACTGCTTAATTCTTCTATTTCATTTTACTTGTTTTTGGTCTTGGAGAGAATTTTATTCTTTGCTGCTTGATCATTTTCCCTCTGATTCATGTCCTTTCAGGAAATAGTAATTGACAAAAATAAAGCACTTGGGTTGTTATTTAGTGAGCTCCAGCTAAATTCACACAGTCCTGCTGAAGAATCTATGCCCTCCGTGCCGCATTTGTTTTAAGCTTCCAGCCTCTTCTAGACAGGTTTTTTCCCCCCATGCAGGCACAAAAGCACTTTAGTCAGCACAAATTTGGAGGTAGAACAAAAAGCCTGAAATAGCATATCTCGTGCTGCTATCAATTTTCCACCAGTGGAACACTGGGGTACATGAAGTCCTTTGTCTGTGTTCTGAAGTCAGCTTTGGTGACACTACATGACCAACTACAACGTTATAGCGTGTGCCACACTGATTTGAATTGTAACTTAGAAAAAAAGAAAAAAAAAAAAAAGAGAGAATAAAATAAAGATGTCCTGGAATGTGGCCAGGGCATAATGATTTCAATTCTGAAGAAATCCAACAACCAATTATACTAAATTCAACATTTTCATGTATGATAAGTTTAAAATCTCCTCTAATCAAATAGGGGAAGCCCTTTTCCTCTATTTTTCTATGGTTTTAGTTACCAGTAGGCCTCTAAAAATCTGTTTCTGCTTAAAAAGAAACCCTGAAAGATTATATTTACTATATATATGAAAAAGGGTTGAATGATACAATTATATATTTTAGAATACTAAAGCAATGTATAAGAGACTAATCACGATCCCAAATTCAATTTTCAGACCTTTAATTGATCCCATCCCAAAGGTAACATTCTATCTTAATTGCCATGCTGAAATGGTTGCAATTACATAAAATAAAACTATTCATTGGTAACTGGAAAAAGTCCACTCATTAAGCACATGACGGCCAGCCTTGAAAATACTTGATTGCAAAAGGATGCAACCACTTTGCTTATATTTCCTTTTCTGGTTAAGCTCTCCTTCACATATGTTGAGCTGGTTCCAAAAAGCCACACACGCACAAGGAGTTGGAGATGGAACGTGGTGCTGTGTGTGTCTCTGTTCTCCTGCACCTTCCAAGGGCAAAGCCACCTTCGAGGAGGGGAGAAGGGACTAGAAGGACAAGGGACCTTGGGGCTAGCCTGCACAGCTGGCACTGTGATCTCTAAAGGTGCTCCATGAGAAGGGAGCTCCTCTGGAGCACTGAACAAGCTGGGGAAATAATAAGGGACAACTTAATCATGAGTTAAAATGGGAAGTTGCACTATGGGATACATAGGTATTCCTGCAGAGGTGTCACACAACCTGCAGAACTAGGTAAGGTTGAGATCTTCTCTGTTTATTTGGAAACCAAAGTAAAAGTAAAGAAAACCTGTGGTTTTCTAGTGGTGACAGTAGATGTTGGTGAAGGAAGAAGACTGGCAGCTTTTTTATTATTGCCAAGAGAGCCTGAGCCACTCTCAATTTGATATCAACACCTGTGACACTTGGAACGCTGCCTCATTGGATGCAAATGTCATGAAAACAGTTATGAGGTGCTTATTCATTACTGTTACTCTTATTATTCAACCTCTCTAAAATACAACTGTCCAGCTGAGACAAGCACATCCATAAGAAGTCACCAGAACTGGGAACAGGCACAAAACTTGCAGCTGTGGTAACAGTGGATCACTGGGACAAACTATTGCAGAGACAAGAATACCTGATTTTTTTCCCTTTGGTCTCATCCTAACAAGGCTGGATGCCTTTCCAGGAGTTAACTTCCAGTCAAACATACATCCCTCTACTCTCTTTAGGAATAAAAGGATGAATGTCTATAATCTGTGGTATACAGGAGGTCAGACTAGGAGATTAAAAGCGCTGGTCTTGAATACCTGACTTCCAAGTAACTCTTCAAGCAAACCCATCATATGGAAGTGTTGAAAATAATCCCCTTCTACAGGAGGTTTTCTTAGTGAGTGCCATCCTCTCAGCCCAAGTGCTGTGTGGTACTTGGGTCTGTATAAGCTCAGTGAAAAGACATTCCCCATCCCAGGGAGCTCCAGTCCGAGTGGGAGATGAGACACAGAGAAGATACAGACAGATGGGGAAGCACCAGGTAAGACTGAAATGATTATGTGTTTAATAAGCATCAACTGCAGCACACCAGCTGCGGCTTCTTAGTCAACTTCTGTGTGAGGTTTAAGTATTCTGGTTTTATACCAGTGAATTTCAGGATGCAGGATAGGTCACTGGATATGCCCATCCCATGATATGCCTACATCTGTCCATGCTACATGTGCTTATTACAGTCTCAGAAAACAGACCCTTTAAACATCTCAGAGATACAGTCCAAGTGATGTAGGTGCCTGAAAGTCAGCCCTGAGAGCCTGGGTTTCTGTTTGCCTTTAACAAGAGGACTTAGATGTCCGATGGGACTTGGCTGTCCAAGCCATTCAGGGATGCCAGTGCCAGCCAAATATCGCCTATATATATCTTTAAACATCTGAGCCTTTGAATGGCAGGGCAATGTAGTGATGAATAAATGCCTACTTGGACATAGAACAAAGATATCTGACTGGCTGAATAGGCAGCATTTGAATTGTACAGAACACACAGATACTCTGTAAATGAATGGCTGTTCACTCGCTCCATCAATAGAAAAAATTGCTCTTTCTCTTTCTGAGCGCACAGTATTTGCAGTAAGAAGGACACACAGATAAAACCAAAAATCTATTTCATAAGCACTTGAGCAGACTTGTGAAAATAGAGCCAGTGCATCATTTTGCTGTTGGAATCTAAAGTAGTGATTCAGATGGGAATCATCACTAGCCCTGCAGACACTGGGGATCTGCACTTGTCCTGAAGCGTGCAGGCTGGTAAAGCAGGATTCCAAGCCTGACCTACTTTTGTCCCTACCTCGTTCCATCAGACCTAAATCCTGGTCCTGCATTCAGCCTGGAAGACTGTTGTGAATACAAATGATTCCAGGCATTGCTGATAGACTCAGAGGAGATGGAGCTCTGTATTTACTTGTGCCATCCACACTTGAGAAATTCAGGGACTTTGAGGTCGTGCAAAATTGTTCTTTTAGCAAAATCAATGCACTTTTTGTGTAAATGAGTTTTGGAGCAGCTTCAGGTTTCTGTGGAGGATCAGACTTCACTCAAAGAGAGGGTGAAACTCAGCACAAAAATTACTACCTGAAACTTTCCTGAACTTTACTAAAATAGAAATTAAAGGCCATATTTCTTAGCTAGCATAAGCTGGCGCAGATCAGCTATATGACAATTACCATGTTGATCAGCAAGGCTTGCATTTATTTAGCTGGCTGACCCACCTCTCCTATTGATCACTGCAGCTGAAATCTTCAGTGCATAGTTTTGTCTCATGTGAAAGAAAACAAATTAAATGTTAACTTCAAACAAAACCACAGATCATTATTCAGTTTGGTTTCAGTGCACTGCTAAGATAACTCAGAGCTATGAATGTTGTAGGGTTTGAAGATCATTTCAGCTTTGCATTTCTGCTCCAGCACAGGGAAGATGCACTTTGGATAGTGGGATAAGCTTTGTCCATCAGTGCCCTTGGTCCTAATGTCGCTTAGGGATCAGACAGCTGAGCCAGCTCCGTAGCAGGATTGATTGAAGATGTACCCTTGGGAAGAGGTAGGGGTTGCCTAAATGTCTCCTTCTTCTGATGCCTGACTCAAGCTAGTCTAATTTGGGTACCCAGTAACATACTGCCTTCTCTGCCAGGGGATGTTTATCATTTTCATTAGGTACAGACTTTTATAGGAGATGGTTATCTGATATCAGCTGCAGTAAAAATGCACGAAGCTCGGCAAATGAAAGGGAAAACATGGAATGTTGGTTGTGCATGGAGCAAGGTGCTTGACAATTTCTGTTCAATTTGGGATTTTTAGGCATTGTCTAATTAACAAGGACCTGCAAAGAGACCAGTTGCTGTCTTGTAACAGGGAAAGGACTTTGTTTTTCATTTCAGTCCACTGGTAAAAATGGCCGAACTGAAACCCTTGCAATGTGAATTCTTGTCACCTGACTGAAGTTTTGGTAACTTTAGGAACTCACTCATCAAACTGCATTTTTCTGCTTTCCTCCTTCACCAATCCTATCCTTCTTCAGCTCTCATGAACACAAACCCGGGGGGTGAAACAGAACCAGGGAAGACACAGGACAGAGGGTGGTTCAGGTCTGCTGAGCGGCCTCAGGTGTAGCAGTGCAGAACTGGAAGAGCAGCTCTGCAGGTGCAGCCTACACAGACAATGGGTGAAAACACTAATGCACTGCACAAAACGTCCACCCCCAAAAGTATTAAACCCAGGCATGTGGAAGAGGGTAGGAAGCAGCAAGTACCTTTGGCAGTGGAGCAGAGGCTGTACCAGAGGTGCTGCAGGAGCCAGCACAGATTTGGGAGCAGACCCTGGGTACTCTAATCCTCACCCTTCTCCTCTAACTGCTGTGCAGTGCTGAGTCTTTCATCCAAACCTGCTCAACTGCCTGGAAAGTGCAATTTGATAACACTGCTAGGGAAGCTTCAGACCCACATGGGGTCATTGCATAACACCCCACATAATAAAGGAGATATTTATGTCCTCTCAGTACAAAGCCAGTTAATAATCACCATTAGAAACAGCATGAAACGAGAGCACACAAAGCAGAGTTCGCTCCACTCAGAGTCTAAATTGCATAGTACTCCAAGATGAAGGCATGTTGTATTCTTTCCATGGTTATATTTAAATCTGTGTTTTCTTTAATTTAAATCTGCTCTATAAAGATCTCAGCAATTTGAGACAAAAGTATCCTTTAAAAGCAGAAAAAAACCATGACATGATAGCATCCTTCATGCCAGGCTGGCCCTGTTGTGATTTTACATTGAGGGTGCATTTTAATTGATGAAATGTGCTACACAGCACAACTTGAAAAAGTAACAACCTTTAGTTACCATTTGGAAATGTGATGGAGGTGGCAGAAGTTAAACTCTTAGGACTAAATGAAATAACAGAAGCTCCCTATCCTTTCTTGAAGACGCTCATTAGTTTTCACTTTCTCACATTCTGTTTGCCATGGATTTCATCCAAGAATGACGGATGTAGAGTTATTAAGCAAGTGATAGTTTCAAAACTCCAAGTGTCAGTGCTCAGTGTGGGAGCTCAATTACCTTGCAGAGGGCAAGGGGCTGAAATGCCCCTTCCCTGGTGCTGGCATCACCATGGAGGGAATGATCACATGGAAAGGTATGGTCAGAACAGCCTGGGAGACACAAGTCAGTTGTAGGAATGGACAAATAAACAAATGAGGAATGTTTGAGGTATAATCTGGTATTTGAATGCATCAGCACACACAGGAAACTGGGGGAAAAAAAAAAAGGAAACAGGAGAGGAAGTATTCATTTGCAAAAGGCAATGCACATGAATTTCTTAAATTCAGTCCAGGGTGGGATGCAGGGGCATCTCAAATACTATAAGTCTCTGTGAGGGAAGAAGCAAGTCACTAAAGTTTCTGATTCTGGGCTTGGGAGAGAAACCTGCATGTAGATGTTGCTGTTCCCATTCCTGTGGGCCTACTGACCCGTGATGGTCATTGGCTGGTTTGAGTTGGAAGGGACCGTAAAGGCCATCCAGTTCCAATCTCCCCCTTGAAGGGGCAGGGTACCTTCCACCAGAATTCCATGGGAAACACTCCATGGGCAGGTTACAAAAGGCTAAATGAACCTGCTGGAGAACATGGAAGGCAAAGCAGTGCTGCAAAGCCTGGCACTCTCCAGCTGGGAAGCAGAAAAGCAAAAAGCCATATGATCCTTCCTCATTTTACCTTCCAAGTGACACAACTAGCACACCTCCCTCCTTTTCCAAAGATTTGGAGATTTCCTCTGTCCCTGTTCACTTGTATCTCCTGCCTCTTGCTGACACTCAGAATGAGTCAAGCCCATGTGTCAAGCTTTTTTTAATTGCTTTTCCCACTTGATGAATTTGCTCACAAACTGAAGAGGAAACAAAAAATAACACTGAAAAAATCTGGTTATGTAGATTTTTTTCTGTCCTAGATGCAGTAAAAACCTAACAGGGGTCTAAGTGAGAAGCCTGTTGAGCAGTTTCTCACTTTTTTCCCAAGCTCAAGTGATATGATGCGTGTCAGCTTGGATCAAACTCTGCAAGTCTGGATGTCAAGTGCTGGCTGGTGGCTTGTATTCCACACCTGGAAGCCAGCAGGGTCATATCTAGAACCAAACTCTGAACTCTACTTCTGTAAGAGTTTCTCTGCTTAAACGGCAAGCTTCAGCCTTATTGTAAAGATTGCAATTTACTTCTGAGTTAACGTGAAGACTTTTGTTAGCATCCAGCGTGGCAGTGGTTTAGACTGGCAGGAACCTTCCAGAGCAGTGGACCTCACTAAATTTCTTTTTTCCCTGGAAACTAGAATCCTATGACATTTGCCACCAGATTTTGCAGAGGACTCTCTTCTGGAGAGGAAAAAAAATAGATTTAAGCCCATTCCATAGTGTCTTGCTTTTGAGTTACTAGCTAGTCCCTATTCCCACTGACTGGAGATTTTTACAGCCTTTTTGCAGCAGATTCTGCAACCTGGCAGTTCCCAGCCTTGGCTTTTGTTGTGGCTTTCCCACTCCCTCTGATCCTGCCTTCTTGATGTGCTCTCTCAGGCACCCATTGCTGGGCCTTTTCTCTGTTTTGGATTCGTGCCTGCATCTCCAGCACGTCGCTGTCCTTTCCCAGGACTTTACTGTCAGTTCCTTTGTGTGGGCTCATCTTTCATTGAGGCCTTCCACTTCAATTTGTCTTGTGCTCTCTAACACATTTTGGGCAGCCCTGATGGTATTCTCCAAATACATATTTTGCTGTAAGTCCACACATTTATTCTTTACTGGTCTTAGTCTTCCTGTAACCTTAATTAGAAATGTAATTAGATGATGGCTGCTATTCCTTGGGAGCTCCCAAGCATGCACTAATTGATAGCCCCCCATTACTCACTATGAGCCATAGAAAAAATCCATTTGCTGTAACAGCTGTTGCAGGGCACGGATGGGAAACAAGGTGTCAGGGCATTTCTAGAAAGGTCCAGAAGAAAATGAACTGTGTGAATGTAAGAGAGTGCCTTCAGGAATGGATGAGGGCTGATTTATCTCCGCTCTACCAATTATACCATTATAATTCCTGTCAGTAAGAATTTTTAACATACGGTTTGCTGATGGGTTCATGAGAACAGGGCTGGTCTGGACCTGGAGAAATCCCCTGTGAGAGCCTCTGTCCAAAAGCTGGCTTGTTCCTGGCAAAAATTTGTTGAGCATATTCTTTAGCATGCTCTGTTACAGTGGCCTGGGCATGTCCTGAGGAGTTTTTATCTGCAAGGTCTGGAAAAAGAACAGGAGCAGCAATAACATCCAATGGAGAGTCAAAGTATTTGAGAGCTTCCAGGGGCACATTCCTGACAGCTGTAAGAGCTGGTACAGAGTAATGAGTGGGCTTGCACCAGAGTTTAAAAACAGATGTGGAAGAGAGAATTTCTGTCCCAAAGAGCTCACAGAAATGTTAAAGAAGTTTTGTATCCATTTTGGTTTGAGTTTTTTTTAGGCTTTGTGATCTGATTTTATTTGCCTCAAATCAGTTTGTCCATTTTTAATACTATTCAGGATTATAGGAAGAAAACACTTTAAAACAACAGATTATATTGAAAATTGCTAAATGTGAGCTGCAGGTCTATGCACTGCTCTTCCTTGGACCATGATAGGATCAGGAATGCCAGTTTGGTATGATTCTGGGATACCTTCAGACTGAACGTGGATGCAGATTCAATTCTAGCTCTATTAGCACATCCAGCTTCTTTAGACACATCTTGTCATCCTGTGGTCAGCACTGAGATAACAAACATTTCACACAGCCCATGAACAGTTTCACCATCAGCATTATTTCCACCAAACAGGTGAAGCAGAAAACACAGAAGGGCCTCCTTCATCTGTTGAAATACATGATAAAACTCACGCTGCCTCCACAAGAAGTTAGATCAAGTTCCAAGGCTGCATATCAACATTTTGCTGAGCACTCCTGACTCTGCACAGGGGCCCCTACATCATGTTACATTCCTTTGCAGGGTAAAGGATGTGGGAATTTTTTACCCTTCCAGAGACAGCTCTCCTTTGAAATCACATTTGTTTTCTCTGTAAGTGCCGGAAAGAAATGGATGGGAAAAGCTCAACAGTGAACTCTAAACTGCCTTTTATGCTGGCATCATTTTTTGGAGGGGGGGAGGAAGGGAGTGTGCGTGCACAGGCACTCACAGCTAAGGTCTTAATTCTATCTCCAGATGCTGTGCATAATCTAGAGGTTTATCTTAATGAATTATTTCTGTTATTACTGCAGGCAAAGTGAGATTTAATTTGATGTGTTATATATCCATGGATTAACTACCCTTTGGTTTTATTTGCTCCATAATGGTGAATTTTTGTTTATAGACCCATTTTGTAATTACATCCCTGAGCTCAGAAGGGCTACAGCAATGCTGCTCCATCCTATAGGAAATCAGGATCCAATTCCCTTCTCCCAGTCCTGTTGTCAGCTGTGGCTAAAACAGAAGCTGCACAATATGATGTTCACCATTTTGTCTCCCTTAATTGCAGTTTTACAGGACAAAGTACAATGAATGGAAGGCTCTCCTTGGCTGGGAAGACTGGAATACCACTTGGGAGGCATATGCAAAATGCCAGAGAATCTTCACCTTGAAAAATGGCAACAGTGTGTGTTATCACAGGTGCCAGGAACAATCAGTTGAGTCCTTCGTGATACCTACGTGTTGGAAGTGTCACAGCTCCACAGAGGCTCCCAAGGGTGGCAGAGGGAGCTGTGGGGCATGGCAGCGTGTGGAGCAGGGGTTCATTAATTCCTTATTTCCCAGCTGTCGTCCTCTCAGGGCGAAGTCAAGCCTTCAGCCCATGCTGAAAGATGCAGTGTAGGCTGGTGGTTGGGGCAAGGGGCACTCCTCTCCCTCCTACCCCATCCAGCCTAGCCCAAGCCCTTCCCTGGTCTCCTACTCAGGAGGTCTGGGACCAGCACATCTTATGCATGTCCTTCCAATACCCCCAGCTGTCACAAGAGAAAGAGAAGCCTGACCCTGATCCAGCTTATCCACTTCCCTGGTGCTCGTGTGGCAAAACCACGAGGGTCCCCCATTCCTGGTCCGTGGGGCAGAGTCGAGGTGGGCTGACATCCCAGTGCAGCTCTGTGGAGAGCAGGACACGGCGCTGTGGTCCCAGGAGCCGTGGCAGCACCCACACCTAATCCCCTGGGAACATATGGCACTCACGCAGAATCAGGTTTCATTGCAATCGTGGTGATCTTAATTAGTACTACTTATAACAACAGAAGTCAGCCTAAGTACCGGGAAAAGTAAATGGAAGCAACCAAATCCATCTGGATATTAGTGTGCCCCCTGGAAAGGGTGGGGGCTTTTGGACTTTTGACCCAAAGCAGCCCGGCCTTGCTCAACCCTTCACTCACAAACCTGCACTCAGCTTGCTGGAGGCCACAAGCTTCAAACTCTTCAGCCCAGAGAAGAGAAGGCTTTGGGATGACCTAATTGTGGCCTTCCAGTGCCTGGAGGGAGCTGACAATAGAGCTGAAGACAGACTATGTACAAGGGCCTGGAAGACAGTAGGGAATGGCTTCCCACTGACAGAGAGTAGGTTTAGATTAGATATCAGGAGAAAATGCTTCCCTGTGAGGGTGGTGAGGCCCTGGCACAGGTTGTCCAGAGAAACTGTGGCTGCCCCATCCTTGGAAGTGCCCAAGGCCAGGTTGGACAGGGCTTGGAGCAACCTGGGAGAGCAGAAGGGGATTGGAATGAGATGAAATTTAAGGTCCCTCCCAACCCAAACCATTCTATGGTTCTTTGATTCTGTGGACTGATCTGCCCCTTCCCAGGGTGACCAATGCTGGAGTAGCAGAGCTGTGCTCCTGCCAGAACCCCGGGTGATGGAGCACTCACGTTGGAGTGGGGACCTCCGTGGGGCAAGGCAGAAGCTACAAAATTCACACCGAAGATTGTGCTTTCAGAGAGGGAGGTACTGGTTCAATCCCTAGTCAAAGAGTCATGGTAAAAAATATTTCCCTAGTACACATCTCACTGAAGACATGTTTGGTTTTATACTGACAGACAAGAATGTTTGATTTTTTACTGACAGACAAGAGTGTTTGAGGCCATTAAAATGCATGGAGCCAAAGCCTCTGGTTTGTAAAGACTGCCTGTAGATTTACATTACACAGCTTGCATTTGTAATTACTCCTGATGTGTCAATTCTCATACACTCCCATTAAAAGTTTATGTCTACTTTTTTTTTTTTTCCGCAGTTAATAAATGTTGGAAAGCCAAAGCAAAAACTGAAATATGTTGGTCTTCTTTGGATCGGTACAAGATGGGATATTCAGAGCTGACACCAAAGCTGTCTTCAGAATCACCTACTGTTCTGAGAGCAGTGTACTAAAACCCAGCATCCTGCCTTTTCCCTGTTAAAACCAAACCTGGAGTGTTGTTTTACAGCCTTGGGAGTGTGAATTTCAAATGGCCCTTAAGGGTGGAAAGTGATTTAAAAATATTTTTCTAAGAAACTCCAAAACACAAGCAGCATTTTTATGAGTGAAAATCTAGGAGTATGCGTCAACATTTGCAAATATATCTGAGAGATGCAAGAACATAAATCTTAGGACTTTAAAGTTGTCACAAGGCCAAATTCTTCTTTCCTTTACCCATATGAGTAGTGTTGCTCTAGTCAATGGATTGAAACAGTTTCTGTAAATAAAATGAGTAAGATTTAGCCTGAAGTCTAGAGAAAATAATATGAACAATCTTTCTTCCCCCTGGGGAGTAGAAGCCGAGCATTCCTTGGCTTGCCGTGTCCCTGCACAGCCCATGGGGCAGGATACACCGTGCCAGCTGCCCCAGGAGTTGAGTGCCTCCATCCCAGCTCTCCGTGGGGCTCCGGGTTCCCTGGCATCACGCTGGTGCTGCAGGGTCCTGCGGCCATTCCCAGCCACCTGTGCCCAGGGCTCTGTCTCTCCCCAGTTGTTTTGCTGGATGAGGGAGGCACCACTGGGATCCTCCACTTATTCCTGCTCTGGGACTTAACTAAAGACCAGAGGAGCAGAGGGGAGGGAGCAGCAGGACAGAGTTTATCGCACTTGCCTTTCCCTGCGTATTCCAGACAGAACTGGAGACAGTCAAACCCTTCCAGCACTGCCTTTGGTTTTCAAGGCCAGAAAGGACCATTATGATAATCCCATTTGACCTCATCCACACTGAAACGGGCTGAGGAATCAACAACATGCCCATGAATTTAAACAGAGCTTGCATGGATTTAAAACCTACCAGAGAGAATTTATGCTGGTAATTACAGCTCTGCTACAAATCTCTTGGGAAAAAAAAATTATTTGTTTGGGTTTTTTGGGGTTTTTTCCATTCTAGAGTACTTTTTTTGCAAGAAGTGGATCTTCTGCAAAATGGGGTCTGTGTCTGTTACTCACCTGCCGCCTCAGCAGGTCATTTACTGATCCTTTCCCCTATGCTAATAAGTTATAATAAATTTAGCACCAGTAAAGAAACTATAAAGACTTGAAGACTATTATTACAGATTTTGTATGTGCAGTGAAAGGCAAATTGTTTGCAGCAATTATTGATTGGGAAAGGCTGAGTTAATGTAATTGCAGAATATAAAAGGAAGAAATATAATAAAAAAATAAAATTAATATCCAGTCACAGAATTTGAACTCAAAAAGCCAATAAAAGATATGCAATAAAGCACTCCAGAGAAATGGAACTCTGTCACGGTGAATATCAAGCGATTTCCTGAAAAGTGCAGATATCAACTGCGGCATTTCTCAGTGCTCAGCCATTTACTTGAGTCCTGTCTATGTCCTTTGTTTTACAAAATTAGTAACTGCAGCCAAACTGATTGCAAAGTGTCAGCAAGGTCTTCACCTGCCTCGCCATGGAAGAAGAGCCTCGAAGCCTTACTCTGGGATGCAGAGTAAGGGTTCAGAAAAACGTTGGTCCAGAAGGAAAATGCTGGTGTCATCAGCCTCTGAGGGAACAGCTAAAAACGGAAAATTTCCCAGGGAGCTGGGGTCCAGTTACACAGTGGTACAAGATGTCCTACAATACAGTGCCCATTTGAGCAGCACCCTGTGGTGAGACAGTGGCATCATCAATGTCAAAATCGTGCATCAGACTCCACAAACATCATGACATTGACTAGAAAATCAGAAGACTAAACAGAAGAAACTAAAGATATGCCCTTTATATTTGTTACATGAAATTTTTGGACCTTCTAGGGTTTGTATGGTCAAGCTTTACTCTGTCTCCATGAAGACCTGGACTGTGTTTTATTTCCTGCCAAAGCTCAGACTGGTGGCAAATTCAACCTCCAGCAGTTCCTGCCCTTGAGGACTGAAGTCTGTTACAATCTGGACTCGCAGCACAGGCAGAATCAGAGGTGGGTGGCAAATCAGCTAAAAGCAGGAGGAAGAAATACAGGAAAAATAGGGAGAAATTTTTTACTGTGAGGGTGGTGAGGCCCTGACACAAGTTGCCCAGAGAAACTGTGGCTGCTGTATCCCTGCAAGTGTCCAAGGCCAGGCTGGACAGGGCTTGGAGCAACCTGGGAGAGTGGAAGGTGTCCCTGCCTATGGCAGGAGGTGGAATGGGATGATCTTTAAGGTGCTTCCCAACCCAAATCATTCTGTGATTCTGGGATTCTATGAAGATAACGTCCTTACTCCTCAACATGTGCACACTAATAAACTTGAGCAGCTGATGAATTTGTTCTATATTTTAGTTTATGGATTTGGTTAAATACTATACAAAGGATAACAATAGTTTTCCCTATTTTCTATAATGCCATTTCTCCCTAAAAGCTTGGCCAGACTGGATTTCAGCAACTCTTCTGGAAGATGCTCTGGCCTCCAGAGCAAGTACCACTTACTATCAATAAAAAAAAGTAAGCAAAACCCCTGCTAAATGTGCACGTACATTTTCTTCATATACAACAGGACTTTCTTAGCACTTTCAATCCAGAGTGGGAAGTAAGAATATACTTTTAACATGTCCATCTGAAAAGAGGTAAAATATAGTTCTTTCATAGGCTATATATTTAAAAGAAGAAATGGTGCTTTTAAAATGAAATGTCCAATATCTGGTGACTAATGGATGACAAAGAGGCTGCAGGGTACTTTATTAAATGTCTCTAGAGACAAAGAAGTCGATTGCTACTCACTGAGTTGATTTACAATGATAAAGATTTCTATTTGTAGGAACCTTGCTGGCTTCAGTCACCTCCTCTCACATCTCAGGGCACATAGAAATTGAAAGCTTTGCTTTTGCAAGAGAAAAGAATTTTTCTCTAAGCTTGGCCTGACTGCATTTTTCTGGTTATCATGACAATCCTATCAGACTAATGGGCTGACAGCCCCAGAACAGCTCTGCTATCCAGGAAGGGAATGCTGTGACCTCCAAGAATCATTATGTCATATCTGGTAGGAGCTTTATTGTTTTATTGATACCATTCCCTGTGCTGAAACCATCCAAAAATGAAATAAAATGCTTCTCTGCATTTGTCAGTGGTGAGAGGGAAGAATGGACAGTTTCACCTGGATTGCTGCCAATGGAGGAGAGCAGCAAGGCTGGGACAGTGATGGGGGCACATGATGGAAACTCTCTGGGGTCATTGGCACGGTGTCCTTGGAAGCCTGCAGGACAGCAGGACCCCAGCTAGCCCAGCCAGAAATAGTTTATGTTTCTCTGTCTGTACTCGCCCCACCTGAATTCTGCCTTCTCTTCATGGTTGTTGGTGGCATAACCTACTTTAAAGCCCTAATTCTCAGCCTGAGCTTAGGATAACTGGCGCAGTTCGTCACACACACACAAACACACACTCACACTATGATCAGAAGGCATGAACTAAAAGTAAGTTTATTTAAAAGAATCTGACTCCATTTATAGTATTTCTACAAAGGCCAGGGACTGGGGGAGAAGGTTGACACCTCTCCCCATCCCACTGGTCAAGACAACTGTCCATCAGCTGTCCGTATCTCCAAGAACAAGAATGAAAACTTTCCTTGAAACTACAATAACATTGTCCAGTGTTTACAGACCAGAGCGTGAGAAAGAACCTAAAACATGAAACTGTGAAACAGAAGAGATGGCTGAAAAATCAGGGCGACAGATAACAGCTCACATTTGCCCTGCTCTGTCCTGAACTCTCTATGGCACGGAGTGCTCTACACTTACTGCATCAAGACATGCTGTCCAGTGTCCAGAGTTCAGACAAGAAACTCTGTGAGTGAATCTCCTGCTTCCCTAAACCACAATGCATAAGAGAGGCTGGGAGTATTTTGTAGATTAACTTGTAATAACCAAGGTCAGAAGTAAGACAATAACAGATAAGAGAGACCAGAAATACTGATTTGCTGATTGGCAAAGCCCTGTTGTTCTACTGCGTCGTGGCGTGGTAACAACTGAGAGCACAGAGCTACTCATTTGCTGATGCAACACCAAAGGTGGACAAAAACTGTGCTCGAGGCAGGCTAAATAAAGGAGCTGCAGCTTCAAAGGAAAGTACTTGCAACATGAAACTTGTGATGGGCTTGTGAGGGTGTCAGTGTGACAGAAGCCCTGGGGTTCCCGACAGGCTGCCCATTGATAGGAACAGCAAGGTCACGATGGATCTCGAGGATCCATCAATCACTGGAGCACAGACTGCAGGCCTGGCATAGCTGGAGTGACACCGCCACTTCCATAGTGCTGGCAGGGCTGGGCTGCCTGGGCTCTCCTGCCTTGAAAGGAGAACAAATTTTTACAGAAGGAGCTTGAAAATGGGCCAGCAAGACAAAGGTGTGTTACGACTCATCACACCAGGTCTTGCCTGTGCTTCTTCCTATAAATCTACAGAAATTTGCGAAGCAGCTGAGTCGTCACTTCTTTGCCCTAAAGCTGACTAGCAGGTTAATAAGAGGAGATTATTTTAAGACCATCATTTTATAGGATGAAGGTATCAATTCTCTAACTTCCTGTGGATAATCCTGTTACAGGATAACATGATTTTAGGACAGTCCATTACAAAGGACAATCTTTTCAGTCTTGTCTGACTGGTTTCTAAGTCCTTCATAGCTGCCTTCATGCAAAGAGAATGTGAAATCCTGCCTTTCTATTCAGCTGTGGAGCTACATTTCAGCTGATTTCACCAAGACATTGCACGGCATCTATATAACTTATTGACAGTTTCAGTTTAACTCAATTATACAGATATGCAGCTTGCCACCCCCCGCCCCCACTTGCATTTTTGGTCTGACATTCATCAGTGCACACCAGCCAGAGGTGACCTGCCCCACCACTGTATTTATCTGCTGCTGTGCCCTGTGGTTTTACCTCCCCAGGATCCTTACAGAGAAGTGGTGTGTTACTTCTGCTGTTTTAAATGTGGGGAAAATGAGGAGCAAACAACTAAACGAGAACCCCAGAGCCACTGTGGAAGGCAAGAATCAAAATCATGTGAACCAGAGCAGTGGTAAAAAAATCACAGTCTCCCCAGTTTGCCCTCCTTTCATTTTCACCATAAATTCCCAAGGAAGGTGTTTATTGGAGAGGTTTCTAACTACCTCTCCAGTGCCCATCCATTCATTTTTTGACTTTCTATATGGAATGTTAGCACACCAACAATGTATTTTGCTTTATACCAAAAATAACTACCTGCAATCTTACAGGGGTCAGTGGGGTTCTTACAAGCAGATTGTCATTTGCACTTGGTTTGCTTTCTAGAAATACAGTCTTGGTTCTTTAAATCCAACGCGTCCAATTCTTTCCTCAGGAAGAGGAAATACTTTTGCAACTCGTGTTGAAGTTCAGGGATGCTGCTTTTATTTATAGCAGCAGCATTTAGGAGCTGGAGGAATGAACCAGAAGCCTACTGGGATCAGTGCTGTGGAAATACAAGATAAAGAATGCACCCTGCACTTAGTGATGCTGGGTAGGGGTTGTGTGCACTGAAACATCACAAAATGAAAGAATGAGTGTATTTTTACATACTAAACCATAACGAGCTGCAATAGAAGCATTGTTTAGAAATTACACTGTGGTATCTCAATAGTGACAACTCCCTGCTCATTCTCACCTTTGTCTTTCAAAACACACGTCATGGTTCTCTACAAAGCATTTTCTCCTCCCAGTAATAAACCCTCAATTATTTTCTTACGTCCCTTGAACAAATGATTCACTGCAAATTCTTCTCTCCAGTGAGGTCAAAAATCCAAGTTCGCAAAGGATTTCAACTCAATGATAATATATTCTTGTCCCATCTGGGGAATATTACTGATATTCTCTGGAATAAAGAAGGAAGTGAATTTTTCTACTTCAGTTAATGCTTCAAACTATTCCCTCCTATTGAAATGTTCCTTCAAAGCAGAGACAGCTCATTTCCTCAAGAAATGGTATCCACCCACCAAATGTTATTTCTCACCCCACATAAGTAATAGGAGATTTCCTACTTTTTGCCCACTTCTGCCCCATAGATTTAATGTGTAAACTGGGAACACGCAGAATATGTTGCTTGGCACAAGTCAGCAAAGTTTCACCTGCGAGAACACAGTATGAATTCAACCCTTGGCTGTTTGTACTAAACCACAGGGAGAATCTACCCTTAAGTGATGTAAAGTTCATAGATCAGACACAAACCCACAAAGCCAAACCTGCAGAGCAGTGTTTAGGCTTGCAGAGCTCGCATCTCGCTTGAGTTGAGCCTTGTCCCAGGGCAATCACAAAGGGAGCACAGCACTCCCCTCTTGCTATGAGGGGTCCCAGTATTTGGGGAGGATGCTGAGGTACAAATTCCCAATAAAAACACTGAGTGGGAAAGGAAAATATTATCTATTTCCTGAAAAAGCCAGAGGAAAAATGATTGATGCTCTGGTAATGAGCATGTGGCGCATCAGGAGAGCGTTCTCATTCTCAAATTTTACAGTTAAATGTTCTTTTGTGTTCCTGAGTTATGTTTAAACACTCACTTAAACTTCAGGTGTACAGACCTGATACTCCTTGCTATATTCTGCAATGAATCCCAGGATTCATTTCTGTAACATTCGCGTATCACTGATCTCTGTGCCACAACAGGTGAGTGAAATTTGTACCATGATTTGCCATTTCAATTTCACACATTTTTGTGTGATCCTGGAGAGCTGGGAGGACAGTTATTCCTGATTCAGATGTGATTTTAATTTTTTTCCCCTCTTTTTTTTTTTGGCCCACTGATTTGTTTCCACGGATCAATTTAGGTTCCAGATGATCTAGATCTTGAGCCTTTTTTTTTTTTTAATTGTCATGGGTCATGACTCTTGGATCATTTTAGATGTGAGGAAAGCGATATTGCTCTGTACATGAAAACACAGCTCCAAAAAATCTTTGCTAGGAGCAGAGTGACAGCCAAAGTTCTGATTAAATTCACATCTTCTGCGGGCTTCTGCAACCAACACAAACGGCTGTGACATCTTTTGCAGCAGGGTAATGGAGAGAGGAAGAGAGCTGGCTGTAAGTTTGAGAATTATTATTCTTATAAGCCCATCCACACACCTATCACTTGGGACAAGTGAAGGGCCAAAGACATGCCAAGCAATTACACAGCTACACAGGTCCGTGCACAAGATATTCTGCATCACGTTGGCTGTAATCTGCGCTCGGTACGTTGGCACAAGCTCCACCTGTGTCAGATGGTGACAGAGAAAACTACTTTTCTGGGAGACTAAATCCATCTCAGCGCTGGCCAAGCCATGTCCCTGTTTTTGGAAGTCTGATTGGGAACAGCCGCACCTTTCAATTTGAAGCGGAAAAAAGGTTTACAGAGCTTGCAGTAGCAAGATGCTCCGAGCCTCTTGGTGACACCAGTGTAACCACCCACAGCTTCTGGGGGATTTAAGGGATAATACTCAGTATTAGCCCTGACCTTAGCCAGATCTTTATGTCCTGATGACAAATGATTTCTGAACAGTTTTATATTTTCCCTTGCTACTCATTTCAGTTGAGAGAAACCAGATGAACTTCTTTCTTAGTTCAGCCACAAAGACAACAGAACCACCTTTCTCAAATCACTGAGGTTCATGACACCAAGGATCTTGGTAAAGCAGGAAGAAAAGTCAAAGCCATCATTCATCTTTTACAATGTGTTTGCAGAGTTTACATCAGGGTTGATGTGGTGATGGAATGACTTTTGGCCTTGTATAGGACACTATTCAATATTCATAGCATCAATTAACCCCTTTTTCTCTACAGCTAAACTGAAGACTGCCATTCCCTGCCAAGTGGAATGGTGTCACTGCATTATTTTCCTCAATATTCTTGAAATCTTCCTTCATTAAGTCTTGTACAGGTGCAAAGCTCATTGTGGCCATAAAGGAGACCACAGAGAAAGACAGAGAAAGACACATGGACTGGTTTTTAGGGTTCCTGAAAGCCTAAAAATGCAGCTACATAGGTGAGGATTTGTCAGGACTTGATTTTGACTGAGGGTTTTTTACAAGAAGAGAAGTACAGTCAGTTACTCTTGGTGGGGAATATGTGTTGGCCTCACTAGCCAGAAGCCAGGACACCAAGCCAGAAGTGCTAAACGGTGTCTGTTCCCTTGAGAAGGGTGTCTGTCCAGCTGCAGCACTGTCCACAGTATTTACAGATCCCAGGGTTTTAAGGAGTATGTCTGTGCTTCTAAAGACTTTCCTATTGTTCTGTGAACTGTTCGTGGGCAGGACAGAAAAGCCTCTGTGTGTTTTGCTGTCCAAAGCCTGTAACTCTTGTTCGGAGATTGCAATCTTGTGCTCCTAGAGCTGTGCCCTTGAAAATTGAGTCTCCTGTTGGATGAGGCTGCACAGGCCTGGAGTAGCAGGAGCAAGGCTATTCTCAAGATTAGTTATTGTAACCGCATCGTCCCCCAGGACCACTTTGGCACAGTGCTGTAGCTGCTTTCTGCTATTTGCTTGCCCCAAGAGGACAGAGAATTCAGGATTGCGTCTCCCTCTCCCAATAATATCCTGTTTTGTGTTGCTGCTTCTGCTTCGCCATGGATCTGCCAAGTGCTGCAGGTGCCGAAAAACAAAGGTGAAAGCACCCATATGGCGCTTTCAGCTCACAAAAACGACTCACAGAATCGAAGGCCCAAAAGGACCTGTGGTTTTTTTTCTCGAAGGGAAACCTAACAGGGAATCCACAGACTTACATCCAAGTGCCAAGGCCTGTGAAAGGATTTATTGTGAATGTCTTTTACAAGATTCCTTCCTTGTTGGAGATAGTTCCTTTGGGATTCCCCTTCATGATATTGCTAATCCCATCTATTCAAAATTTATGGTGCACATTCTCAAGAATACCAAGATGACTTTTAAAACACAGTGTAGACTGGGAGCTTTGCCAGTTTTATAGTAATTTTCTTTTTCAGATTTCAGAACTCAGGCCGTCACTGTACACACAGGCTTCCATCTACAAACACAGAGCTGGAAACTCACTTTAATCTGTGTGTGATACTGTGTTCAGTGCAAATGTTTACTAATATTCCAGTACAGATCTGGGGTCTGTTTTTGCCTGGAATCAGTGAAGCCAAGTGACTGGATGGTAAAAGCAATTTTGTGTAAGGAGCATGTGCATGCAAGTGTGTCTGCATTCACACCTATGGGGTTTTTTTCCTGCCTTTACCTTCAGTCACTGGTTTAGGAATCAAAATTTCTTTGAAAATAATTTTTTCCTTTTCACACTCACAAAAAATTAATCGCAGATACAGTTCCTCTCAGGTTTTAAAATCTTTTTAGTCATCTTTCTCTGTGTTTGTGACCTCCAAGTACCACAAGAGTTACTCTGCAATTCCCTGCTGTGTACAGGTAGGAGAAGAAACCAGGATGGGTCCTAGCAGTCCAAAACGTCCTGTCCTGGGAATAAATAGCTTTAGTCCGTATGTTCCAGTTCCCTGGCCTCTGACATCCTTGCTATTTACAGTTATAATATAGCTGGACCTTCCAAACACATACCTGCAATAATAGCAGGCCAGTGAAAAATGAGGCAATACTTTAACTCCAATTAAAATCACATACTGGGGGCTTTTGTTTTAAAATGCCATATTATGCTTTTCCCTGAAAAAGCTTAAATTTGATTTGGTTCAATTAAGAAAAAATCCCAAGCAACATATAAGTTACATGATGCCTTCTTTACGTCAGATTGGTGAAAAACAATCTTTGACAAGGTTGCCTTCAGAACATTACAAATGTATTTAGAAACCAGCATTTTTTCTCTCTTTTATTTGCAGGCTCCTTAAATGAAAACACTTCATGGAATAGGGCCTCTTTTTATGTTGAAAACACAGATTTCTATCTCATGTCTGAGTCTCCGAGGTGCCTTCTGAGCATAGCAAGGACTAGTTCAGAGGACACATCCAAACCAGCATTTTAGAAACATAAACCAAATCCTTCTGAGAAATAATCCATTCAATCCCTGGGAAGATCAGAAAAGACAGAAAAGTGATATCACTAATAATAAAAGCAAGAGCTGCTGTTGTTAATAGAGGACCTATACAAAGTGCACGTTTAAATGAAGCTCATTTAAACATGCTCTGGTTTAATTAGATTTAGTTTAACCACCTAAAAAAAAAAAAACCTCCCAGCAGAACTTGTGGCGGGGCTCAGGCTGCTGCTCCCTGCTGTGAGCCCACCTGTTTCTGCCAGCCTCGCTGCCCTGGCACTCGGAAAATCCCGGGGCTGGCTCCGCAGGCTGGGGCAGGTCACAGGGACCGGCTTCCAGACTGCCTCGACGTGATGTTTGAGGGGGGGAAAAGTTCTTTTGAGTTAAAAAATAGCTTTGGCCGTGATTTGCCATGCTGAGAAAACAGAGAAGCAAACACTGCTAGTGCATCTAACTTTTAAAGATGGGAACAGGCGTAATTTTAAATAGTTTTTTACACTCTGCTTAAGTAGTAAAAACTACACTCTTTTAAGATAAACCTCCCCAGTTTAATAATCTTATATGTATATATTTTAAAAACCCCAAACCACACACAGAGCTATGGCGTGTATTAAGAACAGCGTCTGTCCAGCTTTTGGCTGTATATTTGAGGCCAGGAAAACCCTTCCCCATGGAATAGTTTCCTTCCCAGGGAGTGCTCAGAGCCTGACCCGAATCCTGAGGAAGCAGCAGGAAGCACCTTTGGTAGCACAGAGAGGGCAGGCAGGAGGCTCCCGTGAGCCACATGCAGGGAGCGACTTCTACATAAACAAGCCCAGGATCAGCTGAAGTTGTTGTTCACTGGCAAATGAAAATAAAGAGACAATTCAGAATCAAAGGTGAGTCAAACAAAAAATATGTCCAATAAGTGGAGGCAGCCCAGACAATCAGTCAGATGCCAAAACATGTGACAGACCCAGAGGCAACTCCAAAACAACCAAACCAACTGCCTGTGAAGTCTGCCAAGGAGCCAGATGCTCCTGCTTAAAAATATCTTCCTCTGCCTTGGCATCTGCATTTTCTGCCTGCCGTCAAAAGAGGAGGGAGGGGAAAATGGGAGAGCGGAGCGGGAGTAGGGGTGGGGGGCAGCAACTAATAATATTTTTGCCATTTTCATTCTAAGTACTTCTGATTATTCATTTGCAGTTTGTCATCATGTCACCGGAGAGCAAAACAAAACCCCAGCCTGGCATAGGCTGAGAAGGGAAAAACAGGCAAAGCCCTTTATGCAGAAGGGAAAAAAATGAGGGGAAAGATCCAGTAATTCCACATTGCTGTGGGTGGCACGTTCATGTTAAGGTGATAAAAAGCAAAAACTGCTGGCGTTGGCAGTTTACCACCTGGGAAAGCACCAGTGTGCCCAAACCCAGGTGGAGCTGGGGACAGGATGCTGCAGCCTGCACACACCCAGGGTGTCCCCGAGGTACCCCACCCTCTGTGGTGGGAAAAAATGGGCAGTAAATTGTACTGAATCAAGGTATTGCTGCTGTTAACCACAGCAGCAGGTTTTGGGCCGCAGAGGCTGCAGGTACTCAACAGAGGTGAAAAACACACTTAATATTAACTTTGTGAATGAAAATACAAATTTTCGTTGCCGTAGTTGTTGATTAAAACTGTTAAATAAAATACTAAGAGTAGATTATTCGATAGGCAAAAGTCAAAAAAAAAAAAGGCACAGCCAAAAGGAGAGAATTGGTGGAATTTCTGTTACTGGAGGAACTGTAACGCAGAAAGTGTTATCACATTTCACTTGTGTTGAAGGGCTTTCCCTCTTGTATGTGAAAGTTTTCGAAGGTGAATACACTCCTTCAGAAATTCAATTGCAGACTAGTTTTGGTTGTGTTTCTTGACTCCTTGAGCGGGAATCAGGAATCCTGCATGTAGTCTGTCCCTCTGTCACAGAACTGATCGAAGCAAGAAATGTCTGTGCCGCGAGGTGCCAGATGTGTCCCTCGCTGCTCCATCCCAAGCAGAGCTGTTGGAGCAGCGAGTACTGAACAAGACCAGGAACACAACACTCTGTTGGAGAGCGGCTTTCCCTGAAAAGAGTGTTTGTTTTTGTGAGATAGACATCACAACATTATCTTTCTTCTGGGTTGGGTTCTGAGTTGGGAGGGTTTGGGACACTGGTGCGTTGGGGACTGCCTTGTATCGACGCAGTTCAAAGCCAGAAACCTGGTACTAAATGAGCGCCGTATCAGAGACCATCACTGCCTTTAGAAAGCAAACAGCACTGGAGGTCAGGCCGAGCACAACCGGGGTATAATTGCACCCCATAGAAGCCTGTGGAAGAACAGAGAGATTCCTTTGTGATGTTTGACTCATTTTCCCACTGGGATGCGTGGCTCGGCTCGGCGGTGTTTGTTTCAGGGCAAAGTTTCTCGCCGGCTGGTCGCCGGCAGAGAGGGCGAGCTCTGGGCTCGCAGCTTCTCTCGCAGTCCCTCAAGCAATCTGGCAGCCGTGGGGCTGCCACCACCTTTTCCGCGCCGAAAGGTTCAGCTCCAAAAATCTGCGCTACACCTTGCAGCCTAAATTTTGCACGCAGAACCCGTTTGCAGGGAAACGCAATCGCAGTAAATAAATAAGTAGCGGGAGCCAAACCGTCAGCGTGGTGGATCGGCGGAAGAATTTCAAAGAAATTGAAAGAACTTGCGGTGACAAACGTTTTGTGCGAGTCTGGTACTGAGATTGTAAGAATTTTGCATGTCTACATCAACTGACTGATAGCAAAGGAGTTTCTAGTCCCCCTCATGGCACACACAAATGTCTGTTAAAGACATAAATATTTAAAAACAACAGCTAGACTAAGAGGGTTAGCTTTCATTTCATCTAATTTGGCAAGCATTAGCTACACCCACCAGAAATCATTTTATTTTGTGTAATTTAATAGCAGATCTATTGTAGCATCACAGTTTCTGACATGCCGAAACAAATCAATGTGGCCTTTTTTTTAAAACTGAGAATTAATACAAGGCTGTATTTCAAATGTTAGATGGAAATCAATAAAGATGAAAACCTTTCTGCGTTATTCACTTATTTTCATCTTCTGTTGCAAAGTTTATTTGCCTTCCTGCATGCAATAGAGACTTTGATCCTTGTTCAAATATCTCTGATTTTTAACATCCCTCATGTTTGATCTGGTTCTCAGGTGAGAATTATTGGCAGAACTTGTTAGAATTACACCTGCCAATGGCAGCATACGTGGTAGCAACATGAAATTATATAAACTGTGCTGTGCATGCCCTTTGGAGTCTTACGCAGCAAAATAATATTCCCACAGAAATCAATCTGAGATTTTAATTTATTAAACCCTCTCTCTCTTCCCCCCCACCTTAAAGGGATAGATGGAGATACCGAGGAAGAAGCGAGATAACATCAAATAAAGCAGGTTTCAAATAGTCACGGGTGACCTTGACAATATGCGTTTTGCAATTTTGGGTGGATTAGAGGAAACTAATGATGGCTTTGAAATGAGCTTTTGGATAAAGCTTGGGAAACTCTAATCATTACAAATCCACTACTTAAGAGAACAATTCCATGTAGCACACTGCAGCTTTAAAGCATACATGTCTCGTTTTCTTTCCTCCTCTCAACAAGCTTATTTTGCTTTCACTTATTCCAGGCTTCTTATAGGAGCCCAGAGACTCTTTTCATTTTCTGCCATGCCTTTAAATTTAAGGGAGCCTATTTTTTTTGCCTGGCGTTGTCCTTACAGTGCCTTTTGCTTTTAGTTTAGGACTCATAGAGTTAACAGACTGGGAGAGAGAGAGAGAGGAAAAAAACCCAACCACTTGCATTAAGCCTGAAGCCTGTCACCTTTTCTTGGCAATTACACTGCTAATGGCTGGGTCCCAAGCAAAGTGGCAAAGAATATCTCTTCTCACGTTCCCAACTCACAGTGCATTCCCAAATACCAGATGGTGTTTTTGGAATCCGTTTCACTATGTTTGATATGACAATACTTTTGTATAATGTTAAATTATATATAACTATTTCAAATAGCCGATACCAGAATAAGGCTAGAAAAGGAATATTAGATGCAAGGAGGAAAGAGAGAAACTGAAGACTGAGGGTTTTCATCTCCTCCTGTTGTATCTTGTGTCTCTCAGATTTTTGTGTAATTTGAACAAAAGAGGAAATAAAAGTGGTCCAACAGACTAGCTCTCATAGTGGTACTATACAGAAATGGTGTTGCTTCCTTCCCAGAATTTGGTGTACATCTTAGGCTGACTGCCAGCTCTACAGGAGGCAAGTGCAAGATCATAAATAGTGCAGGGAAAGCAGGAAAAAAGAAAAGGGGGGAAAAAACTCAGTCACGAGTAAAAAGGTCCCACCATTTTCCTTACAGATTTTTCCTTGAAATCTTAGGAAAAACAAGTGCCAGAAAGTTCAGGAGAGGTAAACTGGTACATCTCCATTAACCTTAGGGGAGCTGTGCCAGCTGACAGGGGCATTTGGCTCAAGATATTTAAGTTGAAATAACTTGGCTCTATGGAGTAAGTCATCTATACATCCTACTGAAGGTGAATCCAATCTCACTTGCCCAGATTAGCGATTCCAGTTTTATATTCACACTGATGGACTTGCAGGAGTTGGAAAATACCCACTGGAATCAGGCCTGCAGATTTAATTCGAGTACAATTCATTATGCCCGGACTGAAGGACAGAAGTAGCTCAGTCATTTCTCAGGAGACAACCAGAACCTCGGCTTCACGGGGAACAAATGTTTTCCCCTTTTTTGGCTACGCCACAAACAGTTTCTTAAGAACAGGAAGAAAATGCACTACTGAGGCAGAAAGTATTCAGAATATTCAGTGTCCCGTCAGTCTGACAGTGATGCCACTTCCATTATCAGAATCCCCTCCTCTAAACACTGGTTAGTTTTATGATTTCTAAACTGAAATAGTTTATTCTAATGTGCCCAGAAACTTTGTTTTCTTCCATCCCCGTTTCTGCTCAAGGCACATTTTAACAACCAGCAAGCTTTCAGGATAAACGCTTACCAACAAAAGCACTTCCCAAGCCTAACTGCAACATGAATATTGAAACTAGAAGGACGCAACTTCACAAGTAATTTGTCTAGTTGAATCAGTTTTGTTTCTGCATATGCCAGAAACCTGTCCAAGTGAAGGGTTCATTCATATGGCTGCACACAAGCAACTCACCACATAAGTACTTACTTTTTACACAACAAAATACTGATTTTTCCCTCTTGATTACTCGCACTGCCAGCATACAGTAAAGATTATCAAACCCTCAAAGGATCATACAGATCCAGTGACTACTACATAATTAACAATAACTTGTAGTAATGCAATTTAAGAGTCTTTTTAATGGGCATAGATGGCAGAATGTATAGCCCATCTTTCTTTGTCATCCTAGAAAAGGGGCCCCATGCGGAGCTGCTGGTTGCTGAGTGATGCTTTGTAGTCTGTACCAGACAGTTGCACAGTACCAGCTGCATTGGCAGGTAGCCGAAGTGCAAAGAGATAGCTGCCAAGCTATGCTATACAAAGGCAGCAGTGCCAGAGAGAAAGGGACCTTTGCATGAAGTCACCTTTGACCCTGAAGCCAGCATGGATCCCATATTCATCAATTCCAGACAATTGCATCTTTCATTCCACCACAAACTATGATTAGAAAGGGCCCGTTTGTGATAGTGATTGTTAGTTTACAGTTCCCAGAGATTGGATTATTTAATCTTTAGTTCTGTTGGCAGCAATATTTTCCCTAACCTTTTGTAGTGGTGTGCCAGTGATAATCTAACATATGTATATAGGGAGATATACACACATATACACAGAGGCGTCTCCCTTCCCCATCAAAACTGTGTGAAGAGAGAGGGACGCACAGAAAAACCAAAGCACACAAAATTCACTTTGTTTGGCAATCTGTGCTAATGCACATTTTGAGAATTCAGCCTGGAAAGTGTGGAGCACTCGGAGTGCAGCGGCATCTCAACTTCTGCCCACAGACCTGACTTTCCTGCAGTTCTTTCTGCTCAATGGGAAAGCTTTTTCTTTAGAATATTCAGATTATCAAAGGCATTTTTGCATTCAACTGCAGATTATTTTTTTAAAAATTTCATTAAGTACTGACCCTTGTAGCACATGCAAAAAGAAGTAGTTAAACATTTAAAATGGACTCATGAGAAAACCACCAATGACAAACAAACTCACTATCTCAGGGAAGTGGGGGGAGACAGCGCTCAGAGTAAAAGCAGCAGGGAAGCGTCTAGGCCTGGTTTCTGCCTCTGCTCTCCTGTGTGTCCAGCCTTGATATTGTGAGTCCTGCTGAAATCCGTGGCAGAGCTCACAAGGTGTGTCTGCCTGTCAGCACTTGAATCTCAGTAAGTGGGTCTTCAAAGTAAACTGCCCCCTATCCCTCCCAAACTTCACCCAGTGCTTCCTCAAGCAATAAAACAAGTCACACAATCAACAAGTAGGCAAAGAACATGAGGTGCCTGAGAATATATCTCTTAACAACAACTTTTCGTAGTGTTTAGCAGAAAAAAGGGTAAAAATGCCACCAGAATTAAGTGAAGAACTAATGTTTGCAATTGGAAATGGAGAGAAAAGGGAAGAGGGGAAAAAAAAAAGTGAGTCTATAAAACTTTCATGAAAATATTTTTTGATCTGCTCCTTTGGTCTGATTTCAGAGGTGCTGGCCAAAGAGAAAAAATCCCTCTACCTGAAGGCTGGCCGTATTGTGCAGCACCTGACTTCTGGCTCACATGCGAGACCGTCTGTTCTTTATTTTCACTCTGTATGAAGCTAATGGAATTTGCAGTTGATTAACCTCAAATCTGGAGTAATGATCCAGCCTGGGACTGCAGCTGGCAATGCTGGGGCTATTTGTACTTCTTAACTGAGTAAGACAGCAACAAGTGTAGTGGCACAAAGGTAAAGATCCCGGGTAGATGGGTGTGTGTCAGGGGTGCAATAAAAGGAGGTGAGAATATGACCTGAGAGTGCAGACACTGTCCCCCCTCCCCATAAAGAGGCTGGAGCACCAAATCTTAGAAAAATTAATCATAAGATAGTACAATATGAAGTCTATGGCTACAATTATTCAATTATATTCTACAGAGGACCCTCAGGCCACAAGATTTACACTTCTTGCATAATGAACCCATGCATTAGAAAAAGGTCATCTGTTGAAGAACAGTTTCTTTAGAAAAATTAGGAGCAGAGGGTCCTAAAACTTCTCTACAACTTCTGTTTGCATGAGAGAAAGCAAAGTCTTCAAAAGGTTATATTGGCACCTCAAAATAAAATTCAGAGACTTCCACTGTAACACTTGTGTCTATTTATTTGTGTCAATTAATGATTCTGTCTGAACTATGAAAAATCACAGTTGAATCATGGCAGATAAACACCACCAGAAGAGAATTTGAGCATTTTTACTTAATAAATGAATTTCTGTTTTCTCCTTCACAATTGTTCAAAGCTTCAATGAACAGTTACACAAACGTGCACCAAACCTCGGAAATAATTTAGTTTAGCAAGTGCTTCACACATCTTCGTTTACTGAACAATGTTACTTTCAAATCACGACAACATTCTTCCTTCCTCCCCTCATGACTAATACAGTGTTATTCAAGCCACTCCTCTTCAGACACTTCAGATCTTTGCAGATCTCTTCCCCGGCTTTACCACCTGATTTCTAATTAAAATTAAACGGACAGAGTTCCTTCCACTGATGCAAATCCTGCAAACCCCAGGCCAGTAACAGGCATTACACAGTTTTTCTTCCATGCCATCATTTGGAAGAGGAACTTCTACAAAGAGATAGGTAAAATGAGCTGAGATGAGATGCGCTTGGTCCTGAGGTCATACCCTGCTCGTTGGATAAATGTCTTATTGTGATGTAGTGAAAACAATTTTTCACTTTGAGGAAGATCAGTCTTGCCATCCTATACAAGTCTTGTCAAATTAATGACTACCAGTGGACTTTCCTAACACTGCATTACTGTCTGTATTTTATTTATATATCGTGCATGTAAATATACATGTGCACACGCACACACACACGCACTGTGTGTACTATATGTCAACAACTAATCAAAAATTGTTTGCCCACAAGCATATGTGAAAAATTCATCTAAATAATTGTACATTTAATTTTTAATGAAATCCCAGTAATCCACCCAATTTACCAAACTCCTATTTAATATGAAACAGTGGCATGCAAGGAGATGCCTGAGCTTTACACAGTGTGAGCATTCGTACCACTTCAGGCATCCTCAGTCAAGATTTATTAAAATATTATCTTGATTTGGAGATCACTGCTTTTACTTGTGTGCGGAGTGAAGAAGCATATGCTATATGAGTAACCCATAGTGTTTGGCTTAAAGGCAAAATAAAAGTCAGCAATAAATAAACAGTAAGAAACAGACTGCTGGGAGATGGAAAGACTCACAGTCTTTCCTGTCTTTAGTTCCCTAATTCTGCAAACCCTTATATTCACAAATAACTTTTATGTAAAATAAAGCAAGCACTTCAATTATAGCATCTACAGATAATATTGAAGACCCATTAATTACCATCTAATGCCCTTTCTGAGGTGAGTTTTCTTATTCTAGTCCAAGGGGAGAATGAGACATAAAGGAATTAAAGTGATAATTTTGGCAGACCTGTACAGAAACCACGTTGCACATCTGCTTGTGAGAACACACAATTAAAACAGTCACCTACATTTTGCAAACACCTACAGCATAAAAACAATTCCACACCAAGCTCATGCACACCTGTCCCAGAGTGTGCACCCAGAAAACGCATTAGAACAAAGGAATCTGCAGCCTTGGACACGTACATGGCAGTGCAGGTGTTTGATTATTTCAATCCAGAGTACATGAACAGATGTTTGCATCATATTGAAATTGTCACCATCCTCAAAACTCTGTAGCTCTGCTGTTCCACCCTTACCAGTCTGTATTTCTCAGATTTCTCATATTCCAGAAGGCCTTGTCTCACACTGCTTTTCAGGGTACAACTTCCATGTGTCTTGGCTCCAGCCCCTTATCCTGTTGCAGGGGAAAATAAAAGTCTCCAGCCCACCTCTCTCTCTGCTCTTAGGCAGACAATAACTCACTTTTTGACTAGGTAAAACATTTTTATTTTTTCATTTTTCAGGTTTTGTGCTCTTCCCTGTCTGTCTGCATTTTGTTATTGCAGAGACCTTGGGGTTTATGTACTATCAGTTCCACGATCAAGGAGTAGATTCAAAAACTGGGGTAAGTAAGAGAAAGGTGGACTGCACCATTCAGAGATGAGGACAGCTGGTTCCAGGAGGGAGAAGTTAAGGTGCTGTGAAACCACGCTTTTTTAAAGCTGCAAGTGGGAGACACCAGGATGCAGGCCTGTGGGACACGACCAGTGGAGCATCAGACTTATCTGAATCCCTGAGCCACAGGGGCACACTGACAGCCTGGTCTTCACATTTCCCCCTCCTCGCTTGTTTTCCTTTTCTTGGTTACCACAGGGCAGAGTTTACAGCAAAGTTCCCTAGAACATTCCCTGAAATTCTGGAACTGAGCAGATGCAATCAGAAGTGCTTGCACTGCTGGTCATGGGGGACATCTCGTGGAGGTGGCTCAGAGCCTTGCTTTGTTCAGCCACTGCTGCTGTCCTGTGGCTCCTTGGCTTCCTGCACTGGAGTCGCCTCAGCGCAGAAGAGTTTGAACAAATGAGGAACTGCTCTGCAATTCAAACTCTGCCTCTGCATCCAAAGAGAGGAAAATAAACCACAAAGTTGTCTGTGCAGTGGTCTGGTTACTGGAGGGCCTGAGCAGTTGGTATCCCATATGTTACTGAATGGGATTTTAAGTAATGGAAAAGAAACAACTTCAAGGAATGAGTGGAGAAGGAGAAAAAACCCCATCCTGTGGTTCACTTCCTCTGCTCAGGTGTGATCTCTTGGCCACTGCTCTTCCTCATGCCAGAGAACATTCTCAGACCACAGCCTGCCCTCCCTTCAGTCTCCTTTACAGTGCTGGTATTGAGCACCCACTCTTTGATTCATCATCTTCCCTCTATTCGTTACACTTTCAGCTCTTGACACAAACTTATGTTAGAAATTACCAAAGCCACTGCTTGCCAGGAACCAGGCCTTCACCAAGGGTTTCCCACCATTATAAGCTCTGTCCTCTTCCTACATACCCTCATACTTCTCTGACAGGTATTTCTCCCATTTGTCTGTGGAAAACTTAAAAAACTTCATTAAGACCAAAAAGAATGGGTGTCCATAGAAAAATAACAAATTTCAACAACTCTACATATTTCCATAATGAAAAAGTTGCATCCTAAAATCAGGTGAGACAGTTATAATTTGTAAAAGAGGTTACTGTTTTCTTTAAAATTGTTTGAGCATTATTCATTGATTTTCAAACAAGAGGAAAGCCCTTGTGTGTATTAAGCAGTGTCTTATGCTCATTTCATTCCGTGCACATGGCAAACAGAGAGCTGATTTCCTTCAGAAACCAAGGTACAAGGAGAGGAAGGAACAAGTCCTTATTTGTCTAAACTGTAAGTCCTCATTAGCAGCAGATCATGAGTAAAGTTGAGTTTTCCTTGTGTTTGTTTATAATCCTTGAAAACTCCTCCCGTTTGTGCTCTTGTAAAACCCTGGTGATTCACCTTTCAGTCACTGCCCTAAATAATCCATTTAACCCATTCTTCTTAACACATTCTTTCAAATCACAAAAGAATATTTCTAGTGAAAAAAAAAAAGAGAAGTGCACACGCATGTTGTCTCTAATTGTTCCTGAAAGTAAATATAAATATTGACTGATCAAATGAGGCAGATTTTTTTCTTTTCTTATTGAACACAAAAGGTTAACTTGGGTCACTCTGGAATACCCTTTATATTCCCTTGACATAAACCAATAAGACATGCTCTACATTCCATTTTTTTTACCAGTCTATTTCTATGTGGAATCAGGTTCAGAGTAATTGAATTCTGGATTTAAAAAAAACCATCAGAAAAACTCCCCTCTAATTTACTCACGGAGTCTCAGTTATGGAAATACCCTGTCAGTGACCACGTACACCCTGTGCCTTTAGAGTAAGTCATGTTTAAAGCAGAAAGGCCTATTTGAGAGCACTGTTTGTGCTCTTAATTTCCACACTGCTCCTATTGACAACCTCAATCCGCGTGTGCGACTCCAATTGGGTTGTGAAATTAATATGGCTGTTTGCGTACATCAAGGGCAACCTGCACTCCTTTGAAAGCAAGGGCATTGCAATTATGGGTAGTAAGAGCCTACAAGCTTATATTGCCATCTGTACTATCCAACACTTCCACCCATCCTTACTTGTATTGCTAACTTTGTGTTTCACAGCCTCTGAAAAAAAACCCCAAACCACCAAAGAACAACAGATCCGCTTATACAGGCAAAATATTTTGAATCTCACTCCACTAGTCAACACATCTATTTAATCTGTTCTAATGATTTTTATCTTACTGAGAATTGCTCTTCATTAATCTCCTCCAAGGAAAATAGATGGAGAGATCTCCATTGCGGTGAATGTAAGGGCTCAAACCTTTGTGCAAAAGAGCTACTGCAGGCTTGTGCAGCACCCGATCCTCACGCAGATCGACTTCTCCTGCTCCAAGATCCGTTGAATTTTTGGGAGTATGGCAGGGCCTCTGCTTTCTGTGGGTGGATAGAGTATGAGCGTATTCCATGTGCAAAGTGTGTCTTTGAACATGTTCAAAGAGTACGAGCACCTGAAACAAGCTCTGTAAATTATTACCTGCAGCACTCGTGAAAGAGGTTCCTCGTGACACTCATGGAAATAACAAAGATATTATCAGTCCAAACCATGCTGTTATGAACCAGAATATTTGTCTTCAAATGTCAATGAAGAAACAACTCTATTCATCCTAAAATCATCTTTAAATATTAACCATTGTGTGTGACCACATCTGAGGGAGAGGGATGCTTCAAGCAGCACAGTGAGATTCTTTTCACTCTGGGATTAAAGCACAGGAACATTTTAATAAACCAAAAACATTACCTTTTTTCCTCTCATATGAAGTTAAGGAAAGCAACTACCTATTTCCTTATTTGTAAAAAGTTTCAGATTGTTTGTACGGAAACTACAGGCAGCTTTGCAGCAAAAAGTTTCAGAATATTCTTTTATTTTCATCTCCATTTCCACTATACTCCCAATATAGTGGGGGACTTGCCAAAAGTATAAAGGCCGGACTGCCAGAACCCATCACAAGCATCTCAGCACATTTAAAGATCCAGTCCTGGTGTTTAAACTGGAGTACAGGATTAGTCTGGCAGCCCCCAGGTTCAAATTTTGATGTTAGACCTTTTGGGTAGTGTCTACCTTTTCTGGTTTTAAACACAGTTTTGACACCTTCCAAGCTCAGTGCAGTGTGTAAGATTAAATGATGGTGAGCGGTAGCACAGAGACACCTCAGGTACAGCACGGACTGAGCTTGCAAGTCCTCCTGCTCATGCTTCACAACACAGACCCTCCAGCCCCTGCTATTACTGGCTTTGCCAACTATCACAATGATTTCACAACCAGAGGCATGATGGGCTCTGGAAATCAGACATGGGGATCACCAGCAAGGATGAGCTGGCCCTAAAGGGGGCAAAGCTGTGCCCTCCCTCCTGGTGACACAGATACCTCCACAACATCCTCCTCCTGGCAGACACCAAGCAAGGAGGTCACGTCTCCAGCTCCTGGCTCAGTGGGCAGCACTGGGAGCCCAGACAAAGTTTTTTTTGGTAAACAGGCTCTTCTCTCCAGCCTTTCCTTAGGCTGTCACACAGCTACACTGTCACGTCACAAGAGATGTGGAAGTTTCTGAGGGGAAGAGGGTTGAACAAGGGTTAACATGGCGCATTCTCCTCTTACTAAAATGATGTCACTTCCCTCCCTGAAAGTATCTGTTGCTTGGTTGTTTACATACAGAATTTAAAATCTGTATTGCAGACCTGTATCACATAAAATGGAATGAATTCTCATACCTGAAAACATTTATACAAATTTAATTTAAACTTCCAGTGCTTCAGTGTTATTAAAAAGTATTGGGTTTTAGCTGCAAATTGCCCGTTTTCCCCATTTTCTGTACTTTCTCCAGGAAAATAAAGACTAAGAAAACAGAAGTACTGTAGAAATTGTCCCAATGAGTTTATAATCCAGCGTGAGTTACACAGTACTGATAAGTAAAGGAAGTTCAACCAGACAGTTTAATCCTCCAATTTCCTGTCTTCTAATCAGCCACTGACTCCTCTGGCTTTAAATTAGAAACATTCATGGCAATATTCAGGACAGGTGAAGGAAAAAGAGTAGAAAACAACTAGGACAAATACTTGTAAGCAAGAGGAGGCCACGTATAGAAAATGAAGACAATATAAAGTATATCTAATGATGCACTGGAGTGTTTAAACTGTACAGAGGATTTAACAACGCTGACAGAGAAGGAATAATTTTATTAAAAATATTTATACAGCAGCTGAGCAGCGTATGAACATACAAGAGTTACTGTATAAAACAAAGGAAATCCATGCTGCGGTGTTACCCTGTTCACACGTTGTTATTTTTATAGGGGCAGGAGCAGGATAATTATTACTACGTGTATGCCTTTTGATATACCATAAATCATAAGTAAGAAGCACAAATCAGCAAAGCCACGGATGGTTCAACAGCATGTGGGGATTACCATGATATACTTGGACTGAGAGTGTGTACAGATACGCTCAGTGATTTAAACAAAAAATACTTTTTTGAGTATTTTGGCAGTGCCAATTAACTTTCCATAAGATGAAATTAAATATTTATTAGATGCGCCATCATTTTTATTTTCATTTGCAATGAGATTTATAGTGAGGATTCTATTAATTCTTGATTGATGGAAATGCTAGCAACATTTTGACATTTTCATTTTTTTTTTAAATTGCATGAATTACCTGAGCAATTCCAGCTATTCCTTTGAAAAAACAGATCACAGAGGTGTGGAAGAAAAGTAGTCACCAAAAGCTTCAGTGAAAAAATGATGTTGGATTAAAAACCTTTCAAGTAACTAAATGACCATTTTAAATCTAGTCTGATATTTTAAATAAATTCTGGTTTCACTCATGGCATTTACAGGAAATAAAGGCATTCACACTGAACTGTGGATCAAGAGCGGGATAGTAAAAATAGGAAAATAATTATTTTGGAAATGACTGGAAGATCTGCTTTAACTGTCGCATTCAGTAACAGCAGTTTGCTCAGACTTGGAGTCATTTGAAATAGCTTCTTATTTATTAATGAGGCTTTTTTTTTTTCCCCTTCAGATGTTTCATAAAGAGAACAGTTAGGGGTTTTGAAACTGTTTGCACGGAGATAACTCAAATTATGGATCCAGGTTGGCTCTCAGTCACTCAGGTGAGCAAACCTGGAGTTGCTCCGCTCCTCCCAACGCAGCAACTCCAGGCTGGTGGCAGCGTAAACCTTGAGCAGATTTTGGCCCAGTTTGGGGTCTTTCATTTTGTTTTGCCATGGAGGATTTTCCCTCCACTATATACCTTTGCTGCACATCTATTTCAATAACCCCGTGCAAAGGAATTTTGCAGACAATCCCTTATTAAACATATTATGGTCACATCATACTGGCTTGCTAGAGCAAATAATTTTAAAAAAATAATCAGCTTGAAATAAATGTTTATAAAAGTAGCACAGCTGCACATATTTGTTACAAATGCAAGACAGAGTACTGAAACTTTTCTATGACTAACCCTTTAGTGTCTCCATGACAGCAGCAAATTTAAATTGAAAGTGCCATTGAAAACAAAATAATGATAATTTTTCCAACAAATTCACCTTGTATCTTCAGGTTCCTATGTTGGTTAAATTATTTGCTATTATATATATTTTTTAAAAATAAATATAACTCCATGCACAAATTTACAGCATTTGGGGGGAATTTTTTGCTAAAATGTCACATTACAACATAGAATAGTAACTGTTCCTGCATTTACTTGATTAAAGCATAAAAAAGAGTTGATTAGGTGTGAGAGTGCCTTAAAACAGTGGAGACAAATGCAATTATTACTGAAATGTACAAATCCTGTGGCTTCTGCTGAAATAGTTTGAAACATTTACAACTGTCTACAAGGAAGAGAAATAACATTTTTTTCTTTTACTTTGATCTCTTGGTATTTTGGCAAGTAAGATAAAATATATTAGCCATTCCATCAGATGGCTGGGGAGAAAAACTAGCTATGATGAGGAAAAATGAATTAAAAGAGCATTAATAAAGATTATCTATGAAGGAAAATAAGGTCAAAATTAGAACTCTGCATTTTAAAGCCACCTTTCAAAATTGCAAGCTGCTTTGCCCAATGCTAAAATCCATTCATTTTACTAATCATGCAATCAACCAATCTCCATTATCTCCAGAGCTGGCTATAAACATACTATAGACTGGGGTGAAAGAGGGAGAGTGTGAGGTTGAGAGACAGAGAGAGGGAAAGAAAGAAAGAAAGAAAGGGAGAGAGAGAGATTACTACACCCAGCCTTTATAAAGCCGTTTCTTTCATTATAACAGGTCTTTTCATCCCAGTGACACAGAACCTTTAAATTTGGGCATAATGCTCCAGTACAGTACACAGTTATAGCTTCAAATGGATTTAGAACCTGCTCCAGAAAGAAAACAAACTCCCTCGCTTGACACACAAATTGTTTACGATTCATTAAAAAGCAAAATTGCATATCCCAGTGCTGGCAGCTGAGTCCATATGGGTGCAAGGGGTATTCACTCATCTCTTTGTATGCTGGCAGTACCAAACCGAAGTTTAGCACTGTGCAGCTGAGATTTTGTGCAGCCAGACGATGCATGAGGTAATTTTCAAAGCTTTATTTGTCTTTAAAACATTAAAATCTGCTCTCTAGCTTACTTTTGATGAAAAGAATGTGGCAAACGGGATGAGGTTTTGGGGGGGGGGGGGTACAAAAAATCTATTTTTGTTGTGTGGTGTGGATTANGGGGGGTAAAAAAAATCTATTTTTGTTGTGTGTTTTAGATTCATAATGTATGAAAAACTGCTTATTACTCCATCAATAATTGAAACTTTGTATGAAAATTATTTGCAATTAACACATCTATTGTAAAGATCCTGAATTATTCATTTCAGCTAAAAATAACGTCTCTTATCTACCACAACTTCTACAAAAAAAAGGCTATTTAAGTGATTTTTTCTGTTAGAAAATAAATGGTGTGACGTTCAAGTTTAAGGAGAACTTTCTGCAATGTTTAATCTAAACAACAGCATGTGTGGTTATAAAACTGTTTATTTTTAGGCAAGTGCATTACTAAATGTTTCCAGGATTTTTACATATTATATTCACAGCACTAAAACATCTGTGAAATAGATGTGACTGAAATGAAACTTCCTTGGACACTTTCTCTAGAGGGCTAATAACTATCTAGTAACATTTGAGGATACTTATAAAATAATAAACACGGACGTACCTCATCATAAAAGCAGCCGATAGACAATAAAAGAGGAGTGGTAATAAAATATACAAATGGCTTGGAATAAGGCAAAATCACAGCATGATATAAATCTTGTGGCTAAAACAGGTACTTGAAAAAAACTTTGCTTTGGAAACGATAAGTAAAAATCAATAGCCTTATTTACAGGGGTTTAACAAGCTAAAAAAAAAAAAAAAGTCACATGAATAATCAACAGTTTATGTGCATGCAAATACCCCTTCCCCCTCCAACTTCTCCTGGCAGAAAGTCTAATTGGAAAATCAGTACTATAAGTAAAGTGGTTAGCCTTCCCTATTCCCATTAACCAAACGCTGCATGTTACATTTCACTGGCAACCACTGGCAAACCTCTAATAGACGCTTAAAAAATTAAGAGTTTAGACAAAACAAAACGGAAAACCCCGAGCCCAAACACCTTTAAATACAAGCCACATGATATACACAATGGCCACCACCAAGCTGCAGAATAAAAACCTTCCGGATCTCACTTTTAAAAGTCTTTCAAGTCCTCTGAGGTCTTAAACTTTCCAAATGATACCAAAATTGGTCCAGGGCGGTGAGGGGGAGGGAAAGCCCCCGACTTGTTTCAGCGTATCATACAATGAAAGTGATCATGCCTTGTTTTGTAATTCCACTCGCCAGTCCTTTTTTAACTGATATCTATGTGAAATGAGCTGAGGTTCACGGTCCAGTTAGGAGCGGATAATACATTCATTGTCCTGGCAGCAAACTTTTCCTCTCACTGGAAGAATTCACGCTTGCCACAAGAATAATAATTACAGAAAACTAAAAATGCGCTGCTAACGAATTAATCCCTAACGGACAACACACTAACGAGGGCAGTAATGATTTGAGGACTCTCTTCCTCGCAACAGGACTTGCATCTTCTGCTACAATGGGCTATTGTGCATCCTCCTAACTCACTATACCTCTTATAGATTCAAGATGTCAAAGGTTGTCTGGCCCGGCTGACCATGACATGCTAGTTAACTCGTTCTGCGGAGCACGTTGGGACTTTATTGAAACTTTAATTGTGCCCAAAAGCAGCTAGAGCCAGACTATGTGGGATCTGTAACACATGGCTCCAGGTCAGCACAGCCCGGGAACCTGTTCTAACGCAAACAAGCGGAGGGAAAAGTTAGATCGGGGTCTCGGATGAAAGGCAGCACCTCGCAAACCGCGCTCCGCTCACACGTGATGATTTTACACCACGCCACGACCGCACCGTTCCAGGCTTTTACAGGGATCGACTCGCTTTGCAGCGGACTGAACTTTCCACCTTCCCTTTTTACAAAATGCTGCATGGTAAAAAATGCACGCGCACACGGACGCTGGAAAGCAGCAGATAAAACAAAACAAACTGAGCGTTAGGCAGCCGACTGAGACAAGTTACTCTGCACAACAAGGCTTTTTCAAACTACTTCTTTGCATACTTTTTTTCTTTTTTTTTTTTCCCTTAAGGAGAATTGAAAAAGCTTCCCTCTGGAAACTGTAGTGCACATTAACAGTCTCCTGTTACACAGGGGAAAGCACACAAGTGGGACAAGTGTGAGGCTGCTCTACTGAAGAGTGTGAAAAAAATCAAATGTTAATTTGATAAATGTGAGGTCTGGGACATTTTGTCAAAGAGGGAGGGAAAGTAGAAAAGGGAGAAAAAAAAAAGCAGCCCTGCTGCCAACTCACCATCCACCAAGTTCTGGCCGAGATGTCGTAGCAGAGCTGCCATTTGATGGAGCCGTCGGAGGTTTTCCCTGCCATTATGCTGTCAGCAAGCTTCATCTGATGCTAACTCACGGGAGATAAGACACCTAATTGAGAAAACATTTGCACTGGCATGTTGGGCAACATGTAGCCCGGTCCATACCATATGGAATCATGGGTAAAAAAAAAAAATCTCCTTGACAATGAACCAATCTCTCACAGACCCAGTGGCAAGGTGAAGTGGAGATGAAAAGTCATCTGCTCCTAGCACTGTCTTCTCCTCTCTCTCTCTCTCTCTCCCTCTCTCTCCCCCTCTCTCACTCCCTCTT
>WBMY01000651.1:819319-866822 GCA_013397315.1 Donacobius atricapilla | reverse complement strand
TTTTTTTTTTTTTTAAATAAGAACCCACTGCTCAACATCAAAGAGAGGCGGTCAAAATTAGGGCTTCATCACTCAGATGATTTTGGTCTGCAAGGTTTTTCTTTCCTTTCCTCTTTTTTCTTTTTTAAGAAGAATAAAGAGATTTAATAGGACAAAGGCAGGTAGTGGACTGTGGAGGGAGATCGCCACAGGCTATTAGCCTAAAATTTCTGCTTGACAGATGGAACTGCTTAGAGACTATCATGCAATGTTTTGGGTGTTTTTTTTTGTTTTTTTTTTTTAAAGACTTTCAGTCTGATTCAGTATCTGTTTATCGCAGCTACTTTTCTCATGTACGTGACTGGGGGGGAAAAGACTGAGCAAAAAAAGAAAAAAGATTGCGTCTTTCTTTCTTTCTTTCATAATTCTGCATATAATAATTTAAGCAGTGAAAGGCAAGACAAAAGTATAAACTGTCAAATTTCTTGATCCAGTAACAGACACTTTCTGAAGGAATCAAGTGATCTTTCATTTTTTTTGAGACGCTCAAGTTTTGGCTCTTTATTTCCTCTTGATTTTAGATATCCGATCATATTGTTTGAATGAATGACTTTTCCTATGAAGGTTCAAAGTGCCCTCTAAGAACTCAACAATTTCCTTTCTATATATTTGTAAAATATCATTTTGCTACAATATTTTTTAAATGTGGTTTTTAATGTTACATTTCTTAATCCCATCAGGTGACAACTGCCAAACTCACAGAGGTTTGTTTCTCCCTCCTGCAAAACTTCTCTGCCACGCTCAAAATTTACGTGAGGAATTTTGACAGATAACTTGGGAAAAGACAGCCCCAAAACAAACTGCTTTGAAAAGTTATGAAATCCTGCTTTTGTCTGATATTAAAATCTTCTCCTGCCTAGCAAAGTCAGAGATAATCATAGATTTTCTCATCTCATTTTCCCACTTCTCCTGGTGCACTGTAAACCCAAGTGAAGTATTACTTTTATGACAGCTGACTGTTAAGCAGGCAGTGAATGCTTTCCATTTAAATCACCCCGCTGTGTCACACGGAGCGACGGTTGCTGGGCTGTGACCACCACAGTCCCTGACAGGGCACTCCAGCCTATACAGTAGAGCCTTTCCTCAAGTGCTCGAAAAAATGAACTTCTGAACTGGCAAATGCACTCTTTGCCAGGAATATTTCTTAGGGCTGCGGAGCTATGGCTGATACGACTCACTCACTCAGAAACAGCTACACTCTGCAAATCTTTTTGTGATTTGGAGACAAGAGGAAAATGTATTAAAAACATCCACTCGATTTTAAACAATATCCTTTTCTGTCTGTATCAGAAAGAGGAGCTCGTGGGTGCACAATACTTGTTTGGATTATTTTGTGTATTAACTGTTGTTTAACTGTTTGGCTACAGCAAAATCGTGATTCTGGGCTGCACAGCTTACAGAACTGCCATTCAGTACAGGACAGAACTAACTTTTACTGAGCTTCAATAATACCCTTGCATTTCTGTGATGTGCAAGATGATAAGCAAATGATTCAGTGTAAGCATGAACTGCTAATGTAACATGCAGGGGTTTGGGGGACTTTTTGCCGCAGCCTTACGATCTGTTTGGACTACACATCAGAGAAAGATTTATGCTACTACAACATCCCAGTCTGCACTTTTAGCTCCAGATAGCAGGTACAATCCCTCTGCTGCTTACAGGATAGGTCTGACTAGCATGGGAAGTGTTAAGTTTTATTTTGACTCCAGGGGAAAAAAAAAAAAAAAAAAAAAGATGGACACTGTGCCAGGAACTGTCCTTGCTCTGGCTAGCCAAAGTATTTATTATCTTCTGTTACTGCAGGTTTCCTAGCACTACCTGTCCTTTCAGTCTCACTGCTTATTGCAAAAACCTCCTTCTCCAAATAATCGCACAAAATATAAAGCACAACTCTTAGTAACAATCAGCCCTTGAATTGGTGTCAGATTCAATTTTATGCTTCTTTCTCTGCTCCTACCTCTCAAACTCATCATCTTACCCACCCTGCTCATTATTTATTTAGTATTTCATACCCAGTTGTACTGCACGTCATTCCAGGCAAGTTCTGATAAATCTGTATTTTATCTGGGGTTTTAGCACTTGATGTAGTTAGAAATCTACTGACAAACTTTCCTTGGATTGCTGTATTAACCACTTTTTCCTATACCAACACATGATTTTACCTCCCAATATTAATTGTAAACACACCAACTAAATATTTTTTTTAGAACATACACTTTTCAGATTATGAATGACAGAAGCATGAAACCATTTCCTTCCTGACAGTGGAGTGGTTATGTGCAAAGAAATGAGGAGTTGGTTAACAGCGTTTTAAATTCAGAACAATTAGGTGCAGTTAACTTTGCCATTGTTCTTTCTGATGCTGGGGATGGTGGGTTCTTACCCGTAGAGCAATTACTCCTTTCATAAGCGGCTGTTGTTAATAGCATTAAAACAAGATTAAATACAACATGTTAAATATTGCAATTATTGTGGAAAATAAAATTATTTGGTGAGCATAATGGGGAGCAAATCAAGCATTTAACATGATCCAGGAAATGCTACTCCAAACAATTGCATTTGTTTTATGCAATTTTTCCCCTTTGATTGCTGACAGATGCCGTTTTGGAAACAAACATCTAAGTAGTTTTCCTTCAATCAGGAAAAAAACCACACACCAGAAAATGGCTACATGTTTTGAATTTAACTCTTGTCAATCAGCATTCTGTACAACACTCCCTGTGAATAGTACTGGGACAAAACGATGCCTTCCAAAGACTAATAAGCAACAAAGATATTTGCTTCTAAATCGGATCTCTTCCGAAGAAAGAAAAAGCCTTCATGTGGCATTGACATTTGTGCAGACACAGCTGCAAAATAAAAATGCTTGCAGTATAGAGTGGTATTTCAAGTTGGAAATAAGTTAGGTGTGTGTGTTGTGGGCTACAGGAGATTTATTTTCTGACAGCTTTGGGCCTCAAGCAATGGATTGAAGCCCTTGCCAGTTTCTTTCCGACTTCCTACTGGAGAAGTGGCCAAGTACCCACAAATAATTTGCTTAATTGTTGAGCAGAGTTACCTGCTGCAGCTCACACAGCACGAGCAGGCCCCTCTATCTTCCCTTAGCCACAAGTTTGGATGAGGATAATGTTGTTCCTATCAAGTGCACAGAATCAGGAAAGAATGCTAAAAAAAGGCTAATAAAGTATATTAATTCAGATGACTGTATCAAGCTGGCATTTTACAGTCTACTGGAAACCAAATGCATGAGAGCATTGGAAATGTTGGCATAGTGGGTGGTTTCTCCAAATGTTGGCTTCTACTGTTCACGTCGGTAGGAGAAATGCAATAGAGCTGCGGGCAGTTCCCAGTGCCAGACACATCTTTAGGGTCTTAGACCTTGTTATTAGATTATCTATTTCTTGCACGGCACCCACTGCTCATTAACCCTCTCTTCATTCCCTTTGCCTCCCCCTATTTCTCCAGTTGCAATTGCTCAGAACCTTTTCAGCTCATTGCAACAGTGTGATTTAGATCTGTTCCTAATTTCGGAGGCGTTTTCTTTGGGAAGCCTCAACTTCGATGAGTTACGAGGAGGATTTCCTTATCTCGAACAGCGACAATTAGTTCAAGCGCCACGTGAGAGCAGGCAGTTGATTTTTGGGCAGCCTCTGAACTGATGCAAAGTTTCTGACAAAGAGTGTGTTCTAGCTTTTGGAAATCCTATAATCCTGGCTTCAATCAAGAGGATCTGCTGTTGCTGAAGGCGTAAACAAGGAGAGAAGCGGCATGTGACTACTGCTGCTGCACCTTCAATGGCTCCCAGGCAAAAATGAGTGCAATGGTAAAGCTTCTACTGGTTGCTTAATGTTATATACACATTTTGGATGATCTTCCTGAGCCCAGGGAAAGTAGTCCTTTGCCCTCTGCAGGAAAAGTTGGGTTTGGACTCTGCATTTCCCCCTGTAGCTCTGTTTTGTGTGTTTCTCCCTGCTCCCTTCTCACTCCTCTGATTTTCTTTCTACCATCTGTATTCTCCTTTTCCCTCATCTGAAACAAGCATCAAGATCTTGTTTCTGACAGAACGGTCTGTCAATATGGAAACACACTGACATCACAGACAGTGCTGTGACTTCATGTCTGAAAGAAACAGGAGGAACAGATGAAAGGACTGAAGGCAAAAGAATGACACATACAAACATTTTTAAAAAATAAGTAAAAATTCTTTGTCAACCCAAAATGCAAAGGAACATAAACCAGATTTATTTTTAAGTCTAAATATAACCAACTATCTCCTAATCTGACCATAACTGGGTACATTCCAACACACTCTTCACCCATGAGAGGTCCCTGTCCCCCAGGAGCACACGCTTGGCTGGCTCGAGGCCCGTGTGACAGCCAACATGACCCTGAGAAGGACTGAGCAGCATTTACAAAAAAAAAAAAAAGCCAATATCAAGCATATATTGGGAGAAGCCTTTCGAGGGAAAGGAGGAATCCTGCCCTGGACTAATCTGTACGATCTAAGTAAATGAAATTCACAGAATTTGAAATAAAAGTATTCTTTGAAATCACAAAGTCAGTTTGGATGCAGCTGGATCAAAGGTAGCATTGGCTCAGTGGGGTAGGGATACAAAACATACACAGAAAAAGAGGGCACAGGGCTGGGACACTTTACTATGATTTTCTTTTTCTTCCTAGAATGAAATGTTAACAAAAGGGCCTAAGCACTATTTCTATTACTAGCACTGGATTTTTTTGTAGAAAGATTTGGGGAGAGTTAAAAGCCCCACATTTCCTTTACTATTTGAATTATCCGTTTGAGTTCCAGCGTTAGAGGGCATGCAGAAGATTCTGCTTTCCTGCCATCTCCAGAGCCACTGCAACCCCTTAATAAGGAGATTCATAACTAGTAGGAGAGGAGCTCAAGAAAACTAAAAGGTTAATATATTCTAACTAGATGTTGGGTATAGAATGTCAGATCTGTCAAATTTCATTACAGTTTGGTGCTCAATGAAAAAGATTTGATTTCTTTTGCCACTGTCCTACTATGTTCAAGTCACACAGTGCCAGCAGCAACCAGCCAACGACCACAGGCTGGCACTGAGCGGGCCCGAGTGGGAAGCCAGCCGCAAGGACCATCTGTTTCCGATTTCTAGCGAAGCCAAGATGTGCAGTGAAGTGCATTCCATTCACCCAGCCAGCCTTCTCCCTGCTCAAGTTATTAGTGTTACAAGTGAAATTATCTTTTCCAAACAGCGGGGGAGCTATAATCCTTATGGAACAAGGCTTTTTTAAAAAAAAAAAGGGAAAAAAAAGAGGAGGGGAAAAAAAAAAGGAAAAAAAAAAAAGGACAGAAAAAATGCCCCCCAACACTCCCCCCTCTTTAAACATCTTTTGTCAAAGTTGTCGATGACACTGTTTGTAAATTTAATTGCCATGTTCACGGGTTTTATAATTTTAAAGGATGTTCTATTAAGAACTATATTCTCTAAGGGAAGAATGTGTACGTCAGTTCATAGGCTCTAATGTAATAAACCATTCAAATATATTTAGAGGGTTATTTATGAATAAAGTTAAAAATGACAAGATGAATGCTCATTTAAGTCTCTCTAACATGAAGTGCCTTGAAAAACATCATAGGTTTAGAAGTATAATTTAAAGTGCGAATGCATAAACAGCGCTAATTACATGCTACTTACATTGTTTCAATATGTAATGCATATGTTTAACCTCGCAGAGGAAGGATTGGTCTTGGCACAGCAATCGTGGGGATTTAAGGCTATGCTAAACTGATAACTGTAGAATGAGCTCTGACACAGGATATTGGTCTCCTACTGTTACCTAAATGCCAGGTGAAACCAAAGGATTTATAGGAGGGCAGGTGGAAAGGGGGAGGGGGAAATAAAAAAAAAAAAAGAGGCTACACAATGAGGTGAAACTGAGAAGTTTATTTTCAAAGGGAGAAACATTTATCCTTTGACACCATTCCATTCCGGTGACTTTATTTCTAATATACCATGAGATTAATGATGTGGCTACTGTCACTGTGTCTGATGAACACTGGCAGAGCTGTGGAACAGTTGCTCCCCCTACTATTATTGGACATATTTGTAAATTGGCATCTATATGATGAACTCATTCCGTGTGCCAGCCAATTGGAAAAAATCTTATTCAGGAGGACAGAAATTTTGTTTTCTTATTGAATTCTATAGGATATCCAGTTGGTTTAATATTGGCCGATTTAATTTTTTTTAAATAAACAATGTTTGATAGTTTTCATTTCATATGATAATCTCGATATGACTCTTATGCAAATCAATTGTAGACAATTAAGGCAGCAAGTTATCATCAGGAAAAAGATCCCTGACATACCAGAGGTGGGCCAATATTTAAGTCTGTACTTAGGGCGGGCACAGTTGCTGAACATCGCCATAATGATCCACTATCCCATCCCTAAAGGATTTATTCATTCAAAAGTAATCCCATCCTAAATGAAAATGGAGAATAGCTTGTTCCATTCATTTTCTTAGTCCCTTTCAATCTTTTTTTACAGGTCTCAAACTATTTTCATGAGTGGATGATATAACACATAAAATGCAACTGTTGAGTCACCTAAACCTGATTATGAGTCCCTTCTTTGTGTTTTATTTTTTCTCTGTATCTTCAGAGGTGCAACTGGGCACTGATAATCTCTGTTCCAGGACATTATTTGAGCTATGGCTAAGCTGATATTAGCACAAATCATAACCTCATTCCAAATTTTCTGTGTATTAAGAAACATCTGCTATAGCTGTACATGTTGCCCAACTTTAGGATGCCTTGTTTTGCCATGTGTAAAATATATTTCAGGCTGTCTGGTGCTGTGAGAAATAACCCTTCAGAATGTCTCCATGCAGATTTGCTTCCCTGTAGGTCAGGAAGAGAGGGGTGCAGAAGGACCCAAAGAACCCAAGTGGGAACTGGGGGGATTGCTCCAGCCAGTTTTAATATTTGAGAGCTACGGAAGAGAGTGAGGCTAGCAGGTGAAAATGCAGAAACTCTGCGCATTTCTGTCATTAACTTGGTCAGACACAGGATGCTGAGTGCCAGTGCTTACCGAACCCATGGCTATTTGGGCAGGCACAGGCAAGGGTCACTTTCCTGTTTGTGGATAATGCCACAGGACTACTTTTGGATTCAAAGACTGAAGCCTCACATGCTGTAGGAAACTAATATTTGAACTTACCCTTTTGCTTTTACTTACTCTTCAATTTTTGGATAAGGATTTGCTACAAGTGGCTCATAGTGGAAAAAAAAATATTGTTAACTAGGAGGGACAAACAAGTCATCAAATCTCTCTCTGGAAATTGCTTTCTTGCAGAAGACCTACTGAGTTCAGCAGTGCTGGTGGACTTTCAGGCAGCAGTGCTAAATCAGTGCCTTTTATAATCTACAGCTACATAAAAGACTGAGACTACTCCTTCCTAATGAGAGACTTCTGTAACACTCTCTGCTTAGGGCTATTCTTAAGGAATAAGGAATCCAAGACAGATGTGGCAGTGACCATTATATTACTCTCAAAGACCAAATCCTTCAAAGCAAAGGAAATATGAACAATTAAAACAATAAATACACTGAATCATAGGAATTTCCAGTGCCCTCAATTCTAACTCCAGTTCCACACATTAATTTGTAATTCTTGAGCCATGAATAAGTAAATCCTCTTTTGTTTAGAGAACAAGATTAAAATGCTACTAATATTAAAACCACTCCTGTTTGCTGGCTCATACATCTATTTAAATATCTGCCTATTTCTTTGCTTTACCTCTTGAGTGTCACACTTGTCCTCCTGCTAATACCAGCTGACTGGCAGCCAGCAAGCTGAGCGCTGCAGGTAAATACCTAGAGAAGTGCTTTGGCAGGGCTGAGATCTGTGTAAGCAAATTTTACAAGCAAGTCAGGCATAATCTGTTGAAGTGGCTCTGGATTACTGAATATTTAACAGCAAGATAACACTTTTGCGATTGTGAAGACATATTTACACTCCTGTGTAATCTATGGCACTGGACATCACATCATGGAAGAGAAAATGGAATGAAGTTCATTCAAAACACATCACTCTAAACACTTTTTTTTGTTGTTGTTGTTGTTTTTTTTCCCTCCAGTTAACTGATCATAGAGACAAAAGAATTTTGGAGATGAAGTATGTAGCACACGTGTCTTCTGGTGTGGCTCCTTATATTATTTGAAACTGGTTTTAAAATCTGCAGGAATCTTAGCTTGTAATAAAAATCAAAACACCAAGAGCAGAAATTTTTCAACTAATCAAGTTGAAAATTTGCCCTGAGTTTAGAATTTATGAAACCTGATTACTTCACATATTTAAAAATCAAGTCTTGTTTGACACATGGTGTACTGCCAGCAAAGAGGATGTTATGTAGAAATTCTTTGATTTTTTTTCTTGTATCCACTGGACATTCCCATTAAAACAAGACAGTATAACAAACATAATTCTTTATGGCCTTAATTCTGAAGACCTGACTTTTTCCTCGTGCTAAAGGACTTTCTTTTGCAAAGCTGACTGACAGATATGAAAGAACTGGTTGACATTCCAAGAAACAGAAATAGAAGGATGAAGGAATTGCAGACTGTCCTGTGATGCACCTCTGTCTTGTCCTAACGTAGGGATCCACCACCAAGAAGATGATACTTCTGTCTTTGAAGGCTCAGAGGGGATCAGGGCCAGGAGCATTCCTGGGAGTGGGTAAAACAAGAGGTGGCTCTTTTCCTGCCACCTCACCTGTCCCTTACAGGATTTCTTGCTTCTTTGTGCTGGCAGGAGTTTGCACAAACCCAGAAATGAGTCTGGGGAATGCATTTATCTTCATAGATGTCACTTGAGAAATAGCTGTGAACTTGTCTCCATGCTTGGGATCAAAGGTGCTCAGTGCTAAAAAGCTCAGGAATTATTTCAAAATGTACTTTGAAGGCTTCCTGGTGGGAACAGCTGGAGTGTATGTCTGTGTTACCAGCTCTAATACTACGAGCACAAACACAAGCTGAGTCACAGTGGACGACAATGCTGCTGACAAAATGTTTTAAACTGCAAACTAAAACAACAATGGGATTATTTATGAACTGCAACTCTTATTTTAATGTCAATAAATGTACTGGATAAATTCCCCTTCATTAGCTGGAAACCTCAGAAGGAAACAGAAATATTCTGGTAAACCACAAGCTTGTTCTTAGCAAATAGATGGCAACATTTCCACTGCCGAGGCATAGCCAGACTGCTTCTGCACTGGGATAATAAATCTCTGGGAGTGAAAAACAAAGTCTATAAAAGCAAGACCTACAAAGTAAGGGTGTGAGACACATGGCCCTCAAGCCTCCAGAGGATGGCATTAGAAAGTATCAGGAGTAGGGTTTTTTTTCCTTTTTATGAATGGAAAACATGTTTTCCAAGATCTACCATTCAACTCAAAACAAATGGTTGGAACGGGTCCCTGTCACCATGGGAGGTGTTTGCTCTCTTATCTACTGGGCTGCAGACAGCCCAGACAGAGCGAGTTGCTTTGACTGCTGCGTGCTGCAAAATAGAAAAAAACCCAAAAAACCCCAACAAATAGGAAAAGCACAGAAATAATGTGCTACACCTCCCTGATTTCTGAGATGTCTGAGGTGCAGAAGGAGCAGTTCTTTGTACTATCTGGCTTCACAGTAATGCATCAGGCCATGGCATACACCAAATGAAGGGTTCCCTAATGCTTCCCATCCAACCTCCTGACACTTCCCTCCTGCTGGTCCTGGAGAGAAACAGAGGACTCAGAATTGCCATTGTGGCTCTCCTATCATGGGAGAAACGCCATCAGATCAGCTAAGGCCAGCTTCCCATTCCTTTAGAATGCTTTTCAGAGGCAGACAGAGCAAGGCATAACATCTTACCAAGTAATACTGATGTCTCCTCCTGTTTCTAGAGCAAATAGTTTCATGTCAGGATGGAAAATCCAAACATCACAGTCACAGATTGCTTTTTTTCTGCTCCTCAGAACTTATCTGTCTTTACTTCTCCTTTCTAAATCTGTGGTTCTGTATCTTATCCTGCACCTAATGGCTTGTAAGCGATTTCCAAGATGGAAAATGTGGTATTCTCTTATCTGTGCAGCATTTTGTTTATTTATAGCATGACACTAATGACACTTGGAATTTGCTTCTGAGTTTTTTTTTATTGTAAAGACAAGGCACACAAACAATTGTGTCTGGGTCTAAGTACATTCTTAACCCCATTCAATTTATTTCAGATGCTGAGTCCTCAGGAAAAGGGACCAATTACTAATAAATCAGGTGTTTCTTCCTTCACCTACTGGGATCAATAAGAAGCAGGAGAAAAAAGTTCTTGTTTGCATGAGATAATACAGACAAACAGCACCATGTAGTGGGTAAGAGCATATTTCAGGCTCTAGCCTTTGCACACAGGCTCATCTTATTGAGAATAACTTGTATTTCAGCAAGACTAAAAAACTGTTTGCTAAGAAGGGAATACAGGGGTAGGAATATGGCTTGCATATTCTTGGAAGGCACATAATCCCCTTTTTCTAGAGCAGTTTATGTAAACCTCATTCTAAGTTGGGCTTCCAAACCTACAATGCCGAATATGTTCCAAATGAGGCAGAAAGAGAAAGGGGCAAGAGAACTCAGCACCTTTATGCACAGCCCCAACCCCTCCAGTCAGAAACAGATGGTACTTTGCCTAAAATATCTAATTTTGTCTTTAAAATAAACACAGAATCAGGTTCCTCCTTGTAATTGCTTCACCTAAGAATATAGTGATCACCTTCTTAAAGGGAAACAATGTTCACTACAGCTTATTTGTGTTGGGAAACCAGGGCTCTGGTGCATCATCCAAACCATTATTCCACAGTGGATTAACCCAGACAACACTTACCAAAAATGTCACGCCACAAATATGAGCCAGGAATACATTTTTGGGAAAGCTGCCTGGACCAATGTAAAATTAGAGAAAATGGGCAAGTATGTATCAAACAATGCAAAACACTTGCACAGACTATGAACATACATCACTATACCTGCTTTTATATTAATTTAAACCAAGTAAAAAATTAAGAGAACTAAACCCTGTCCCCCTTCAGTGTGTCATCAGATTGCATTATTCTGACAGCTCCACAGGAGCCCAGTGGCTCTGCACTCATATTCTCCACTCACACCTCTGCCAGTATCTCCCGGACAGCAGTTGCATGTTTCCATCCTCGCTGGGGATGGGACACATGGCAAGTTCCATCTTCTCACCTCTGCACATCCCCTTGTCCTACTCTTTCTGCACTTCATTATTTCTCAGGCCTGCAGTCATCAGTTTCCCCCGCCTAGATCACCCTGCTCAGCAGTTCTAGCAGCAGCAACACAAACTTATCCCATAGGTATTCCCATCTCTCCACATAGCCAAGCTTCTGCTCAGACCTCTCTTGCTCCGCAACTCTGGCCTCCTTTCATTCTCAATGTACTTCTGGTTTCTTTTTCCTCCCACTTCATTTTATAACTCCCTTGCCCTGCCCCACTGGAGTTCTCTGGTCATTCCCACACCCACCTCTGTGGCAATCTGCAAGTTAGAAAATGCTTGATTCATCCCACTTAGCTGGGACAGTATAACACCAAGATATATAGAGACAAACAGAGGAAGCCAGATGTGTTCACTGACCCCTGTGCTTTTTGCCTTTTAACACCCCAGATTATTTGGAGCAGGGATCTTATTAACTCTATACTGCACCTAACACATAGGGGCTGTGAATGGGGATTTGGTTTCTGGACAATTTCATTCTAGAAAATAAATTTTATGCTAAATAAATCCCTACAGAAAAGATACCAGTAAAATCTGTCTTGTTCCAGGATTTAATAACAAATGTACTATTTGGTGCATAATAGGCAATTCATTTTGCTATGCATTTACTCTATTTAAAACATAAAGCACTTAAGGATATTTGGAGTATGCAAGACTATTAGAAAATCAATTTCTATTCTGGTTTATAGCCCAACCACTTAAAGTCTTAATTTGCTACAATTCACTTTCTGATATTCTGACTCGTTAAAGTAGATCAGCTACCTCCTGAACTCTGGTCATATGCTTGTTAGAGCTAAACTATTTAATTATTGTCTACCACATCCACTCTCTCCACTTGCTTATTGCCTACATTGATGCATTTACAGCATCAGTTCAGGTTGTTTGCACTTGCTTGAGAACCTGCTGCCTCTTTTTCCAAGGTTTGGAGGAGGGAGGCTTTGGTTTCACTGAGGGCTATCCCATTCCACTTGACAAATAAACAAACAGCAGAGTAACTGGCAGGAAGTCATGTCCCTTTGGTGAGCAGGGCTCCAGCTCAGCAGAGGGCAAAGCAGGCAGCATCATTTTCACTCCAGCACAAAGTGTCCATTCTTGACTCCTTGACCAAAGGAAGCAAAAGCAGAAGGACGACGAGCACAGCACATCTGCAGGGCTGGGTTTCACAGGAAGTTATGCCGCTCCTCCACAGATAAGTTTCACTGAAGAACAAAGACTGATTTTGTTCAACGCTCCGAGAATGCTGCATTGAACCTGGACTGAGCTTTTCATTCCTTGAAAATGAGGCTTAGAAAGCAAAATCTAATTTCTCCCTCACCCTTGTTTAAATTAGCCGCACGATTTTCATATCAGCCCTCTACTTACCATATGAAAAAAGCTTAAAAGACACCCACTCTTCTCCAACTAAGTTTACATGTTTTATGTATTGATTTTAGCAGACTACACACAAGTTGGTGCATCCAAGATAAATGTCAGAGCAACAATGACTAAACCAGTTACGTGAAACTTAGTCTCTGATATAGAGCTGCCTTAAAGCTTAAGAAACAAAATATTTATGACCAAGAGCAAGACAAATGGTGCAATAACACGTTAGTAGGCAGTATTGTCACTGATTGCAAACATATTTTGAGCTTACATATTTCATGTACACCCTGACCTCAGAGACATTCTACCCACTACAATTGGTTTTGCAGCAGCTCAACATTTACCAGGAGATAATGAGGTGTGTTTTTGAACGATACAAGCAGCATTAGATGTAGTGGGAGCCAAAAACATGATCATATTAAAAGCAAATAGCAGAGCAGATTACCTCTTGCCCTCTCTTTTAGCTTGAGCAGCATATTCCAATAAGTGCAGGAGAGACACTGTCAAGTACTTCTTTATAGTTTCATTTTCTTTTTTTTTTTTTTTAATCTCTGTTGCTTGCAATGCCCTTGCCCTCTTTAAAGCTGCAGAATAAAATTCCTTTCTCAGTCAATTTTGTACTCTGTCCCTCAGCAAAGAATGACAAGGGATAAAAAAAAAACAACAACACCTCAAAACTTCATCCCCTCTCCAAAAGAAGAAATAGAGATAAAGGTTAAAGATAAGTTTTCATCAAAATTTAAAGGAACCACTAGGTTCAAAAGAAGGTCATCTGTCGTGCTCCTAATTATTGATCATTTCCACTGTGCCCAGCTCTGGGAAAGTAGTGGAGTATTTTATAGCAAACCATATCTAACAGTAAGCACAGCCCTGGAGATTCTGCTCTTTAAGGAGGCAGTAGGATCTTTTCTCAAAATATTTCTTGGGCATTTTTGGAGTAGAAGTTTTGAAACGTGAGCAGAACAAGGTAAGAGTGGTCCGGGGGAGGTCCCTGGATGTGAGCAGTATCACTGTGGCAGCTCGGTGATGCATGGCCCAAGAATTCCCCTTGGTGGCTGCCGGGTCCGGAGTTGGGCTGGGACTGGAAGCAAGAGCTGTTTGTGCTGGCTCCGGGAGTGGGAGCCCCGCGGGGCAGATGGGATCACCTGGGAAGGTGGGCTGGAGGCTCCGTGTTTACTCTGGCTGGGCACTGCAGAGCTGGATGTCGTCCCCGTGAAGGAGAAAATATCCAGAGCCCCTGAATTTATAGGTTGGCGGCCTCCAATTTTTTTTTTTTTCTCCTGATAAGATTATTATTTCTTCCGTAACTTAAAAATTATATTTCTGCAGATTGTTATTTAGACACTTGACCCTTGGTGCTGTCTATCACATATAAGAGCACTCCTTCCGCTTTAACAGCGTTTGAACGTGGCATTCACAATGGTGCACATTTCTGAATTAAACATATAACTTACATCTGCTGTGGGGCTAAATTTGATTTAATTGCTTTCTCTCCTCATGTATTCCAAACCTGTAAAACAGCAGCAAGAGGAAGGAAGGTCTCACGTCTCCACCTCCCTCCCCACCTTCCAACCAGCACAAGTGATTCAACAGTTAATTTCATGACATCACAGCGGTGATTACTCTCCAATAATATTTTGCTCCCTTGTGTGACAGTGGGCGTTTGGGTCAGCAGATGCCATAGTGGCAGTGACAAAAAGCTTTGCCTGCATCTTATCTTTCTTTCCTGCAAACTTCACCACACTTCCTTCTTTTATCCTTTTCTTTAGGGATCCACAGGGAAGCAGCTCAGCTCCCCAGTACACCTAACAAACTGATTTCTCCAGCCCAAATGCTGATATATTCAAAATGAATCCAGAAAGAATCAGGGACTGATTCACAGCATAGCTACAACCCCATTACAACAGACAAACCTCAACCTGCAGCTGAAGTTATTCTTCTGCCAAAGGAACAGACAACTGCTATTCAAGTAAAAGTAGCATGTCACCTTGAGAAAACTGATACCACATCTTTCTACCTCCGGGGAGAAAGCAGCGACAGGCAGCTGCCTCTGGAGGGAGATGGAGGATCTGCTACAAGATGGCACTTTCTGATCCCACCTGTGATCTTCGCTGAAGCAAAGCCACAACCTCCTGCTTCCTCCTGTCCCTCTCCAAATTCCCTGGGCAGCCAAAGTGGTGTGGATGTGCAAACAGCTCAGGAGCAGCAGCCTGGCCAGCAGGTGAAAGAAATGACTCCCACCACATACAGAAAATCCAGTCATGAGAAGACACATGGTTTGGGACACAGAGCTGCTGTCAAATGCACTCTGGGCAACTGAGCATGGATCTTTTCCTCTCCCCAGGTATCCACTGAACTGTCCAAAACTTTGCCATTTGAGAAGATTTGCAAATGTGTGTCATTCGTTGTGTCCAGCAATTAAAAAAAAAACAACAACAAAAAAGTGCATTTCCAATGCTGTAAAACCTTTTAAGAGACTTTTAAACCTTTCACTGTGGGACATAATTAAAATTGTTTTGCTATCTGCAACAGGCCTAGCCTCCAATCACATAATTAAGCAGTCACAAAGTGCAAAATTGGTTTGTTTGGTTCCCACACCCTACAAATACTGATAAAAGCTTTTTTGTTTGTCAGTTAGTGCCCTGCAACTTAAAGGTTATGGGCAACACAATTTGGCAGATTTGGAGCTTGAAGATCACATCCACATCACCCCATGTTTTCCCCACACTGGATACTTTACTCAGTGTGCTCTCTATGGTTTTTCAGCGGTTGCATGCACTCAGATAATGTAGCAGCTACAACTTGAAATAAAAGATTTAAAGCTTGTTAAGTATAAAGGATTTTTTCTTTCTGTATGAGACAGAGGGTTATACTTCCTGTAGCCAATTATACCATCTCTAACCACTGCAAGGACTCATAAGCAGCAGCATATGCAGAGTGACTGGCTACATTTTGTAGCTCAGTTCTTGCAGACACAGACGTGTCCTGCAGACCAGAAGCACCATATGCTCCAGGAAGCAAGTGCTGGGGCTTCTGCACCATCTCGTGAACTCCTCCTGTTCCTCAGATTACCCAAATGCTCTGAATAGCCAAAGCTGTTTGCATAAGAAGCATGCACCTTGTACCCATGAGAATTTTTTATTCAGCAATACATGTACAATCTGTAACAAAAACAAAACAAAACAACACAAAAAGCAGAAGATCATGTGTAAATCTTTTAAGCAGGTCCTCTGCAAGATTTCCAGTAGTAACTTCTGGCACTAACAATAAGCCAAAATTACTATTGGAAATTTTAATTATTTATGAAAATAACCCCCTATATTACCAGGGAGAAAACAGAACTACATCAGAAATACCTAAGGAAAGGGAAGCCAATGTTCTCTCATGGGTTTTTCAGACTACCTAGCAGCGAGTAAATGCTTAAGGCCCCATAGGACAGTTCAAAATGAATATAAAGATTTTTGCTTGCTGTCAAACACAGCAGTTAACTGAGGCTTTTAGATCCCAACTATGAACAAGGGTCTATGTTAAACATCAAAATCCGTGGAGGATCACCAGGAAGAACATAAGGAGGATACAATACTTCTGTGTACTTTTGTGGGTGATAGGGGGAACAACAGTCTGCTCTTTGAAGAGTAAAGAGACTTCATGTTCTGTATTTGTATTTATCTTCCAGCTGGATTTCCAATGTACCAAAGACCAAATGTCCAGACTAAATACTTTCTGGAAAGAGGAAACACCTCAGTGTTGATTACTCCATGGCAGGGTGTTTCATCAGCACTTAGCTCATGAAGTGGAAATAAAGAGGACTTGACAGTGAGTGAAACTGCTTGAGGAAATGAGCAGTGGAACTGTGCTCTGGAGGCTGATTAGTTCAGAAGTTTACCAAGCACAGTATTTACTAATATTTGCTAAAACTTGCTATTCAGGGTCAGGCTCCCCTAAGTTGAATTTTCATTCTCTCTGCATTGCCTCTCTACATTAAGGTAGATGGGCAGCTTGCATACTTATTCATGAAGAAAGTGCTTTGCTATTAAAAGGCCAAATTCACAATTCTGCTGCCATCTCTATGGCTACAAGGTCGCACTTTCAAAAGTGACAAAATTAGACTTTGGTTATATCTATATAAAATTATTGCCTTATGAGAGGTGATTTGGATTTATGATGGTGCAAGCTAAATTTAGCTCTGAAGTTGATGTTTCAGAGATTTTAATGAAGTGTTAATTTTATATGGCTTAAAATAGAATTGGAAAACACCTCCTACCCATTTTTTCTAATATCTAGGTTAGCGTGTCTGTTACTTCACTTACTGTATGCTTTAAAATATTGGCATTTGACTTGTGGTTTATGCAGCTATAGTTTGCTTCTTCCAATTAACAAAGAATGGGGAAGGATTTCTGTTTTTAAATGCAATTCAATATGGACAGTGTTACATCAGTTTCATCCACTGAGAAATTCAGAACTCGTTTGCACCAGCCTGACTGCTGCGGAAGTAGTGCTCTGTAATTGTCACACATTCGCTAAAGCCCTGGTGTTAATTCACACCGGAGCCAAAACCTGATCACAACAGGCAGGTGGGATTGTCCAGGTGTTCCTGGCAGGAGCACAAGTGAGCCTGTGCTGCAGCAGTGCAGGTGTTGTGCAGCCACCCCTCCCACTGCGCCTGCACTGCTGTGCCAGCTCTTGTTTCCAGGCCACCACATTGTCTCAGATGAAGAAATTCCATCTCCAGGAAGTGCTGGCATTTTGGAGTTGTGCGGTTTGCCTGTGCACAACAGAAACACCTTCACACCTGAGCATATAACTATACATGAGAGCACATAACTATTGCACTACTACATGCAATCCTTAAAAGCTACACACTACATGCCACCTGCTAAGCACAAGTAAGAGACTTCTTTAGCTTTTTATGGACATCATTATTTTAAAATAAATAAACCAAGTAGATTTACACGTTCTGGATCCAGCCAAGGAATGAGCAGGCTGTTAAAACAAGTCCCATATATCTGACAATTGCTCTGCCACTGCTTAGCACAAACAATTCCTGCTGCAATCAAACAGCATCTTGGTGGTCTATATGAGCATTTACAGGACCATGAAACCAGCGTGTTTCTCCTTCCAAATGTTCCTCATACAGCAAGAGTGCTGAAATCCACAAATATCCTGAGACACTGTTATTTTGTCTAGTTTCATCTTTATTTCAGAGATGGCATTTCTAGACTTTTCTAAGCTCTGAGCAAAGATTTAGTGCTTCGGAAAAATACATCTGGGCTGCTCTGCCTGCCTCCTTCCTGCCATTACAGCACACAGGAACTGGACTAAGGGCACTGGACTCCTCAGGTAACATCAATCCTGGCTCTCCCTTGTCAGCCCCAGTTTATGTCTCGAATGCTCTGTGAGCAAGGCAGGAGGGACAGGGTGCAGAGGCGCTCCCACTCTGCCGCAAAGGATAATTCCCTGCTCCCGGGCACTCTGCTCCTTCAATCACTGCCAGCCCTGGGGGGTTGGCTATGCTTCAGCACGCCTCCAAATGAAGCTATGGAGGAGGATCCAGGCGATTCCAGTGCTGTGGGATGGATGTCAGTGAGCTGGACCCTCCGTAATTAATGGTTCATAAAGATTCCTGGTATCCAAAATGAGCCTGGTTATGTGACAGCATCAATCTGTTCCAGGGGGTGATCAGAGGCAGGTGAGAGGAATCGGTCTGTGCCATCGCTCTCCAGGATGTGCCTGGGGAGGGGTCAGGGCCAGGCTTCGTCCAGGTCTTGTTATTACCCATAACATCCCCTTTGTGCTCTGACAGTGAGCGTAAATGGCCCCAAAATCAAAGGCCTGCAAGGGGCAACAGACGAGGTGTCCTCGAGCCAAACTTCTCAGGTTTGTGTCAGCTGTTCCACTCCTGTGCTAAAGGTGCCATGTCAGACTAAGGCAATGAAAAATGGGGTACAGTTTCACTGAAGTACGGTCATTTTCATGGTGATGTTTGCCTGAAGTAGGAATCACCAAAAAACCTCCCAAATCTTGAGGGTTTTGTCAGCAAAGTTTACCAGCTTAACCGCAGAATGAGATGTAAACGTGCATTCAAACTACTTGGTGTGGAAATCAAATAAAAAAACACCTTTTGGTTTGGTTTTTTTTCAACTAGTAAACAACATTCAGTGACTAACAAGCAAGAGCTAGGTGTGGAAGAAATATTACTTTTGCAAGAATTATTGGATTTTGTGGAAAGAAACTTCATTCAGAATTGAATTTGATTCACTTCATTCAGAATTCTCTTCCCTCCTCCTTTTTCAAACCAATATTTAAATTTATTACTTAAGAAAAAAAATTAAAATGTCTCCTCACCCCTGGAAGAAGGTTTATTACTAATAAGGATCCTTTTCAAAACTTCTTTGATGAAATGAAGAAAAAGAAAAGCTGAATAGACCGCTAAATATCCTCTAATAAGAAAGGTTAATAAGGAAAATGGTTCTAATATTTCTTTCGCTGATAATGGTCCCATTGTTTTGATTGGAGAGGCAGAAGTGAAGCACACACTCAGTGCTGCATTCCCATGACTAAATCACCTGTAAGATTGCATTTTGCATTTGAAAGCTCTTTGACAAGGTCTGTCCCAGGGTAGATGCCTTTGCTTCTTTGATGTGGTTAAGCAATTTTGCACAATCATGTAATGGATTAAATTAGACTTAGTCTTCCTTGAATGTTTTATATGAGGTCTGGGTTAGAGATGGAGCTCAGCAGCATCCACTCACAGTGAAGAGCACACTTGAAGACATTTTGCAGGATGGGCTTAAGTTGAAGAATCAAAATGAGAACACAAAACTCTATTTGTACAGAAAAAATATGCCCTGTTTTCAACGTCCTTACTATTTTTTTTTCCTTGCTACCTCTGAGCTGAAATATTCAATTGTGTAATTTCCTATTATTCCAAAAACATCTTTTGAAGGTGGGGAAAACAAACAAACCCCGCAGCACTTAATACTTCAAGGTATTATCCCAATTAGAGGTTTTGAGAGAAAAAATGAAAAGATGGCAAGTTCTTTTGTGTCACCAACAACAAACCATCCATTCTTCATCCCTGGAAGAGTTCAAGGCCAGGTTGGATGGAGCTCTGAGCTCTGGTCTAGGGGAAGGTGGCCTTGTCCACAGCAGAGGATTTGGAACTAGATGATCTTTAAGGTCCCTTCCAACCCAGGCCATTCTAGGATTCTGTGGTTCATATCACAGATGAAACATGGAGCTGGTAGAAAGGAAAAAAAAAAAACCCTCACTGAAAAGTTTCTTTCATATCTCAAATTTAATTTGTATATAATAGAAGGCATTAATGAGCAAATGAAACATTTTGTAGATATTTGCTTTGACATAAGATAGACTCAGGGAGTCCATTTCAGGGAAAAAATACCCTTGATCAGGCAGTCTGCATTTAATAACATAGCAGAGGACATAAGCATTTCATAAAAAATGAATTTAATAATTAGGCCTCATTTTTTACTAGCTGGCTTGTATTTAAAGGTCTGGTTTAAGGTGCAAATGGAAAGTTCCCCTTTGATTTCAGGAGACTTTGGCTGTGTTGCTTAATAACAGCTTTGCTAATGAAGTGTCTGTTGCTTACTGAATGTGACACATTTCCTGGCATTTTAAAAAACTCTTCTAAATATACAGAAATTGTCTACTCTTGTAATTTCTGAAGAATGAGAAAAAAAGCAGCAGCTGACACACTATGTTAGCCAACAGAATTTCAAATACTTCTTTTAACATTGAAAAGGGGAATTTTGCACTTAGTCCTGATAATGACCAGTGGAAGGGCCTCCCTCTACTCTTACACAGCCAACCTGCTTGGACTGCACCACCACTCACATCCCCTTTTCTTCAACTTACTGTCTGCTTTGTTTTATTCTGAATGAAACTCAAAAAATTCTACAAGTTATTTGGGTTGAAACTGTAAACCACATGAAACCCCTGCTATAACTTAGGTTTGTTTTTTTTCCTAAGCTTAGTCAGAATTCCGGCCAAATTGGCAAACACGATCAGAGCTTCAGGTTGGTGCGTGTGAAACAAAAATCCCCCTAAAATCTGAAAACCAAGTCACTTTTGCCTTATTTTGGAGATTTCTGTGGAGAACATTAAACAGCCCTGTGTAACAGGATTAAAATAAATTTAACTTCCAGGGTCTGAAATTTCTTCCTCTGGGTTTAATGACAGTTTTATTAACATAAGCTGATGCAGGATTAGACCGTTAAATATTTAAATCCCAACACTTCCTGAAATTAATCTAGAAAGGGGAAAAATTCAGCCTGTTCCTTACCTAAAATAATCTATTCCACCGATGTGCATCTATGGTCCACTCTTCTAATAGGTGATTTAGGAAACGGGATACGGAGTCACTAGTTAATTTACTTTTGGCTAAATTTGCCCGGAATACTTCTGAACAATTAGCACTCTGGTCTGAAGGACAAAATTACTTTGACAAAGTCGTGCCTAGGGGCTGCTCCATGACGTGTTCAGAGTCCGACATTTTTGGTACATGTCTGGAATTGACAGTGATTCAATACATAAGGATATCCTTTCATATTCATTTATGTGATAACCTCACTTCTGTTGGCACAGGAATATGTTGTCTTTTAACCTGACTTAAGGAGCTGGCCCTAGAAATAGTCTTCATCTTTTTGGATAGCAAGTTGGAATCAAGATTATTTTGACAGATGGCATCTAGCCTGTCTAATATGCATTTTACCTGCTCCATAAATATTGATGACTTTAATACATTTGTGTTCTGCCATATGCTTCTTAAAGGTACACTTCCAAAACTTGACTTGGTGTGTGATTTAGATGGAATTAATCTTCATTTTATTGTATAAATGAGATCCCAATCACACGTGTTGTGTCTGACATTGGAAGATAAAAATGGTGTGTGAGGGCACAGGGGGTAACTCCACCAGATTTACATCCCATTTCCTCTCAGTTCTGACATCATGGACCTTACAAAGCACAAGGAGACTCTGTCTTTATATTATAAACCTTTTAACACAGAAACTAGTTTGGACAAAGGGAACCCCCTGCCTCACAAGGTCCTGCCACTTGAACCACATTTAAAGTATTTTTTCTCACTCCGTTGTAAAACAGTTCAGCTCTGTCCCCTCCTATAAGTGCCATGTAAAATGCCTCAAAAAAGAAAAAAAATCTGGAAGACTAGAACCCTACTAAATCAGGTTTTTTAGAGTCACAACTGTATGAGCATCTCATAAGCACACTGACATACTGCTCAGATATTCCTCTGCTTAAGGCATTTAAAAGACACTGCTCCATGTTTTCTGGAGGAGGAGTTTGCTTTATGCAAGGACAGGTCCTTTGAACTCAGTGATTTCCAAGGCAGATGGGGTGTACAATTAGCCCTTTTATTATTAACATCACTTTCCTGCTTCTCCACCAAGGTTACAGGCTTGTTCACAGGGCCATCACTGAAATGGGAGCGGGGCCAGGGCTGCTGGCAGGAAAAGGGGAGATGTGGGCAAGCGAAAGCCCAAGAACCATTCCCCCAGGCTCCCGTGGCCTTGAAAAAAGCAGAACTGCTTCCAACGGGAAGAGCCTCATGCCCCACAGCTGGGAGAAGTTGGCTTTGACTCCAAGCAGTTTTTCCTCTGTTGGATTTGCTACCTTGTCTCATCAAGCAAAAAAAGGCAGCTTTAGCTCTGTCCCTCCTTACATTTCATTGCTGCTGCTTCCTTTGCCCACTCTAATCAGAAATCGTTCAAATAATGCCTGGGACAACCTCTGTGCATGTATTTGTCAAGGTATTCTACAATAAAGCTGAATATAGAAACACACAAAAAATATGGCATGGCCTTCATCGCAAACTGTAGGAAATTGGAGCAATACTTCAAAATTTCATAAAATACAAAATAATGCAAACCTACATTTTGCATAATTTTAAAATAATAGAAGGATAATGTTTTTACAAAGAAAAAATATTTTGAAACAGAATTGAGGGTTCCCAGTGGAAAGGATTTTTCTCAAAATGATGAAAAACTTATAAAAATTACAACCTAATGTAATTGCAGTTTTCCAAAAATTTGTGAATGATAACTTTGTCAGGTGCTCAATTTTTCTGGCTATTTTCAGAGAAATGAGAGATTAAAATGCAGTTAAAATCATAGAACATCCTGAGTTGGAAGGGACTGCCAAGGATCATTGAAGTTAGAATTATGATATTAGCATTTACTAATATCTCCCCATATTGAAACATATTTGCTTTTGGGTTTTAGGCTTTTTTTGTGGCGTGCCTGCTGTTAATTTCTGTGCTGTACAAGGGGAAGATAGTGCACCCTAGCTCATCAGTGAAGGAAGGAAAAATAGAAAACCTGCTGAGCATATTTGCAGCAAGAACTGCTTGATAAATAACAACCATTTAGGGCTCAGTATGGAAAAGGAGGGGTCAGTGTTCCCACTGATGCTTTGTGATGGCAGAGGCTGTTTGTTGACACTGAGCTCACACAGGAGCCACATCCAGCGTGGTGCTAACAGGGGAAATACAAAACCGCCAGGAAGTTTTCTGTGCTAAGTATTTATCTAAACTCTCTTCAAATTAAACAAAAGTTTTCCCAGTTTCCTTTTTTTTTTTTTTTTCCCGGCCAAATTGTAAGAGGTTTGGTCTGTGTCTGCTCTCATTAGTTTAAATTCACTTACTCCTAGTCAGGATTTGTCCCTGGGCACTAACTTCCCACATGGCAGTGCCCAGCAGCCACACAGGGTGGTATTTATCAAACTTGAAGCTACAGTGACAGCACAGGCCTGAAATTTGTGCTGCTTGTAGAGGGGCTAGGCTGTGAAGGATGTTTTGCATAAGATTTGGTTTGCCTGAGTGATTTTAACTGGCTATTTGATGAAGTAGCAAAGGCAAACTGGCAAAGGTAATCACAATTTCATGCCCACTCACGGAAGTGATACTCCACAAATTAATGCTTGGATGAGCCTCATCATACTCTTAAAAAAAAAATTTGGAAAAAAAGCAGTATCAGCCTATGCAGAGTTCAAAGAGAGGTCAGATCCCTACTAGATGTAAACCAGAAAAGCATCCCTGGCTTTTGTGTGTTCAAATCAATTTTCACCAGCTAGGAATACATCCTGGCTCTGGTTGGATGAGGCACAAAGGAAAGCCAGAGGCCACAAGAAGAGCTGGCATTTCTGAAGCCAATAGTAATCTCTGGTTTAGCCCATAAGAGATGGCTGGGAGTCAGTCCTGGGCTGGAGCAGAACGTGCTAATTTGGGCAGGTGCTAAAACACAGGAGCTTGGCAGCTGTGAATGGGAAAGGGAAAAATGAGTGCTCCTCCAGCTTTCAGTTGTGATTTGACACCTCCAAATGTGGGCAAAGGCCGAATCAATTCAGAAGCTTGAGTGTTTGGTCAAACCAACAAGCAATATATAAAATAAGCCAGAAACACAGCAAGAAATGGCTTTCCTTGAGTGGCTTCTAGGTAGATCAAGACCACAATAGAAAAAATCTCTTAGAGCTATTTATTTATTCATTTTGGGCACTACCAGTTTAGTACTAGTTCTGGAAAATACTACAGCAGATTTCGACTCCTGTGGCACTAGAGGTTAACCAACGATCTGAAGCCCTTACAAGAAATGAGGTAGAGTGTTTTTTCCACTTTCTTGCTTGATTCAAGCTATTATTTTCAGTTACTGTAATTTTTTGTATTTTTGCAGTTTACCTGCTCTCAACGTCTCTACCTGCTGTCCACTGACATCACATTTAACAATCACATATTTCATTATATCTTATATCAGCCCTGTCCTTTAAAACGTTCAAGTGTTTGGATCAGAAAACAGCTCATTTCATTCAGACTGGGGCCTGCACTGAGCACAGCAATGTGAACGTGCTCCTTGCTTTGCCCTCAGCTCTCAGCAATGCTCATTTGACTCTGTGGCTCTTCACCTGATGTCCCAGCAGTCCTACATCTGTAATGTGTCCTCCAACTCATTTTGTTGAAATGCCAGAGAATAGAATTCACAAGTCCCAAATGTAATTTATCTGAAAGATTTCTTAACACAAAAAGTAATCTCTCAACTTGTTTTTAAGAGAAAGAGGACTCTGCTCGTAACTGAAGAATCTAAGAGTCTTTCAATCAGTTTTCTTCAATCTGAATGTAATTAACCATTGTAGCAATTCAAAACAGGTATTAGTTCAGTTTTGGGCTCAAGTTCAGGGAATTATTCTCTTGGCAAATAAGAAGCTCTACTAACATTTCTCTGTTTCCTATCAAAGCATCTGTCCAAGGAAAGCAGGTACTGGAGGCCTGGTTCAGGGAGCACAAGTGCAGGATTTTAGGCACCTGTTTAATCTCAGGATTGGTGACTACAAGAGAAGCCAAAGCCACAACTCTGTTTCCAATATACCTAAATCATTAGGAAGATCAGATGCTGAAAGCAGAAAACCCCTGTGTTCATAATTCGTGGGCCACTGAAGTCTGGTAACAAGCTTTATTTCCATGTTTTCTTTTTCCTAATATGTTCACAAATCACTTCTGAAGTCACATGTATTGTGTAACGGAGCTCAGGAGCTTCTTTTATTTTCTCAGGCTTGGATTTGTAGTGTTAATGTGCCACAGAACACCCCCAGAGGAATAACCTTTTCCCCCATTGGTTTGTTTACTATGGCATTTCTTGGTTTAATAAATGAGGTCACTAACATTAAAACTTTTCCTTGCTCCTAAGGTTTTGTTATTGCTATTGAAAATTATTTCATTACTTCAGAGGGCTTACTTCAAATCAGTACCACATCTTTCTTTTGTTCATATCCCCATAACATATAAGGAAATAACAGTAAAATTTTCTCTTCATTACCTTCCTCTCCAATCTCATTACTCCATGTTTCTTTATGTTGAATTGGATGAGTCACTCAAGTTTCTAATTCAAGTTTTGAAACCATTCAAATTTAAATTACATGCTTCAGACCTTCAGCAATTAACATCTTCTCATAAAGGTGGGGGGGGGTTTTGGTGTGAAGAAGCATAATTTAAGTCCTAGCAATGCTGATAGTGCTCTGTAGATTTCGTATTTTCTGCAGTTACCATTTTCAATATGCAGAATATTCTATTAAGTAATACACAGCTCTCCAGGGATTTACATATATATTATTTATGGAGGAACCCCTACCATTATATAATCTTAACAACCTTGTTGACTAAGTAGTTCCACCCAGGGAAACATTTCGTCTTGTCTCAAGAATATTTCCGAATAACTTTACTGCAGTGAAATTCTTGCTATCTACTTCAACAAGTAACAGCTCTTTATCAAAGGGTTAAATTCTCACAATAGAAAGAGCTTTTAAGGCCTCTGCAAACCTCGCATCAGCCTTTTTACCCAGGGTTGTGTAGTGGTTAATGTACAGTCAGATTCAGACAGGAGAAGAACAATTCTATATTCCTCATTCTTCTCTCGATACATGGCCCAGCTGTATGAAGTATTACTGAGCCTAAGGCTCTCTATTTAGAAAGTGGAAATATTAACCCATATGTAAATGTAAAGAAATATATGGGATTTTAGATTTTAAAAAGTGGTCTTACAAACCTTGTTCCATTTATTATTCCCTATACAGAGGAATATTTCCTACTACAAAAGACTTTTAACCTTCACTAAAGCCATTGTTTAATTTCTTGTGTTAAGTCTTTTCTGGTTGAGTACCAGAAAACCAGTGACCTTCACTGAATCATGAGAACTATTGGGAACAGTTTCTACTTTCTACTCACACATTTTCTGACTGATACAGACAGGAGGGGAAAACTTAAGCCCACTGCTGGTGTGGGAAGGATACACCACGACTTCTACAGAAGAAAGTTTTGCTTTGTATTAATCAAAACCAGAGCAAAACAAAACCCCAAACCCAAAACAAATGCTCTTGATCTGCTCCTTGACTATGCAATACCTTGTCTTCTATTTTAGCTTGAGGTTACGTGCACAGGAGTGAACATTAAGAAAATCTCTACAAAGCACGAGTACATCTGGTTACTTTGATTACATTGTCAACTCAGGTAAGGAAAGAGATAAATACTGATATCGATAGGACAAGCATTTTAACCAAAATACAGCTATGATTAAATTGATAGTATTAGCAAACTGCTTTTATGTTGGGAATTGAACACAATCGATATTTTTCAGAGCACTGCAGCAGCAGGAACACCACTTATTAAATTAACTTAAATCAAAATCACCTTGTGAACAGATTCAGCATTGGGAATAAACACTGTTATCATTTATTTTGATATATAAATGAAAACTCATAACAGTTTTCCCCCCACTTCCTGTTCTTCTGTTAAATTTGTTTGATTCCACTGCTCCCTGTGGGCTGCACAGGTGTACGTGCTGCAGAAATTTAGCTTGATGCAAATTTACCTATTCCCTCCAAACATACAACTTCCCGGGAAGCTCTTAGCTTCCACTTACAGAAAAAGAAAAAGCACATTATGTAAATGGCAAATCAAAATTCAGCAGTTACTAATTGCTGAAAAGTCTCTGAAAACCTGCATGTTTAGTGGTAGTGGCATCCCAGAACTTCACAGCTCTTTTCCTCTGCTCTCCTATGGCACAGTTCTGCCACAGAAACCTGCACCAGTAACTTGAACCGGTGTCAGCCAGGGCCTGAGGGCACAGCATGAGATCCCCGGCTGTAAATATCACTGGACCATTCTGAAGTGGGCTCATTTCTGGCTTTGCCTTAAGCATCCTTTGAAGGGCTAATTCTGTTTCATTTCCCTCTATTTTCAACTATTTAGCATAATTAATTTGATCAGCCCAGCAAAAAGAGTGCTTCTTTCTTTCTTTCATGCTGCAATGATGCAATTTCTTTGACCCGTATTTCTACCTTTTAGATGTAAGAGGTTCACATATTTTGAAATAGCGACTACTGCATTATGAGCAATTATATTTACCGAATAATTACTTCAGTAAGCGAAAAATATATATTTCTAAAATGGCAAATTTTCAGGTTGCCTCAATGCCATGAACACTTACACCTCCTGTCGTGCTGCTCCCGATAAATATCTTTTCAGGAAATGGATTGTGTAGCTTTTGGAAAACATAGGAACTATGAAAAACTGTATGTTTCATAATAAGAAAATGATCACATTTTAGAAAAAGTTGATGTACATATACAATATTGGCAGTTAATTAGTAACTGGCAAGGAGAACTGCAGCTTTGATTAAATCCCAACTCCTATCCAAACTTGAAGCTAGCTTAATCTTAAAGACTTTGAGATCATGAAAAGTCCAACAGACTTGCAAGAAGAATGATATTGTACCCTGAAACTCAATCACACTTTTTAGAAAACTTTCTGATTTTTTTCTTTAATGGGACTCTCTGTTCCTGCAATTCCAATTCAAAGCTCTCAAGCACATGCCTAACTTTAGGAAAGTAAGATGACAATTAAATCAGTGTGTGCTCAAAATCTGTTCCCCCTGAGAATGCTGTTGCAGATTTCAGGTGTGCACCCTCTCTGTTCTGGGCTACCTGTGCTCACAGCACGCAGCATGAGGGGACGTTCTTTGGATGGCAGGTAGTATTTTGGTTCATTTTCCTCCATTTCTTTCTTGTCCTTACTCCTTTAAAGCCTATGTTGATTCTCCAGGGTTTTGAGACAACGGCAGGTGTGGGATTTACCTGGGATGCTTCCACCACTACTTCATATTATTATTTCTTCATACAGTGCTTTCAAAGCAGTTTTGGAGGCTATAAATTTATAAACAATGAAGCAGAGGGTGGACTCATAGATCACAGTGGCATGCTCTCAGTCAGTATACATACAACATCCCAGATGCTGCTCTTGTGGCTTGGGCACACAAGAACCCACCTCAGTTTAACACCAACTCCATCAATTCTCTTTACTCTTTTTTTTTTTTTAATAGACATGCTATGATAATAATTAGGTTTTTGTTCAAAGCAGCCATTCTGTAAGACACGATACTCAAGGTAATACTTTTCTTTTTATTTTATGAGCTCTTGTTTTGTTTTGTTTACAATTATCAGTGCCTGCTCCGTGTTCTCCAGAGAGCTTTTTTTCCGAAGCAGGTGCATTTTCAGCCCATGTAATGGATTTAGAGATATTTGGCCATAAATAGATAGTGTTAAACGCTGCTGTAAAAATGAGATAAATGTTTATTACCCAAAAGGTTAATAAAAAATCCACTTGGGACCCTCTAGAAAAGAATTAATCCCTTTAAGCCTGTATTGAACCAGTGACAGTTGCACAAGATTCACAAGCAAATTGCATCCCTAAAACATCTTAAAAGCAGGAAAAAAAAATCCCAGACTGCACACCACAGTAAATGGAGGGAAGGAATTCATGAGATAGGTACCATTTATTATCTAATTTAAGCACTTAGTAGCAGCATCTGTTTACAAATAACCACTTTCAGCATTAGATAAGTCCCATGTTAGGCTACTGTTCCTTCCCAACTTTATTATCAAACAGTATGATTTTATCAGGGTAACACAGAAAATCTCATCTGAGAAACAATGAGTGGTAAAACAGTCAGCAATCCACAATGTCAGCAGGAAGAGGAAGCAGCACTTGCCAGGCACACGACACTTTACGCATATACAGTATTTTCCTTGAATTTCATAGGTTCTTACACCTAGCTCTAATGGACTAAATGCACTTTACTTTTTACTCCCCTTATACCTTGCTGTTGAATACAGAAAGGACATATAGTAGCCCAGATGGAAAAATAATTTCATTTCATAGTAGGACAGGTGACATTATAACCATCAGCCCTGACAGCTGCTCGCCACGAAGTGAACCTAACATGATCTGTTTACACAACACACAGTCCTTCAGTGCAAGCTCTTCCACACCAGCACCTTCCCTGCTCCCCTTGGGGACAGGCAGAACTTACACTCTCCCAAAATCAATATCCTTGTGGCCTCCCAAGGTTTTCAAGCATTCTCTTCCCTTATTTCCATTCATATCTCACTTCTGCTAGTTGTAAGTCTGCTTTTCCCAATCAATAGAATGGATAGCAAAACCTCTCTGTTTGTGCTAGAGGTGATTAGTGGAGTTAAGAATAATTTGGCCCTCTACATCTTAAACAACCTTGCTGTCATCCCCCCCTTCTGGCTGCTTGCTAGAATGAGACAATAAATCCGAGTTCGCTGCCCCAAAGGAATGCAGTGACTACCAGGGATGGTGGATTTGGGATAGCTAAGAGCAGTAGATGATTTTTGCACCATTTGGCAGTCAACACGCTCATACATTCTGTTTTTATTCTCCTTATCTGTCCAAATCACCGATGGATTTTGTCCATCTGAGGACAATCTTCCAGGAAGGATAAAAAGCATGGAATATTCTGCATTTACCTACATGACTACTTGAAGCAAACACTGGAAATTAACCCAAGTTAAAAGGTGCTAAGATGTGAACCTCCCAAGGGCTGCAAATGTACCTCTGGGAGTGGGGAATTGCACATCTCAACAACTGAAAACATGAGGACTGTAACTCAACGAGAGATATTTAAGCCACAAATTTCAGCTCCTGATGTTTTCAAACTCTGGATGGAAGGACCAGCCTGGTATGCATCTTCAATGCATTTTGGTGAAAAAAGAGCTGCATAAATTCAAAACATGAGTTGAAGCACTAAAATAGCGTGCATGGTGTGAACTAATGAGTTGTAAAAGACCTTTTGTCAGAAAATACAACCTACTTCTTCCTCTGACTCCCAGAGCTGAAATTACTGGCTGCACAAAACAACGCATTTAATATTTTAGAAGGCTGGCATAGGATATAGGGATTGCAGGCTCAAAATTCTTAGTATGTCCTATAGTCTTCGGCACATTTTTTTTTTTGTGTGTGTTTTCATTTCCAATTGCTTCCATTTCTGTGTAAATGCATGAAAAAAAATAACCCTTTGAGGTAGTCAGGGTCTGACAATGAAAATGTTTGAACTAAACTGATGCAAAATTTGGCCAGTTGCTATTGTTTCTTTTTCAGGTCACTGTATTCAAATACTGGTTTTATTTTCTCAAAAGAGTCATGCAATTATGTTATTTTGTCTTTCTTCTATTTATTGTCCCTGACACTTTTCCCAACACTACAGAGCTTTTAGGAAATCTGCACCTTTATCCTTCCAACCACTAAAACCCTGGAAGATTTTTTTTTTTCTTTTACTAAATACAAAATGTTTTGTGATATAACCATTCCTTTGGGTGCATCTTTGGTAGTGTGAGAGGAAATTCCGAAACTCCAGTTGATTTTATACTATGATGCTGTTTGCTAGAAATATATCCTGAAGTTAACGACGTATCACTGCACATCAGAAGTTTAATCCAGATCCTTCAATCCCCCCAAACTTTGTGATATTTTAAGCTAGAGCAGAGCTTCAATTAACCCCGCCTTTGCATATCCCCTGGTTGGAGTCCTGGGCTGATGAAATAGCCTAACTCCATCCCGAGATTGACAAGTTATTAATTAGGACAGCAGGCCTGTCACAACCTCTAAGCCTCACCAGCACTTCCACTTGTTCCTTGGAGAGATGTATTGTCGCCTACTATTGGGATTAAACTTCTCACTTCCAAAATATAAACCTCAGTCATGGCACTGGATTGAAAGTGACTCTATTAGTATTTTTGCAGCCTGTTGGCCTGTATCCCTTCCAGTCTGGATTTAAGGATGAAGTCTCAGATCATTGAAATCAATGGGAGTTTTGCCACTCTCTTGACTGGGGCCAGAATTTTACTCTACATATTTTACAGGGAATCCTGAGAGAAAGAATTTAATTAACAATGTAGATTATCAAATGCAGTGGAACAAACACAGCCTTGAAATATCCTCAGTTATCTTAATAATGGACATTGTGACTCAGACAATATAGGGCAGGACCTGATCTACAGAATCTAGCTGTGGTGGCTGAGAAAGCAGTAGCCAATGCCACAAACTCTGATCAACTAATAGTGAACTCTTGTTGTGGGATAATGCTCAAAGTACTTGGAAAAACCCCTTGAATTAACAAAGCTTTTGGACTTCAACAAAATAAAGGTAAGCTTTGACAAGGGATGATTGAAGGATTCTTGGGACTCCCTGTAAATTGAACTCTTGCCTTGACACAAAAGCCTGGTGAGAACATACGGAACTGGAATCAGCAAGAACTGTATGTTTTCATATTACTGTTTCCATTGTATTTATTGTTCTCTAATGAGGCCATAAGCATACAATAATGGCAATCAGATGCAGCATGAACTCTACTTTAGTGTTTTCCATTGCATTTTTACCTTCCACCAGTTTAGGCAGGAAGCAGTGTGTGTGTAGATATAGTTTGAACAGACAAAAAAAAACGAATCACAAACAAATAATTCTATGGGAAAATGTGCATGCTAGGGTTTTACAGAGAGTGTTGTATCCCATTTGAAATATTCACATTTACTACTAGGTACCCTGAAGAATAGCCACAGTGCTAAAACATGAGTGCTTTTGCAGCTCTACTGGTTTAGAGACAGCTGCTTTTGTTGGATTAGATTCACAAGAAAATCTCTAGCCAGCACCATGTAGGTCACCATGTGGGGTTCTAGCACTTGCCACACTGCAAAAACATTATTTAAGACCAAATTTTGTGAAGGAGCCAAAGGCCCTCTGTAGCATCTGGGTGTGCTGGTTTCTAGTTCATTGCTCAGAGAAAAATACATGGATTCAAGACAGAAAATGGAAAGGGATTAATAGAGGGATTTTTGTAGCATGCAGATCAATGCCCAGTCTCAGATTTGAGTCCCCTATGTATTTATCAAAGCCATCAATGTCCAGCTTTATAGTCACTGCTTTCAAAACATCCACAGGCCTGTAGACATCATGTAGAATTCGTACAAGTATGGTACACAGAAAAACAACACCACTAAGAATGTGTATCTAATTGCATCCCAGTCTGGATAATACAAATTTCCACAGTAAAGCTATAGTCAGCCATAACAATTAAAAAAATCCTACCTTTTCCTTCCTAGCCTTTCTAGTCAGCCTTTCTCAAAGCACGTTCAAATGAATACTATTTAATTGCCAGGTTTGAGAAAGGACTTAGTTGTCTTAGATTCAGTTTTCAGTGAGCAAGTCAACACTGCAGATTTATGCATTACCAATGTAACATACACTGGGCTATCACTTTTATCAGCTGAGATCCCCAGAACTGCTCCAGTATGGAGACTACACAAAAGCACATTCCCATTCTTGGTAGAGTTCAAGTCTAGGTCATTTTGGCAACAGAAATGAAGGAAAAGCAGGCCTGTTCCTGGCTGTGCTGGAAAAATAAAAGTCCAACTTCACTCAGTTTGGGACCATGAGAAGGGCAAGACTCTCATCCAAACTTTAACACTTTGCTCTTTACGCAGCTGGACATGTTAGATGTTAACTGGCACAATCCAAATAAGGAATCACACCAAAACCTGGGATATACACAATTCTGACTAAATCTAGGAAAACATATAAAAAACGGACTGACAATCAACAGCCAACACTGTCACATTCACAGGGAGCTGAGGAGGCACTCAGAGAAGGATATTTCCCAAGAGCCATACAAGACATTCCCATCATTGTTTTACTAAAAATTTCCCATAAAACCTTACTTTAAAAGCATGAACAACAGTTCTCTTTTCCCACCCACCCCCTCTGTAGTTCCTCCTCTGCCAAGAAGATGCCACTGAACTGTCCCTTGTCATGCACCACCAGAAGCAAAAGCTGATCTGCCACCAAGGTGAGGCCCTCAGAAACACCTGGGTGCCTCCCTGGGGTTTAAAAAAGATTCAACAGGGTATGAGCAGGCCCACCAGGTCCTGCCTTCAGAATCTTTACACCTAATAATGCTGTCTACAAAAGACTGAGCTGGAAATGGCTTTCAGGTGAAGAAGTGAATCTAATGCAAAGACCTAGGTTGTCCCCGTAAGCATGAAATGGCAAAATGCCCTTTTTTTTTTTTTTTTAACAGAGTCATTTTCCAGGATGGATTTATATCCTGCAGTGTTCACAAGGCCTGTGTTTTCACAGCATTTGAGGCAAACAAAATGCTCTTGATGAAATATTAGCTTTACTGTGTGCAGAATATGGCATTAAATTTATAGAGCAAAGGAAGAAGTGGTTTACTTGCCTTGAGGGGAATTGAGAAGTGACAGTACGCACTTAACAGCAAGTTCCAATTACAGCATTTAAATATAATTGCATACTCTGTTAATCTGTGTCAGGGTGGCATCATTTTAATATGATTGTCACAGATTCTTTCTAATATTATGAGTGATGCAAGTGAAGCTGAGCCTACGGAAAAAGTTCACTTCCAGGTCTTAGTATATACTCTAATTCCGTCTGTCAATTATGCTACAGAAGAGTTCAAATAAAGGTCTGGGGATCTAGAGGATGTAGCTACCTTTATTAAAGTACCTCTACTGTAAATACATGTGTGGGTCAGGAGACAGTTATCATTTGGTCTTGTTATTTTTTATGAGCCTACTACTATTAGAACAAACTCTTGTTTATAATCATTTTGATGTGTCATGGAATCTTATTTCAAATGGAAATTGTGAAGTGAAATAACAAAAATTACAGCTTGACCTCTGCAGAAATGTTCATCTAGCCACTACTGTTTGTGCATTATATATGGTATTACAGGACACAATTATAACGCAAGGATCCAAAAGCACTTTGCATATCCTTTATAAACTCCAAACTTTTAATTATATAATGTAAATTTAACTGCAGAAAGACTGGATATTGGTATCTAGTAAGTAAACTTCAAAACTTAAAATAGGTATTACTGTTCTGGCAATGGTAAAAATGTGTCAGACTGTTTCTTCTGGTGTAAAACCACATGAAGGTGTTTCCTGCCTCCTTGCTCCCCCACATCTAGGTCTTCATTGGGATTTACTGCCTCCACAGTTGTGCTTTAGGAACTGATTGTATGGCTGCACTTCAAACTTGATCAGAATTTATACAAGTTGAAAAACGCCTGCTTTTAGAGGGATTTTTGTTTTGGAGTGGGGTTTTTTGTTTTTGTTTTGTTTTTTTTGGTCTAAACCAGCTCACTGATCTGTTTCAGAAAGCACAGTTGCATCAACAAAAGTACTGCAGCTCAGGGACTGAAATCAACAACAGCAGTAAAGGGAGAGAAATTGTGTATAACAAGCTTCTCAAAGTATTTTCTACTGCTGGAGAGTATTTAAAACATCTCTATACAGGCACAAACTTCTGGTCCTACACCTCACCAAATGCTGTACATGTTCTGGAGGCAGTACACATAAGCAGAATTTATAAAAATGCAGCCACCTTCTTGGAGGAAGCCACTTTTATTGTAGTGATGATCATGATCAACCAACAGAATAAAACAGGAAGAAAGCTCCATGAAACAGAAAGCAGAGAGTGGAATTACAAGACAGTAATTATTAAAACTTCCTTATCTTTGTGCAAATCATTTCTAGATCCTTCAACAAGTTTACATCTCTTATTAAAATATCACTGCCACCAACAGAACTATCCCCGAGCACCATGCTGGCACTTGGGTTGCTGTAATCGTGCAGGAGGAGTGCCACTTACTGAATCACTGGATTTTCCTCGGTGGTTTCCCATCCAACACTACAGGGCTTGGCTGTGTTTAACTCTCAAGATCAGGCAGGGTCTCAGCCAACATTGCATGGCCACATATTTTCTTAACCCTCTGACCAGCTGCCATGCTAAAAACACAAGTTGCAAATGCCCAGCTACATAATTCTTTAAATTTAGGATGGTCTCTTCTAACGTTTTATTGTCCCAGTCTTTACCCAGTTACCTTTATTTATCTGTCACTCTATTTTCTCTGTGGTCATTTATGGTAGCAAGATAATTTTTAAACAGATTTTCTTTCATGAAGAGAAGTAAATAATATCAAAATATGGAGTTTCTCCTAAAATGACCTTTGCTGAAACAATGGCTATCCTGGGGGCTTATGAGAAAAGACCCAAAAAAAAAGAGATGTACATTTTGGAAATCAGTGAAGCAAGTGAATGATTGTCCTACAAGCCCTTGGACAACACTGCACAGAGCTACCATATGCTTCCTAGTGCTCCCCTAACTGCCAGCTGTCTCCACCTTGCTCCTTCCAAATGGCAGAGGGGGCAGCTGAATTGCCAAAATTGATTTTTTGACCTGCAGTTACAGGCAAAGAACAGGCTTGGGGTCAGTTTGATAAGAACATAAGCTACAATAAGGTAGAGCAAGGACAAAAAAAGGTCATATTGTTCCACTGCTGCCACGCAAGGGTAACTGAGGAAAAATAACAATACAGAGGCATTTTTGCTAAACTAGGGGGAGATGAAAACAAAGCCCAGATTCTGAGCAGCATTTTACATCCATTTTTCCTTTCATTTGGAGAAGAGGCAAATGTTATAGAAAGTGCCAGGCAGCAGAAAATTGGATCCACTGTCCTTTGAATTAATGAGATCTGAATGCAGATAAGCCTAAAACAAATGAGTTGTCAAAAAATGTGCAGGCTGGGGAATCTATTCCAATCACCATGTCATAATCTCCTTTCTTAGAACGACCCAATTTGCTTTCTTCTGTCTCTTTTTATTCTCTGTTCCACCATTTCTGGCCATATTGATGAAGAACCATCACAGTAAGTCAGTTTGGGCTCTGCCACAGTGGGTCTTGTTTCTAAAGACTGGTGCTTTGAATCGCAGAATGGTTTGAGGTGGACCAGAACTTAAAGATCATCCAGTTACAACCGTCCTACCATGGGCAGGGATGCTACGAACTGGATCTGCTTGCTCCAAACCCCATCCAACACAGCCTTGGACACTTCCAGGGATGGGGCAGCCACAGCTTCTCTGGGCAACAGGAGAGTTGACTGAGTGGCCCCCAGCACACAGAAAAATAATTCTAATGATTATTTTTCCAGTGCATTGTTATGGTGATGTATCTGGTGATTTTTTACTATGCCAGATGGAATCCAAAAACTTCCTTGTTATGAAACATTAAATTGGACAGGTTGTGACTGTCTGATTTGAGTTACTCTCTAAGGTATGCATCTCATGGGAGATTTAACAAATAAAAGCTTTTAATATTGAAACACATAACAGGCAGGTATGAGGTAGAATGTAGGAACACATTCTTATCTCAGTCATAAATGGAAAGCTTGGAAGAAATTCTAATACTCTGTTAAATCCTTTAATTAAGTGTGGCCCTAATAAATCGTGTGCTGCTGGGATGTGTCAACTTAAGAGATCAAAAAACCTCAAAAACTCTAAGGAATTTTGCCCCAGGGCATCTGGAGACACTGAACATGCCACAGGTTCTAGGAAAGACAAAAGATGGTGCCATCACCCTGTCAGTCTTCATTGTCCCAATACCTTTCTGAGGGTTTCATGACCTGGAGAACAGAGTGCCAAGATTCGCATGCTACAGCCAGGCTGTTGGCCAATCAGGCAAAACCAGGCAGGAAAACGTGAAAAAAATTGCTTAATTTTTAACTACCTTTCATACAGAAGCAGGACCTGCAGAATGAGGCTCCTGAGGACATGGGTTTTAGGGGCTCATGCTATCTCACTTCATTGTGCCCTTTAATATATTGTTAGCATATCCTAAGGACAGCTAAACTTCTCCAGGTTAGGTAAAAATCAGTATTTAGAAGAGCTGACCCACTGAATGAACCTATGCATACTCTAAGGAAGCATTTATCACAAAGCTGACAGTATTAGATCTCAGAGAATCCTCAGAGAATTGCTCCTATCTAGCATTCCAAAAACCTCAGTTTGACCTTGCATCCAAAGACTTACACTAAGACATAAATTCACAGAGAAGCCCGTGCTTCATTAACTCCAATTCTCATGGAATAGGCTGTTTCAAGTCTCTGCTCTTGAGGTTTCCCAAGGCAGAAATTCTTGCTGGATTCCACAAACTTCAAGGATCTGTTCAGCAGTCACAGATCACAGTGACACCAGGTGAATGTCTTCAGCCCTGGAAGACAACCAGGAGTGAAGGATATTCAGCTGGATTGCTGAACTGACTTTTCACCAAACAGGATTTTTCTCCACTCCAGACTTTCTTTTCATTGCCAGGTTGAACTGACTCTGTGCTTGGTGATTTGCTCTAGTAACCTCCAGAATGCTCTATGCTTCCAAGAGCTCCTTGGTACAGAGTAATACAAACAGCAAATCGAGCTCAAATAAATGAGATGGTGTTCCCTGTGCAAGTACTGAACACAGACACACAGAAACTCATTACTGAACCTCCTTCTCACATCCATATGTTGTTGCATTTCCCTAATGATTCTTCCATTGTGCCAGTGTCTCCTCCTGACCAGGAGATGCACAACAGCTGGTGAAACAGGACAAAGTCAGGGGAGAGCAGCTATTAGAGGAGTTAACTGGTGATGCCTGGACACCACGAGGAGATATTTTCCATGTCACTGTGCATTCAGCATGGAATCTGTGTCATCACATGGTGCAGCAGTCTTGGCAAATCTGTTCCAAAGCTGAGTCTGCTGGCACTTTGCAACTACCATCATCCCTGCTGTCGTTGCTCTTTGGCTGCCTCACTGCAAATGGTGTTCTCCTGTCACCTCTGCTGCCACACAGACAGACAGGGCTCAGTTTAGTTCCAGCCTACCTACGTAGTCTGTCACCAGGCTGAATGGGACTACTCTGGGCTCCTTTTAGATGGTATTTGTCCATAAGAGACAGCCTGAAAAGCAGGAATAAAATTATTTTCTGCTTTTATCCACGAATAGGGGAGGAATTCCTGATTTTCCACAGGCGTAAATTTATTCAAGCCTGCCCAGTTCAGATGTTATTTTTTTCAGTGAAGATCATGCAACAGATAAAGTGTCCATGAACTTCAGGCAATACACCTGAATTCTTTAAAGGGACAGCAGACATTATTGGGAACTGGAGTTTGACTTGTGTGTAAGCCAGCACAGGAGTGGGTGATAAACCGTGTTGGTGTGGAAGTAATTTTGTATCTGTCAGAGGCAGTTCCTTCTACATAAAACTGTATTCACGGGGGATTTGCAGTTTTAGAAATGTAAAGGCATGAGGACAGAGAAGCTCCTGGCTCATTTGTCAAACGTTGGGAGCATATCATGCTGTACTAGAGAAACTTGTCTTTCCTGCTGTGCAGATCCTTTTCTGCATTTCACCCCTTTCATATATCCAAATAAAATGTTCATTATTTTACAGTTTTTGAGGAATTCTTCAAAGCAGTTACTCTGTTTCTGTACTTTGTACAGAAAGTAGGGTATTACTTATCATTCCATTCTGCTGCTCTCATTTACCATGGAGAGAACACATTTGTCATTCACTGACCCCTCTGGATTGCAGGAACAAATGTTAAAGGGATTTGGTCTACATCCACCCTATGGGAATCCTGCTCAGTGTGACTAATTCCCTGTGCTAACATGTAATTAAACACACCTTGAGGATTTTTGCCTGGGTTTTTTTGTTTGTTTGTTTTTGTGGGGTTTTTTGTTTGTTTGTTTTCCCCTGAATCTTCATGCAGCCAAATCTTTCAGCAAATTTTAAGGAGGTTGAATTCCTGTCTTAGAAGGAAACTGGCCTGAACACTCTGGGGGCTGACAGCAATGGGCCACTTCATAGAGCCAGTACATCGACACAGGTCTACAAGCTTTTTGGAAAAAGAAAATTTAAAAGTTGGATTCATTATCCACATGCCACATTATTGTGCTAGGAGCAGCAGAATAGCAACTGCTCATCCAGGTATCTTCAGAGAACTGCTGGCTTGCAACATCTGTTCTTTTTTCTGCCAGCTCCTGAATAAAAGGAAACAATATCTTTACAACCTCTACTTCCTGGAAATTCCCTGTCTTTGAAAGATTTCATTAGTTCTTTCATTAAGCTGCTACTATATAGCATGATTTTATTTACAAAACAACAAAAAAGTACCATTTTCTGATGTAGAAAATAAAATTCTGGTCTTTAAATGTTCTTATTTAGAAACCCATGGTTTCTGTGCCCAGCTTTCTCTACTCTGTCCTGTACAACTGAACTTTCAGTTTAAACTTTCAGTTTAATTTTTTCTGGCTTTGATATATTTTTATGCCACTTACCTATGTATTTTACTCCCTTCTTGCTCCTAGCTTCTGTATTGCAAGAATGAATCTTTGGCATTTGAGGATAATGCAATTTTTTTTTTTTTTTTTGCATACCTGGCCCACAGCAGAGGGACCAAAGGGACAAAGATCCTTTTTTTTTCTACTTGTCCCACATAAACCAGATACATAAAATATATAGACATGCATAAACCTCTCCCAACATTCCTATAGACAAAACCTCTGCTGATGTTGGCTAACAAACCCCTCTCCAGCGTTTTCTTCTCATGCAACAAGAAGACTTCCTTGATACCAAAACCAAGTAATTTTCATCTAGCGTGTTTGGACTAACCTAATCAACATGATATGACCATCTATTTTAAAGTCTACAGGAGGACAACTAGACCAGTGCAGTACGACTTGGAGCAATTTTTACTCTAAACTTTACCAGACATTGTCTGCTTTAGTTTATCTTTATGGCTGGTTCCTTAGCTTCTGGCAAGGCAAGTATTTAAAAAATGAACATATGTTGCATAAAATGACAATGCATGTAAATTAATTATTTGACTCTGACATACATTTCTAGCACAGCCTCTTCCTGCAGAGTAATCTGTATTGCTCGTGATTCTGATCGTGTTCTGTGAAGACTGTGAGGCCAGTCTGTTACAATGCAGCTGCATCTCACAAGTCATTCATTACCTGTAAATGCAGGTGAGCGTTCTATATGAAGCAAAGATGAACTTTCAAATAATTGATCTAATGAGGACAGGGAATAATGTAATAATTACTGCTTTGGGAGTAGCTGTTAGGGTGGATAAATTCCATCTGTGGATTACAGAATGTCTGATTTCTGGATTTGAGTTACTTACTCTAAGTGCAGGTGCTATTTACTCATCTGCCTTGTAGATGAGTTGTAGAAATTTTTTTTTTTTATGTAATGTCAAGTAAATAAAAGGCATTGCGGTTAATAGCTTGAAGAGGGCTAATAATAATCATGCTTTTTGCTTACTGCTCCCCAAATAACCTTCCTGACTGGATTTCTTGTCTTAAATACTGAAACTGAATGAGAGAAAATAGAATCAGAACTGCCTGAAATGTCAAATCTCAGGAGCACAGCTTGGAGTGTAGACAGATGGACCTAGCAAAAAGCAACTGCATATAGAAGTGCTATAATCCGTTGGAGCAGCATGTTAGTCGAGAACAATCAGATTCAAAATTGTTCCTCTGAAATTTTCTCGCTGGCAACCAAACATTGTGACTTTTGTCATCGTGCTACGAGGATGAATCAGATGGGTGACAAGAGCCAGGGACTGGAGAGAAAGCAGCAGATGTGAAGACAGAAAAGTGAAGCCAGCACAAAATGCTGCTATCGCTTTCGAGGGGAGGTAGTGATTATGGCATTAATCAACATTCCATAATCAATGGCAAAAACCCCGAGGAGTGCCAATATCTATTCATCTTTATTTATGCATATGCCAATCCTTCTTTATAATGTTGTCCCTGGGAGTAGTTTCTAGGTTATAAAGATTGTTGCCATGAAAAGAGATAATTGTAGTTCATGACCTGGAGGCCAAGGTAGTGCATAATGACGCTATTGTGCTCTGGGATGTACAGGGAGCTCTAGAATGAGGGTGGAATGTAACCAAATACGGCATTCCAGCAGAAAGTCAACAATTTAACAGAGCATTTTAAACAGAAAACCCTAGCTGTGCTATTAGAAATATGCTTTTGCCAGGGTGTAATTACACAGAAAACCAAATTATAACACAAAAGTGATAGCATTCCTGACATCAACAGCCAAAAAAGTACTTTACCCCAGTAACTCAGCAGACCTGTGAACAATGGGAAGTTGTGTTGGAGGGCTGTTAGCCTGGGATGGAATCCTACCTTTGAGTGCATGGTACTTAACTCCTTCCTTGCCTCTTGAACAATGCTTTCTGTCTTGCTCACCCCATAATTACATCCAATATCTGCCATGTTTGAGACTGAGAGCTATTTCCTGGTATAGTACTAAAATATCCTAGTTATAAGCCTTAAAATTATCTAAGGAAGTGTCTGTCTTAGCAACCTTTTAGCCTGCTATTTCCAGAAGGTTTCGGCTCAGCACACCAGATAAGGAGGCCTCAGGGATGCTTTGCTGGTTTTGGCAAGGACTGTACTAAAATCCTGAAGCAATTCTGACTTCTCCTCTTTACGGGTTGCAATCTCATTTTCTATTTTCAGCAGAATTTTAGTAGAACACCAAAATGCCTTTTTTTATGCTCAGACATACAGATAATAAGTTGCATCACACCAAGTTGGAGGATGACATGATTTTTGCAAAGACTTGAGTGTTAAAAGTTTATGAGAAGTTTGATTTAAAACTATAGTCTACACTGTGTTCCCTAGGGAAAAAGGCAAGGCTCCTTTAAAGCTTGGAAATGATGCTCCATTTGCATTGCATGGATCTGAATATACTGGATTAAGTTGCTTTATGTGATGTTATGTGACTGAACGTAACCAAGTATAACCATATGGTCCATAAAGTAACTTGTGAAATAGACTTGCCTTACCCTGGGAATAGATGTTGCTCATTTACGATCCCCAAAATATTCTGTGTCTGAATTGCTTGCAAGTAGTACGAGGGAGCTGGGCTGTGTTTTGAGGCTGGTGCAGCAGCCAGACAGAATCCTGACACTAGCTCAGCTATAAAATGTACTTGTAGGTCAAAGTTACAGAACAATCTGTATCATGCTCGTTTCTGTCATTAGCATTTCCCAGAGCAGATCTGTTCAATATATAAAAATACTAAATTACTGATCCTGGTTATGTTAAACTGAAGGCTGTAAGGACTATCACATTATTCTGGTTATTTCTCCAAGGAAAAGGATAATCTTGGAATACAGTTCTCCTGCACATCTACCTTAAGGATAAAATAATCTGTTTGAAGTGATCCCAATTCAGTCTGCTGTAGCTTTAGTCCCTGTCTCCCATCTTTGACAGGAAATTTTTTCCCATTCTTTTGGTGTGTAGTTTAATCACATAAAACTACATAAACGCTTCTCAAATATTTCAAATACACTCCTTTTCTGGTTTGCCTTATGTAATAATGATTTGCAAATCCTAGAAGCTTTCCTGACAGACCTTGAAAGACTCTGTTTGCATTTCCAAGTTGGTCACTTATAGTAGCACTTGGGTGTTATGGAGTCACAGGATGTTACAAAGATGGACCATAATTACAAAGTTAAGACTCAGATCACAGTTCCTTCAATATCCTGGATTAATCTCAGTTCAGAGCCTGGGACAAGGCTGTGACAAAAAAAGTACAGAATTCAAACAAGTGCTCCCCAGGAGAAAGAATGCTTCAATCCAGAATTTTTGCCTAAACACTTTGCTAATATCTACATTATTTTCCACTTCAAAAAATGGCTGGGCATAGATGAATACTACAACCTTATTCCTGTGAGAATAGAACTGGAGCATACTGAGCAGTGGAGACTCATCTGACTTTCTTTGCTTTGCTCTTCATTGTCAATAACACCCATGAAATTCATATTTCAAAGTAAATAAAAGGAGAGAGAAGAAAGAATAAATAATGTGATCAGTAGATTAATCTAATAATCTTACGGTAATACTGGCAATAACCATTGTTGTTTTAAAGCACAATGAACAGCGCTATTTGATTAAAACTGCATGGAAAAAAATGCATGCTCTGCTTCTTAAATATCTTAATGAAAATAGGTTTGCTAACAGATACATCCTTTCCCAGTTACCTATGAATTGAGTAATATGAGACAGAAACCAATGGCTAGGTAAGTAAATCAAAAGGAGACACTTCTGATGAATGTCCAGAGGCAGCTCTGTATATTGCAACCTTACAATTAAAAAGTGTAGTCTGAATTCAAATATTTCATCAAATACCTTTTGACTTTATTAGATCAGTACTTCTTTATTACCTCTTAGATTTTGTGGGAGGCATCCATAAATATCTAAACCCCTGCTAAGAATATAAATCTGGAGGTGATGAACTCTATTTCATTGGAGAATTATGCCTTTAACAAGAAAAGAGAATATTTGATATTAATAATAAAGATCTTCACAAATTTCTTAGGGAGTTACTTGACTATATCATCCTGTGCAGTTACTCTATTTATTCCCAATTTCACATGCTTTTTGAAAACGGGTAATTCATTTTTAATATTTTGTTAAATAAGAGATTTCAGAAAGCATAGAACATCTCTCTCTGTTCATGTGCATCTGCATATACATATATATATATATACATGCAGGGAATTTTCTCCCTACCAATCCACACACAATTCTGTTTTCTCAACATTTTCCCAGAGTGTTTCCACAGATGTCTGTGGTAGAGGTATCAAGCCCTACTCATGAATGCTGGATGAAAAAAAGATACAGATATTGGCTTCTCCGCTGCTCAAGGAATTCATTTTTGAGACTTATTTCACCTTCAGAAGTAGCTGAGTGCCTGCACTATTCAGACTTAAATTACAGTGATGGATACGAAACGTAATTGTCTTACCAGACATTGAAGTCTTTCCACATCTGGCATTAACATGAAGCGATGAAATAGGCAGGAAAAGAGGAATTAGAGGTAAAGAAAGGTAGGAATGGATATTCATTCCTAAAAGTATGCACCAAAGCTCTGGGTGCTATGTCCTTTTCGCAGTATTTCCACTGCCCCTCAGTTTTTATCTAAAATGCCATTTGATCAGGCAGCCAGAAAAGAAAGCAAGGAGACACATGAGCAACTAAAAGAAAACTTGGTCTCATTATTTCATATCTAAAAGTCCAAAACTAAGATATTAGATGTAGGAAAACAAATGGAAGTGAAGTTTTTTTGACCTTTGTCCTTTGGACACCAGCTAGATCTTTTTTCCTCACTGTGACTGATAAGCATAGTGAAAAGGGAATGAAGCCATGCCAAGCATGTCCAAATTCTTCATTTCCAAGCCTTCTGTTTCCTTCTGAGAAAGGGAGTAACCTCTGCATATTACATTATTAGGCTGCAACTAACAAAAATAGTGTCTCCTTCCTGTCACACTTTACAGCAGACCAGGGACAGGCAAATCATGAGACTATAGATTTATTTTACCTTATTTCATTAAATATGTATCTGTGAGGGAAACAGGCACAGCCAGGATTATTCCCTTAGAACAATTTCATGAATTGCACCCTCTGCACAGACTTTTAGGCACAGACTAAACATACATCACTCCTTCCTTAGACATTTTCCTCAAGTCCTTCATTTTATTTTCCTCTCCCCTCTGGGTTTTAAAAAGTTGAGCCATTTCCTCCATAAAATAATCATCTTCCTAAAATAAGAAAATAGATGCTTCTGACAACTGTATATCATTATAGTATTCAAGCTACATAAAATAATCCCAACATCTGTTTCTCTGTCAGTTTTCCAAACCCCAACCTACTAATAATATGCTAGACGGATGGTGAAACCAACTATCACGCTAGCTGGATCCTTCTGATTAAATAAATGCAATGTGGATGTGTGGCAGCTTTTGTGACAACACAAAAATGTATGGAAAAAAAAAGATGCAAAAAGAATCACGACAAAAAAAAAAAGAAAAAAAAAAGGAGCATATGCCACAGATAAGCAAACATCAAAAGTAAACTCCAGAAAAATAATTTTAAGACCTGTCATTTATCAGAACAAATCTGACCTGTTCTGTTTTTACAGTTATATCACCTACAAGATGGTTTCTTGCAGGTTTTGAAATCATGGCTGACCAGTGATAAAATTCTGTTTTTTCTGAGTGTGTCTAATGCTCAGAAAGATGTTCTCTTGACTGACCTTAACATTTTACCCTGGTACTGCCATCCTGGGAGTGCTTATCAGTGAGAGTCATTTCAGTGTTAGGAATTCTGCAGTGAAGTCTGTTGTCATCCAGCCATGCCAGAATGTTAAGGATGTTCTATTGCATATAACTGTGATCTTGGTTAGTATTTAGGAAACAATGGCTGCATTTGATAATCTTGTTTTCCCGATGTTGGAGCCACTGATGAGGCAAGAGGCAAAAAGAAGCTGTCATGGCATCCATTTCTATGCCAGACCTGAAAAGACGTTTCTTCTTCTCAGTGCATGTGATTAATGACTGTAGGTACCTATGAATGGTAGGTACCTATGAATTGGAGATTCTGCTACTTTAATATCCCATCTCCAGAAATGTAGAATTCCAGAACAAGCAGACGAGTAGGTAGTGATAACCTCCTCCCAAGTTCTGATAAGCCGCATTGTATGAATTTCCAGATCTAGAGATGGTGTTCACATCTCTGCACTGAACAGCCCTTGCTGCACTTTGATTCTCTCAGTTTGAATACTCAAGCTTTGGGGTGGCCTCCTTGTGGTTTCTGCAGCTGTCTGGATGCTGCAACCTGGAAGAATTCATGTTACTATCTCTCCATCTTTTTTTGTGCTATTTAATTTGAAAAGAGAAAGTGCAGCTGCCTCATTCCTCTTCATTGACTGTGCTCCTAACTTCCAACTAATTTTGATTGCACATTCCCCTATAACCCTAATACTTCTCTTTGTCGGTAACTGGCCTTATAAATGAAGGCATGGTGATTAAATTACAGTGATGACATGCCTTCATTGACTTCTCTGCTATGCATTGTGGTATATGACAGGGTTTGTTGTGTTAAGTCTCTCAGGCTCTTAGTTGTCTGAAATAATCTTGCAAGAAAAGGTTCAGTTTTTAATGATAGCATTCTAAGTATCAGAATGGAGCTGAGAATGGAAAAAAAAAAAAGGAATTAAGTAGAAAACTTATGATAGAACACCTAATTACAATAAGGCACTCCAGGGCTCAAATTATCAAATGATAATTTACACCTAGGTGATTTGACAGCACTCGGCCTTTGGCCTTTTGCCTAACAACACAATAGGCGTAAATCATTACCAAGCGATTCACACCCTGTCATGTCTTATTGCTTAATTAATTTGTCTAAAAGGCTTTCCATGAGAACTTAGAGCAAATGCCTTTGTTGTACATCTTTTAGTATGGGGGTCAGTACCTGCCCTCGTTGTCATTCTCAGCTCTCATTTCAGCCTGCTGTAGTTTAACAGCAATTTTTGCTTTCTCCACGCAGTCATTTAAATTGATATTTGCATTTTTTGCTCTCCTCTTTTAAGGGAGTTCATCAGTTGCTCAGTGGCTGCTGTGGACCCACGGATGAAGGTTAAATTCACGCTGAGCCTAGGACTGCGAAGAGCCTAGAACTGATCTTATGGGTCACTGGAACATTGCACTCAAGCAGTTAAAATGTTTTTTTATTAACTTGTCAGTGTATGTTTATTCAAGCAGCAATATCAGCCTCATATATAATCTCAGAACAAGTAAAGCTATATTGTTGAGGCAGACATTAAATATTTTGAATATAAATAACATATAGTATACTCTTGCAATGATCCAATCTCAAGCCCTGGCACTGATCTGGAGAATAATAAATCTGATGATAAAAAAAAGGAGTTAAACAAATTTATGGGGAATAGAACTACTGATATCCATTAGACAGGATGATCCAGCTGCAGTCTTGAGTCCTTAAACTACTGATTGTTGAAAGCCACAATGATTTTACAATGAAAATGACCCTGGAATTCACTTCTGACTCCTTTAGTAGGGAGGAGGTTAGGTTAGATGTATCAAGCATGCAGGAAGGCTTATTTATGTTCTTATGAACAGCGATAACCAGAATTTCCTAAGCAGTGTTTTCTGCTAGGAAAAAAAAAAAAAAAAAAGAA
>WBMY01000651.1:700580-819269 GCA_013397315.1 Donacobius atricapilla | reverse complement strand
AAAAAAAAGAAATATTCCATAAGCCTTTGCAATGAAAATAATTTTTCTAGATGTTTACTTAAGCCCTACCCCATCTTTTTCAAATGCTTCCCTTAACCAAATAATTTGTCTGTCCTGAGAACAAGGGAGCAAACAATATGTGACCTGTCCTTGCATCCAGAATAGCCACTGTTGGAAGATATCCAGGATCTGGAGCACGGTACAAAACTGAAGGTGGGAGCCATGAACATGTGACATTCAAGGCAAGGGGAAAGCTGAAGATAGGAATTACATCTTTGAGTAAGCAATGATCTCAGGGAAAAGCGCTACTGTGGTAAACTTGTCACCTAATTTCCCCTTGCCCTAAACGCTGGGAGTTTTAATAAAAAAAATATTGCTCTTGTATATTAAAAAACCAAACAACCAAATGGAAAACACACCCAAGAAATCGAACCACTTTCAGTGAGTGCAATGGCCCTGGCTCAAAAGCTGAGATCCTTTAGCTGCTCTTGCAGCAGGTGCAGTGGGGGAGCCAGGAAGCCACCGATATGCCTCCAGCACTTCTCCGAGGACAAATAATCATGAGCTGCTTTCAGGCCTGTTTAAATACTTGGTCTTTCTTGCTTTGACCGTCATCTAGAACTAAAAATATATTTCATGATACCTTGGCTTGCTTTGATTTCACTTTACTGACTGCAATCTTTCCACGATGAGATCATGATTTTCTCCCAGACATCTCCTGGCTGAAGACTGAGTGGGCTGGGAAGTGTCCTTAAACTATCTCAAGACGTGGAACACTCATTATTGGCCACATGAAGGCTTATAATGTCTGTGCAGGTGAATGCAGAATCAAATTTCTGTCTAATTAACATTTGTATTCTTGGATACATGTGTGATTCTATTTAGAAATTTTATTTTGGGAAACCATCAATCTACCTCACACGTCTTCCTTGATTTTTATTGCTATTAATATAAGTAAGAAAGAGGTGATAGGAATGCAAAAGAAAATAGATGCAAGACTACATTTATTTTCCAAGAATCTTATTTCTTCTTCTTGAATTTTATCTTTGAAAATGGAATTATGTACCTGCAACTTAACACCTGCAAACTACAGAAATTTACTTCACTTCTTTGACAACCTGAGAAGGAACATCTGGGAAAACCAAGCCAGAATGTGAGTAGTTGGAAATTTGATTGCAAGAGAATATAAATTCTTCCCTTAAACAGAATTTATAAATTAAGACTATTTTCTGAGGATGTCCATGTCCCTTATCACAGGTGCTTTCTTTCTAATTCTTAGATGTAGTTGTCTCTTAACTCAAATTTTGGAATAAGATGTTCCAACAGACACTTCCCTTTTTCATTTGCCTTGTGTTCATTGCACCTTTCCAGTTACCTGAGATTGAGCTTCCAGATAAGACCATGATTTTATGATTTTATGGCTATTTGTGTAAGGGTAAAGTCAAAATGGTGATGTCAGAATTTGGCTCTCCCCATTTCCAAGTGTGTTCACTCTAATTGTGTAAGGCTGACTGGGACATAACCTCAGGTGTCTTTCAGCCGATCAAGGGTCACTATTCTTTGCAGCCTTTTGCTACAGAGCCACACAGAGCAAGAACAGCAGGTAAAACCCCCTCTTGATTGTGAAGATTCTTGTTTACTGTTTTGACAAATATTTGACTTATTTGGGAACTTCATATAAGACAGCCAATTACATAAATGGTTTTAGCAACTGTCTTATTAAAATTTTTATATCTTGTGCATAGGATTCCTACAGTACTGGAGAACATGGTTTGGAGGCAGATGACTACTTTTTTTTAAGAAGCCAGGTGAGTAGGACATGTATTTTACCACTAAATAACCTTAATAACCCTCCTGAACACTCACCAGCCCGAGGGACCTGCTGTGCTCCAGTGAAGTTACCAAGATCAGTTGTTTAGCCTGAAGGAGGGCCAGACCATGTGAATACATAGAATTGCACAGAACATGCAGAAAAGCCCAATAGTGATTATTTCAAAGGCGGTTGTACAGACATCTTGCTGTTCCTTTCATGCCTTTAATTTTTAAAAAAAGGAATTAATTCAGTTTTATTTCATCCTCTACAACTGTTGGAAAATATCCATGAGTTTGGCTATCAAGTTAAAAAGAAACTTTATGGGGACCACCCAGAATCTGTCCTTGGTTATCCAGGGCAACAGAGCTTTAATGAAAGATTTTCTTTTTTCCATGTTTTTGTCTTAAACTTTAAAAGGGAAGGAGAGCCCTTTCAGCATTTAGGCAGCTGCCCAGACACCAGCTTGCTCTGTCAGTCAGCTTGGCCCATACTCTCTGACTTCCCTTATCTTAATTCCAAAATCTTTAATAGTAATGTTGAGTACTCAAAATCCTAAGCTACTTTTGATCTTTTTATTAAAAAACACCAGAAAAGGTCTGGGAGGTTGGATTTTGAAGATGCATATATCTCCTGTTTGAGATTTACTTGTTCTTGACCTTAAAAAGTGTATTGGAAGGTACCATTAACTGCAGGAACTTGTTTATTTGACTTCTGAAACCCTGGTTCTTGCATGGATCAGTCTCATTTCTGCTCACTTCTCAGAATGTTCTGAGCATAAAACAGTAAATGCTTTTACCAGCTTTTCCAGGTAAAAGAAACATCTCTACTCTTTGCTGGTCTTTAAAACAACAGTAGTGGCAGAGTTCTTTATCTTGTTTCTGAATTCAGATTATTTTGCAAGCAGCCTGTTAAACCAGAAAAAAGGGAATTAAAACAATGAAGTCTACATTGAAGAATGGAATATGACAGTCTATTCAGGGAGACTCTCCTTTGATTTTTATTTGAGAACAAGGCTAGATTTCTTCTTATTAGGCCAAATTTTACTGTCATCACACCTGGCAAGTTAATCAAAGGCAGTGTGACTATAGAACAGCAACTGAATTCCTCAAGAGTGGCACGGCACAGTCAGAAAGATTAGTTTCTAAATCCTCTGTAAAGACTATCTGCAGGACACTGAACAAAATAGTTTTAACAGTGGCAAAACAGAGTGCAATGGTTGAGAAATAATAGGATCGTCATAATTTTTTCAGTCTGAATAGAAATTCTGGATTTCAAAGGCACTTAAGGATTCATCAGACCTTTGGAGCTCATTTCCTGCATTATGACCTTGGACACTTCAAGGGTTACATGGAAGCCTTGCAGATAATTCATGCAGCAAGACCCAAATGTGACATGAGAGCTCAGCTTGACCTCGGAATCACAGCCTGGTCTCTGTCACCAGGACTGCTCTAGCTCTGCTTGGTTTTGATTAGATTTATCCAGAAGTTTATGATAAATATTTTTCCTGCTCTTCCACTCTATTCTCTCCCCCTGTAGTTTATAGCATTGTAGAAGTAGAAGCAGCAAAGATTTCATCCGACACAAATGCTGTACAAGCACCTCTAAATTGTGATCATACCGAATTTGCATGCCTGCCATCTGCACAGAAATCCTGTCTTTGCTCCAGCAAAGCTGACTTGCTGAACTTAGAGTCTCTAGGTCTGCACAGCTCTGCCCCATTGCATGGTTCTCTCTGTAAATACAGACAGTGAGGACAGCAGCAGCTGCGTGTGTCCGTCCAAGGGCAGAATGCACTCCTAAGCTTTAATAATAATACTGCTGGCAATATGTAACATCTAAATAAGCCTTTTCATCTTCAAAGTCCTCTGCAGGCACACAAATTCACCCAGCATCTCTCTGGTGTGGCTATTCTTAGCATAATTTGTCAGGGGACAAAGAAAAACAATGAGATTTGCCCAGGGCAAGTTGTGGGATCACAAGCAGAGAGATTATTGTAAATTGGCATTACCTGGGAACTTCATTTAGAGATCGTCAGAAAGAATAACATAGGAATACGTGTCCAGAGAACTACACAGAGTGTGGACACCGTGTGTATGATGTGCTCTTTCCTGAGAATTATGGATATATCCCAGCCATTAACCTAACAAGAGAAAAAGGGGGAAATTTTAACCAGTGAAAGCCATCCAGAATTCTCTTGTTAGCAGTTCTGTGTTGCTCAGTGTATTGTGATGTAGATTCAATTGATTTTTTGCAGAAAAGTGCAGCACACTGCAGAGAATGTGAAATATCACTTCCACTTGCACATTGATTCAACCACACAGAGTTAAACCACAACCATATAGTGGCTTCTGATCAAGCCACCCTTCTATAAATATATGATCAATCTTTTCATTTTTTAAGATATTTCATTTTCACGGGGGTAAATTCCAAAAGCTGAAATGCAAAGGAGTATCAAAACTGTATTACAGTAGCTGAAATACTAATGCACTGTGTCCTGGACTGTACCTCCCTCAGACACATGACATGGTTTTGATCTAAGCTTTGGGGGATAATGTGGACAAAAAGCCTTTTCAAAAACAGAGAATAAAAATGGTCTTATTTGAAATTTGAGTATAACAGCTGAAAAAAGCACCACCCTCATCTTTATTAGCCTGCTATTCAATCCACATGAAGTGAAGACATTGTAACGCTGCTATTATCACCCCACTGGAAGTGGAGTGGGAATAAATGGAAAGAAACGCATTACACGCTGTCCAAGAGACCTGATCCTGAATTGCACTGAGCTTCTTATTCTAAGCCAGGAGTCCTTTTAGCTCTCCTTGACCTCAGTGAGAAATTTGGGCTCCCCAGAGCTAGTGCACAGTATTCTTTATTCTTACAACCCTAGGATAGGTGCCCCGAAAAATGCATTTAAAAGACACAAAATGCATTTACTCTTTTTTTTGTTGTTTTGTTTTTACATCTAAATGTAACACCTCTGGCAACATAAAGGTATGGCAGCTGAACATTATGTGAAATATAAAAATGTCTATTTTATCCAGGATTTGTAAATTGTGTAAGGTTAAGAATATTCTGCAGGAAGAAAACACATTATCCTTCCAGAGGCGAATTTGCAATTGTATTTTCCTAATAAAACATTATCTTTTACAGAGTCTCCTAGGTTCTTCATATGAATAAATACAGAGTAGGCACAATATACTGCATCAGTATAATACTGACTAGAAAGATATTGTTGGGGGGGGGTTTCATAAGAAACAACAGCAAATACAAGAAATCTTATCATCCAGGGTGCTGTTGATTTTTTTCTTTTTTTTCTTTATTTGTAGGGGACAGCTACAGGCACACCACTCTCTAATATTCCTACAGAAACAGCAACCATCTGGGTGCTGGGGTGGGTGCACCGAGCCCTAGGGTGCCTTTAGCCAGTTCACTTGGAATCTCGAGTCTGTCCTGTCCTATCACCCAGCAGCAATGGAACATTTGTTCCCCGAAGGGCCGGCACGCTGCCAGCAGCAGGTGTTAGGCTGTCCTCTGGGATGAAGGCAGCAGGCATGAGCACTGATGTGTGCCCATGACAAGATGTTGCAAATCTGCTCTCATAGCGACGGTGACAGCATCTGGGACAGTGTTGTGAGTCACCATTCTGTAACCATTAAAAACCAGTTGCCATTCCTTTCATAATAATAAATTAAAATATCATTCCAAAGCATGCTGGTCTCCGGAAGAAAACGCAAGAAGGCGTGTAGGGATGAACACATGTGTGTGCACTGGCACACACGGCGTTACAGCGTGTGTTACCCCGCCCTGTTCAAGTGATTGTGTTTTAAATTGACAGGTTCAGTTCATCGATCGGGTAGGGTCATGGCTACTATTCAGACTGCATTTTTTAGATTTTCCTAAAGGAAATACAATCAAGCAGAAAATTATTAAAAGTCAGTAAGAAAGTTACTATCCTTTTAATCTAATGATTTTATAATTAAAAGATAATTCTTACGCAGTTGCATCTATTAAGCCTAGATTCCTAAGCTACCTCAGCTTTAAATTTTATTTACAATGGCTGAAGTTGTGCTACTTCTGCCTAAATGCAGAGCTAAGCAGGCTATGTGGAATTTTACAAGAAGAGGATTTATATAAATATCTACATGGAAACAATAATAGATTAGCAGTAGCTGCCTCTTTCCAAAATGTCTGTTTTGAAAATGCTTTCATAGGTCTGTAGGCAGGTGCACAGATATTGTTTCCGTGACTTCTTCCCACAGAGATCATATTCTTCTAGTTTGATTTACACTGGATTTGAATACAGATAAAGTACATTTTTAAAATTCGCCAACAAGCCATACAGCAAATATCCAAATAATGCTGCCCCTTGATTTCTCTGGATTCTTGTTTCAGCCTGGCATGCCTATCTTCCGAGTGATCTAAATCCAAGACCTTCCATCTTATTGACCTTTGCTGAATATAAATGCATGGGACTGATGGAGTCAGTGATTGGGCCTCCCTCTGACCACCGGTCATTTGTCAGCAAGGCCACTGCTTTCATTTGAACTGAGCCCAACCCGGTCCAGATCAAAGGCAGAACTGTTAATGATGTCAGCAGAGCCAGGATTTCACCCTGGGCCTCCACGCTTACAATGGTCAGCATTATTGTGATGGAGGTTTATAAGCAAGGCTTATCAACATGAGGGGCTTCAGAAAGAGAGAACTCACAGAGGAACCGACACAGTGCAGCCCAAGTGGTTTTCAGCATTTTAATGTTTCCCCTCTATTCACATTCAGTCTACACTTGGCTTAACAATCTGGGGGGTTGTTCACTGCTTTTAGTCCACCAGAAAAGGAAATTTTCCACTTGTTTCCCCTTTAGTCTTCGCTGAGAGCCCCATATTTGTAGGTTTGCCCAGTAATATCCCGGGTACTGCTGAAGACCAGACACCTTGGCTATCTATCACCATACTTTAGTGAAAAATAAGTTATTTCCACAAAGAAAGATGAGAAATTGGTTTCAAATGCTCCATCTTTGAAAATACATCTTACTTTTGCCTTTTCTCCTAATTTCCTGCAGTTAAATGAAAAGAAATAAAAAAATTGTTCCATATTATTTTTCATCATAAATGGAATGTGCAAAATAGAATCGGGTGGGGTTTTTTGGACAGTTTTGAAAAAAAAATTTCTTCTTTTAGAACAGATTTAATCAATAATTTGGAAAAATATGCAGAAAATATAAATAGCAAATAATTTTTTCTGGTTCTTTTCAAAATAAAAATGTTTGATTTCAGGAAATCTGGGTTTTTTTGGTTAGGAATACTTCAGAATATCCCCTCAGAACCAAGTATCTGTCATTAAAAATTTTACCTAAACCTGTAAGAAGACAAGTGTCCTGATAAATTTTAACTGATTTAAACAGGGAGAAACAAGAATTAATTTACATTTGAATGTTAAATTCAGCGACAATGTACAGCACATTTTTTTAGTATTTATTTTGTGACAGAATTGAAAAATTGATCACTGAGCTATTTTTTTGCTGCATGTTGCAAGTGCAGGAAACCAGAAAGATGACGGTATTGGAATTATCAAACAACTCCCCTCACCACACATTAAACCTCTCTGTTACCTGTAATACTGCTGCAGTCTTAAATTTTAAGTCAGGAATTGCTCTGCAGTGTCTTAAGTACAAACACCCAGAAAATAAACCTCCTTCTGAAAGGGGGGAGAGAAACAAAACCAAACAAAATGAGGTGCAGCTTTGAATATCCAATAATTTTTACGGGTTAACTATTGGGTCTGTGTTTAGTGACATAACAGCACTAAATTCAAAAGGTGCCTATTACATCACCTCCCTGACCTCTGCTAAAGCCTGGTGACAGGCACCACTCAGGTCATGCTTCTTTTGATATTTTTAGGTGAACAATGAAGTTTTCTTCTGTCCCCCACATCATTCACTCACCTGCTGTGTGTTTAAGATCAGATTTTCGAAGTCAGGCATGTGAATTTGTGTGTGTACATCTGCATGCATCAAAAATTGAAAACCCAGCCCCTGGTTAAAATGAAAAACACCCACCCAGAATCCTATTCCAATGTGAATTCTACAAGGGTCCCTTGAGAAAGTTGAATCCTTTATTGAAATGTTTGACAAAGAAACCACATACTTTTCTGTTTTGATGCACTAGATAAGGATCTACTCTTTTTTTCCTTTTTAAGGAAAAAAAAAGTCTTTGCTCTAAATCAGCAGCATGAAGAATTAAAACATGAAAACAAAAGCATATTATTTAAAGAACAGCCTGTTCCCTAAACTGTTACTGTGCTGGGTGCCAAACCACATTTTGTGATATATCATGTACAACCTCCTCTTGCGTGTTTTACTGTTATGCTTTATATGACTTGGAGTGAGAAAATCCTGATAGTTCTGCCTTGGACTTACCACAAAGACAGGTCCACTCGCAGAGCTGAATCACAACATGACAATTTCCTCCCAGGATGATGACTCTGAAAGAGGTGGAAAAGTGTTTGTTTGTTTGGTGATATGTATGAAAATCTGAGTTAAGTAGAAATGTGAATTCATAGTGAATCTGTTGCCCTTCACAAAACACTTGGTGGTTGCAGAGTGACAGTGACCTTGCTGTAATGTGCAACTCACATGAAGTAGGGCCACCTCATTCTCACACAGGTCTAGAAATAAATGACAGTGACCTAAGCTTGAATGTGAAATTGCAGTGTATAAACCATTATTGCTGCCAGTATGCAAGCAAGCCTGTAGAGGTAAATGTGAAATAGTTTATTTTACAGAGGGCTATGTAACATTTAATTTACAGTGGAGTAACAGCAAGCACACATGGAGTTACTGCAGAGCAGCTCATGCCCACCAACTTCATCCTAAAATCTATGCTGGAATGTTTTGGTTATATGCCTCTACCCTCCATCACTACATTTACATTAATCCACTATCAGATTTCATCCTGATCAATTTTCCAGGACACACCTGAGAGGACAAGCCTAACTTCCTGTAGTGTGGTAGAGCAAAATGTTCAGCAGCCTTTCATAGGTGTTTTTTGTTGCCTTTCACTGAACAAATCCTGCCCCAGAGACACTCACATGTTATTAAAAAAGCAGGCCTGACAAGTTAGCAAGGATAAAAGGACTGGAGCTGGCTATGGAAAGGGTGGAAGTGGAGAAACCTGCAACTGGAAGCCAGTGGGGACAGCATGTGTAGGAGCTGCTGTTAACTGCTCTGTTAGCTCAGGCAGAGAGGCCCAAGCTACAGTACAAAAGGTCCCAGACTCAGGAGTGACCCACAGGGATGTCAGTGTGACTATTTTCCATTTTATTTATGATCCTTTTAGAAAGATGACAGGCAGGGACTATACTGAAATTATATGTCTTTTAATGCAAAGGACTTATGGGAAAACAGATTACAGAATCGATGGTATTCTTTCAGTTGAAATTGAATTCTCTCTGTTCGTATGTATTATATCTTTAATAACGTAATTGTGTGATATTTTTTCTATGAGTGTCTTGCCTTATTCCTTGCATAGTTCTGACCTATGCTGGGATGAACCAGAGTTAAATAGTGTAGTAGACTGATCTGGATCTCCACATATTGAGAAACTAGAGCTAATAAATGAGGTAGAGATTCTTGGGAGCTATAGGAAAGGAAAATCCACTTATGACTGAGGTCTGGACTCTCTAAGTGCCGTTACTAAAGTCATCGTGTGGTGATAGGCAAATCATGTAGTCAGTGATATATGGTCACTTATAGGTATCTCATTTTCAGAGAGCCCAAACTGGTACTCCAGGGTTAGAAACACTGAAGTGCTGAACCAGCTGAAGGCAAGGACACAAAGGGCCATGCCAGGAACATATAAAGTTTAACTTGGTATTCCCATAAACATTTATAGTAAACTCAAGTATCAGTAAAAAAGAAGTATCAACTACGAGTACGTTGAAAAGATGGAATTTTTTTAGATACACTGAAAATAGAAAGTAGCCTGAATCAAAAACTCTCTTTTATATATATTATTACTGTGAATTCAGTGGATTCCAAGGGGAAAAATTATTGAATTTAACAACTCACTAATGTCACTCACGTGATCCAACTGCTGCAGATTTTTACTTTGCTGCATTTTAAAAAAACAATAGCCATAAGAACATATTTTCTGTAGTTAACCCTGAGTTAGTGTATTAATGTGAAGATATAGTGATAAGTATTCTAAAATAATTATAAAATTAGCATTTTTTTTCTCCTGCTTTCTGTACATCATTTCCCTTCACCTTCTGGTAGTATAACAAAAATAAATTAAATCTCGTTAGTAACATACGTAAATGTGACTGTAAAAAGTGCTGTAAAAAGCTGAAGAGGAAATTAATAACTCAGGGCAGTAAACAAGGCCTGGGACCACACACTGAACTGTGAGGAAAAACAGAAGTTTTTCTGTCCCATCTATCTTATATGTGAATAAAACCCCACACAGTCGAGCAAATGTAGCATAACGCATACATAGAACTTGTACAGTCTTAATTTCAGCTTTCTAATGTTTCAATCTTTGAAGTCCCCAGTCCTTTTAACATTCCTTAAATGTTATTTCACTGTAATTGCTGTGTTTGTAATGAGAGATTTGTTTTCCCAAATGGAGTTATTCATTATCAGTCCAGTGAGGTTCTGAGAAAGGGAGAAAGGGTTGTGGCTTACCTGCTCAAATCCCTTGCACACATGATCAGATAATTCTGACCAAACTGGGACATTTTTCCTCAAAATCTTTCACTCCAGAAGAAAGAAGTCTTCACCTGTAGGAAAAGGCAGAAAAGAGCCATGGTCACAGTTTATTCCTGAGTTTATTCTGGGATGTGCTGCCCAGTCCCTTACCTTGGGCAGGGCTGTGGTGGGGCGCATCCCAGCCCATGAGGGAGGCAAGTGTGCATTGCACAAATGTGGATGAGAAAATCTTATGGTTTATGAGGCGGTTTCAGTGAATTGTGTTTATATTATGGCTGGGCAAAGGTGCAAGCTTTGTGCTTTTTTTTTTTCCTAAAAGGGGAAAACCACAGAAAGAAATGGAGATGAAAAGGAAACAAGTAAACAAATGTGGTTTTACAGAAACTGAGGGACAATTTATCCTCAGCACAGCAAGCAAAAACTTGGAAAACATTTGGAAAAGTCAGAAAACAAGTTAAAGTTGGTTGGCAGACTCTGACAGAGCTGACAGCTAAAACTACCCCTGGCATGTTGACAACAGTGTGGCATCAATCTGTGTGTAACAACCTATCCTTGAAAAACTCCATCCTGGATTTAAGCTAGCACTTCCTAACCTTTTCTCTACCCAGCATCCAAGTTGCGGTGTGGAAAAAGTTTTCAGACGTGACTTTTAACTCATTCAAGGACAGCGGCCCGCTCCCTCCCTCAGACTGCCGCCATGGCGGCCACCTCGGCCGCACTCCCTCACGGACTCCTTGCTGGTCAGCACGAACACCCGTCCCCAGCTCCCTGCTCGCCCCTCACCTGGGCTCACTCCGCGTTCTCACTCGCTTTATTTCTCCACAACGTAGTTCTGTTTCCTAAAGCAAGGCTGTGGCGGGAAGATGGGGAACATTTTGTCGGGAAGATGACGAAGCTTGTGGCAACATGGCTGCCCTCGCTGTAACCCACCCCACTGCAGCCGGGGAGCTGCATGTGTGGGGACTTTGAGCACGCTGCTAACCGCAAGGTTATTAGTCACTCCTGCAAGACAAAACGGCCTCAAGTTGCACCAGGTGAGGTTTAGATTGGCTATTAAGGAAAATTTCCTCATGGGAAGTGTTGTCCAGTAGTGGCACAGACTGTCTGGAGCAGCGGTGGAGTCCCCATTCCTGGACGGATTTAAAAGAGGCATGGATGTAGCACTCGAGGACGTGGTTCAGTGGTGTCCTCAGCATTGCTGAGGGAACATTTGGGTGTGATGGTCTGAGAGGGCTTTTTCGATCTCAATGACTCCATGATTTTATGTTTCTGAAGTAGGAAGTAGAAGGAGGTCTCAGTAAAGCTGAGGCCCAGCAGCAGCTGCGTTGCACAGGGGTTTGAGGCACAGACCTAGACACCAGCTTACGTGGCTGTCTGTTGTTGCATGAAGGCAAATAAATTAATGCCATAGCACTGCTTCCTGGGAAATCTGCAGCTGCATCCATTATTTGTTGGTTATAGCCCAGGCATCCACACATTTACAGCTAAAATGATGTGATCAGCCTCTTTAGCTATTGACTGCTAGATCTCACCTGAGGCATGGTAGTAACTATAGGCACAACCAGCCTGAACTACCTGCAGCTTCCGTCTCAAGAAAAGTGGGTTTAAAATGTTGTTTTCACACAACAATCTCACATGCTGCCATATAGAATGCCATGGAAGTTCTTCCTGTGTTATTACTACACCTTAAAAATAGCCTTCTGTTTCGAGATCCCTTGGTGTTCTCAGATTATGTGTATTTATATAGTTCTTGTGGTCCTATGATCCCTACGTGTTTAGCTGGATGATACACAGATAGCCCGAGCTGTCAGTCACTCTCTCCATCTCTCCTATCCATTGCTTGAGAGCCTCACCTCACTCCTATAGATATCTTTATATAATATCCGTAAGGTATTCGGCTCAAACACTTCAAACACATTAAAGACATCTGTATGTAAGATGTCTGCTTCTATGAGGATGCAGGCACAGGTTGCCCTGCGCAGCTCCTATGCAGGCTATAATGACCATATTATTCTGATTATAAATAAAGCTGTGCTTTCTCACTCCTGGTATGCCTAGCTATCATTTGCTGCTGCATGCCACGTTGAGGTTGATACTTAGCAACTGATGGTGGGGAAAAAAATGAGTTGCTAACATCTGTTTTATCTTTTTTTTTGATGAATGAAAAACAAAACAGAGGCCTTAGTTGTGCACAGATCATTCAAAACAATGAGAATTACACAGATTCGATGTTGTCGTGTGTTGCATTAGTAGCAAACAACTTTGCAAATTATTTTAGTGATAGTGCTAAAAGAAAAAAAGATCTCATAGTTACTGTCCTGTGGACAACCTTTCATCCAGCCCAGTGTATTTCAGCCTTTGGACACTTAACTGTTGTGTCAGTGGTCACTGAATTGCACTTACTGAGGCATCTATCAGAAAAAAACTAAGATTACTTTTCTTTCATATTTCTCATATGCTACAGCCATGTGAATAGTGGGTCTGTTTGGTTCCCAACTGCAAAAACAAATAAAAATTCCATCTTTAACACTTAAGAAACTGTCTATTTTTAGTTTGGTTTCCTATGGAAACAAGGCATCTGTGATCAGGCTGTCTCTGTGCATGTATTTGTCCTTGTGTACCCCCTAATAATTTTTGAATCTAGTGGCCTTTTCCAATCAAGTGTGATGAAATGACAGAATTTTCGAAGTATCTGGGTTCTAACAAATTTCCTGAAATATGGGGCCAGATAGATGAACAAAAAATGTTGATGTTGCCCAGCTGAGGGAAAGCTGAAGCACGATGTTACATCTTATGAGTCTCCAGAGAATCCACAGAGGTGAGAGCTGCAGTAAATAACACTGCTATGCAGAAAAGCTTCAGTCCAAGGTCATGCTTTTATGCACCTCAAATCCATAAAGAAGCAGATCTAATTCATTCCACCCCTCACACAATTATTTGTTTAATATTTGCAGAGGTCTCCCTTCACTTCTGAGTCAGAAGATTAGAATTCTCCCCTTTCCCCACAACCAGCAAAGAATCTAGTCCCAGATGTTTTTAAATTTGACCTGTCCTTTGGGTCAGAGGATCAGAATTATGTGATAGATTAAATCTCCCCAAATGGTGTAGACTTGTGCATCAGGAAGCTTCAGGGAATGCCTGGAAGCAAGATGTCTTTGGGATTCAACCCTTCAAGAAGAAGAAAATAATGTAGGACTCATCTCTCCTTTTAAAGTGGATACTTAAAATATATGGACAAATGAGGAAATAAGTGTTAAAGAGGTGTTGTTTTGGGGAGAATGAAGAGAGGAAATGGAGCAGTAGCACAGCGTGATGCTGAATAGACCTTGGTATAGAAGAGCTGCTAGCTTAAAATTATCCTACTCCTTTCTAGGTTAATCCATCTCTTGTTCTGTCTTCAGTCTTCTCAGTATTGCCCAGAGCTGGAAAAAGCAGATGAAAGAAGTGTCTTTTGGGGTAAGGAAACTGAACAGATGCTGAGGGGTTACTTGTACGTGTGTGAAGCTGACTTAGATTGCAGGTTAAAAATGTCACAGCTGACTCGAACTGGAGTCACTGAGTCACGACGGGAAAGACCCTCCTCCCTCTCCACCAGCTGGATCTGAATCTGCACAACCACACTTCTACAGGTTTGCATCCAAATTAATAAACTGGTGGATTTGTGCTGTGTAAATTAGTTGTGCTGTGCAGAGATTTCTGGCCCCAAATGGTTCCTGCTTGGGGCTCTCTGCACTGCTCTCTGTTGTACAATGAAGCACATGCAAGACACATGATGAACTTTGGGTGTGGATAGTGAGTTATTGAGCCTGGAAAACTGGGGAGAGCTGCAGCGCCTACTTTCCCTGGAGAACAAAGGTTTTTCAAAGCCTGCTAAGATCTGCAGAGAAATTTCAGCTGAATTGTAGCTCTTTTCTACTTTCTAGGCTTATAAGAATTCCACATCCTGGGAGACAAATGAAAACTCAACACCTTGGGAGACAAATAGGCCTTTCAGTATGGAAAAAGACTTTATAAAAAAAAATATCTCGGCTGTAGAGATGCTTTCCTACAGCTCTGACCTCTCATGTTGTTTTGGTCACAGAACCTTAGGTGGATGGAGATGACGAGGATATTTCTCGCCACTGGTCTGAGGAGGAGGTCCCACAAATAAACATTTTGGATTCTCCCCAGAGTAATATTGCAATTGCCATTTCTACCATTAGCAATCTGCTGTTACTTCACCCTGCTCTGTGTAACGTGCTAGCAAAATCAGTTCTGCTGCTTGTTTGCCATTGGATGGACATTACAATTAAAGGCTTTCTAATTTCTGATTTTTTTATATGGAACAATAAAGAAAGTACTTGAAAAATAAAAATAGGCAGACATATTTTTGAGACTATTTGCCTAACACTGAAAGCAAATGTCTTCTGGTTGTATAGGTTTTTTCTTTCCTATTTCTACAACACTTACCATAATTCATTTAAAAATAGAGTTTAGAAAGCAGTGGATATAATTAATGTATTGATCTAGTTTTCCATTATGTTGTTAGCACAGGTGAAAAATGTGCTTTTGATGAAATTGTTGATTAAAACTACCAAAAATCCATTATATCCAGCTTACTTTTCCTTACCTAATGAAGCAGATGGATATAAAATAAGGGAAGGCTATATTGACCTTTACTAGGAATATATATGGCATATAACTTGATACCTATAAGATAATTAATATTAATCTGACCTTTTTAGTTACTGGGCTACAGTGCTGTTACTAATAGCAGCTACATAATGTGTTGTATGTTTTCACTGAAGAGGTCAGGCACTGGCTAAGAGCAGGGAAAAGTGGATTTGTTGGAGCTGTTCTCAACCTCTCCTTGATTCAGGGTAGGGAGGAGGAACAACTCCATCTACCTTCCCAACCCTCTCATACACCTTGGTAGGTCAGGAAAGTGCAGAGGGCTTCTTCTGTGGGTATTATGCTTTAAAGGTGAATTATTTCAGTCACCACACTGCTGATCAGCATGAGAAAGTGCAGAAACAGTTACAGCCAGACACTGAGGGGTTTCAGCAAGTCCCAGTCCCATGCTGGTCTCTGCCCCTGAGCAGGGACCATCAGCATTTTGGGTTTGCCCAGCACCTAATATGATCACACAGCAATGCTATTTTATGTGATATCTGTGTGAGTATGTGACTGTGGCTCGCCTAGCACGGGATTACTCAAAAAGTGGCTTTTGCTTTCAAAATTCGGATCAACCCTAGGTCAAAATAACTTAAATATAGACAGTCCTAAAACAAATGCAGGATAGTCTGTAATAGGCTTTTAAGGAATGTTCTATTCACAAACATTTTTTACTACTATTGAATCAGTGATTGGACTTTTTTCAGGTTTAAAAAATCCTGGATATTTGCTGCATTATTTAACAGCTGTCCTTCATATTTGCCTAGTAATAAAACTTGTGCCTCAGTTTCTCCGTGGTCATTGGTTTAATATTTACATTTTGATCCCCAGTAGAACTAGATGATATTTAAGGTCCCTTCCAACCCAAATCATTCTATGATTCTATGGTTCTATTAAATTAGATTTTTTTTTTCCCAGAAAAATTAAAGATTCCAAAGCCAAATCCCATTCTCTTTGGTTTAGGTCAAGTGCAGACCTTTACAGCCAAGCCAATGCCCTCGGTGCTGCCTCTGTTCACACCACTCAAAGATCATGATCTCTTGGAGGGTTTTTATTGATCACCTGCAGCCCAAGGTGTCCTCTGAGAGCAAACTCTCAATAATATGTGGAAAAATATTTCATCCACATTGGATATTCCTTGCTGTTAGCTGAAGTAGTCCTGCTACTCCGTATCTCTGCATCAAAATACCCTCCAAATGTCAAAATAAATGGGTGGAGATACAGATAAACCCTTTTCCTCCCCTTGTTCAAAGCTTGTCCAACTTTCCCAGCCATTCCAGCGCTGCCCTGTTTGCTCTGCTCCCACCACGCTGCTTCCTTTTCCCGTGGCATCCCTCTGCTCTGTGCTGTGAGTGCCACATGCTGACCCCAGACACTTCTGCACATGCAGAGTGCTGCACAATAACACAAGAAGGCTCCACATTTGGGGAAAGAGATGGATTTTTTAGTAGGAGCGCGGGTTAGCGCTGAGCTGGGACTGCAGCCGGCGCTCCAGCCATTCTCATTCAGGCTGAATCCTTGGGTGCCTTCGCTCGCACAACCCCTGCTCCTCCCTTCAAATCGTAGACAGGCTGTTAGCAGCAGTTGTCTGCCTGCTACAGAGACCAAATGGAAAGGCTCCCCTTTCTCAGGATCACCACCTATAACAAGTTTCTCAGCTTTGAATTTCTTCCCTGTTTTTTATTTGACTGCGCTTGAGTGAATTGCTCTTCACTCCTTTCCAGGTTCTGTGACTTCTCCCTAAATGCCCTCCTTAATTCCCCCTGTTTTTACCACTCTCTTCCCTTTCCTACGGACTCTTACACTGTAGACTTTTTCCCAGTCCCAGTTTCTGGTTTATTTATCATCTGCCTGTTCCTACTTTGCCTGGCTTTCATCCTCCAGGATTCTGATCCACTCAGGATCAAGAACATTGCCCTTCTCTCAGTTCCTGGCCTGTTTAGATATACCTATATATACATACATACATACCTAAATATATGTTTTTATATATATTCCTAAGACTAGATTGCATGCAGACTATGTATGCTCAATCAATAAATAAAATATTTTAGGAATATATTTTTAGTTCTGACTCTTTACGGTCAGCAGCACAACCATCTCTTGTTTTAAAGATGCTTGCAACTCTTTTTCTGGCTAATATAAATAATGTAAATAATTCATGTATTTAGTAACGATAAATATTCATATTTCATTTGAACCAGACAGTGGCCGTCTAGATTAAATTAAACTGCTTTGGATTCAACAGCTGGCAATCTCCCATGCCAAATAAGGGATTTTAGTCATACTTTACTTAAGAGTATGGGACTACCAGAAATGGGAGGTGACATGGAGAGGAAATGGGTTCTCTTACCCAAACATATAACACATCTCTCTATTGACTGTACTTTCTTCAGACTTGGCTACAAGCAAATATATTTATTCTGGAACAGACTAAATGGGTGCTGGAAGGAAGAATATATTTTGCATACTTTATGAGCATAGATAGTTGTGTCAGGGTCTCTAACTGCCTTTGGAGGTCAATTCTTAGTGAGTTGTATTCCTTCTGTCAGAGGAAGCTTAGTGATTTGGAGAACCATGTGAAAAAAATCAAACAAAACAGTAAAAAAAGATGAATGAAATAGAAATCTACTCCCCAAAGTAACAAAGACCTTTTCCTTATATTAATGAGCTTGTAAGCTGCATTTTCATTTGTCCAAAATCTTCATCATTATACATAACCAGGAGTTTCATATGCATGGAGGAGGGGTGAATTTTAGCTATGGGAGAGATTTAGGGATTCTGCTTTGAAATTCAGGAAAATGATGGCTTCCTTCTGTTCCAATTCATTGTGCAAACAGAGGGCCATTGTGGGGGAAAAGTGTTCATGTTTTCTTTTTGTGTTTCCTTGGTGTTTGTCTACCTTCCTAAATCTGTAAAAAGGACTACTGGGCAGAAGCGCTGGCAGCTGATGTACATTTCCTTGCTTAGGAAGCTGGAGTGCACATGGCTGGAACTGTCCTGAGCACTCTATGTAAACCATAAAAATTCAAGAGTCAGAAGCAAATTGTGCTTCCTGACCAGATGAGGTAGGATCACCAATCTTTAATAAATCTCAGGTAAGTAGCTCTGCAGAACTGGATAGAGAGATTTCTCCAAACAACTGCTCAAATGCTGTATATATCTTCATGGGGAAAAGATGGTAATTTTTTAAGCTAGTCTGAGCTTTTAGCTATGTTAAAATCCTGCTGAAGGCAAAGCAGCACTGCATTCACGTGCATTATCTATTTGGAGTTAATAATGGGCTTATACCTGGCAGTTAGCTAGATAACATGTATGGAATCTATATGTACCCCATAATTGTTCTGAGTTGTGGGTTAAATACACAGTGTGTGTCTTTCTGTTCACAGTAGGCTATTCTGGACTGAGCCTTCAAAGTATGAATGTAATTTCAAAGGTCAGTGGCTTAAGGAGTCAAATTATTTTGTGAGTTTTTTCTGATTTCCAAAAGAGCTGGAGATGAGGTTAATGGGATGCCTGGGGTCAGAACTCAGGGGGAATGAAGTGGGAAGAGCTCTGAGTCAATGGATTCCCTGAGAGGATTCCCCAGTTTGCTGCCAGCCGACTTGTAAGTCCCAGAGACATTAATAAACCCTTTGTGTTGTTATTTTTGCTTGTTTTTGTATTCTTTCCAGCATTCAGCAGGATTTAGGGCAAATAGGATGTGCCAGTAATGGGAAGCAAACACTGAGATGGCCAATGGAAATATTCTTCTTATACATGCTCCCCATAAAACACGTGCAGGTGGGCCGTCTGGAATCACAGCCATGACTCTGCCTGGTGTTATTTCCTCATTTGTTGTTTTCTCCATCTGCTCATTTATTTTCCTGGTTATGGTCTTCTTCTCTCTGTCTCCATTTCCCCCTGCTTGTTTGTATAAGTAGGAATATCCTTCCCTCCAGCTACTGTGTAATGTGCTTTCCCTTTTATGTATATATTTGGCTTGCAAATAGGTAGTTTAAAAGCTGAGACAAGACAGAGAAGCCATGATCAAATTCCAGCAGAATCTTCACGTGTTTAGACTATATTCCTGCAGCTTTTTTCCAAATAAATATTTTTGGCCACGGCACATCACAATCTAAACACACAGTGATGAAGCTTTACCCAGGACAGGTTATGTGGGAGATGAGACTGAAGCAGAGAACACAATGCCCAGAAAATGCAGGCTCTGTCACCACCTCACCTGGGCGCAGCAGGGATGGGAACCACTGGATTTGCCAAGCAAAAGAAGGTGCTTTGCAAAATGTCTGCATTCTGTCTGCCTGCCCAAAAGGAAGGGTGGCTTTTGTTCGTGATGCCTGCCAGTTGTGTGGTGCTTTGCCAAGGAGAACTGCAAAGAAATGGAAATCTAACCTGCAGTTCTTTCCTGGGTTGTGAAGATATTGGTTCTGACCTCCTGGATGATGTAAATCATGAGGAAACTAATGGATTAATTAAGGCAGCCCACAGAGGGGGGGCAGCCTCTTTTCTGTCAGATGGTGGTGAGGGCTACTTTACTCTCAGCTCCCTGCTAAATCTGCCCTTTCACAAAAGCATGTGAGTGTGATATTATAATGTGTTATTGTGATTTTCAGCTACCCTTTCTTGCCTGGAAGTGAATTTTGATCTGCAGCACTGGGGAGCTGCTGGAGCTTGGTGGGTAATGGTTACTGGTGATGTGGGATGAACTGTTTTCTCTGCTAAAACTTACAGGTTTTGACAATTATTTCAAGATTTCCCCCTAGAAAAGGATTCTGAGCTTTTACACAGACTCACTGTCTGACCTCTGGCTACCTCAGTCACCTTTCTACACCTCTCTCTCATCTGTCCCATCTGTTTGGACTTCAAGCTCTTGAGAGCAGCCATTGTCTCTTCAAGTGTTTTTATTTTGTACAGTACCTAGCGCTGCAGGGCTCCTGCTCGGTTGGACCCACTGGGTGTGACTGCAATGTAAATACTGAGTAATAATAATAGCATATGTGGGGGTGTAGAAACAGGGAGAGAGAGAAAAATATTTTCCCCATTCTTGTCTGCTTTTTGTTGTTGTTCTATTTCCTATTCACAGAAAGCATACAATACTGATTAATGAAAAATTTCTGGCTCCAGTTCAGTATCTGGCTTCAGTACATTTGCTATTTGATATCTGAGATATGTACAACATGTTCACAGTGAATTCTCCAACTGAAAACAGTAGAGTTCAAACCAAGTCAATTAATTCACAGAGTGAATGGATTCAAGCCCAGATTCTCGTGCCTTGTGGAGGCCTCTTTGAGTCTCCTGCCAAAAGATATCTGTTTATAAATGCAGTAAACGTAACTATTTGATACTTATAGCTCTTACAGCCTTATGTGATTTTTTTTCCTTGTTATGGCTGATCTCTGATAATTGAGTTACATTTTGCAGACATTTCAGGCATTCTCTGTCTCTCTGTGCTTTCTTCCCCTCCTGGCGCTACGGCTCAGCCAGTGCTTTGGACGGTTTCACATTTCCTTTCTCTTTGTTGCCTTGGATATTCTGCTGAAGTAAGGCATAACAAAACTGTATCCAAAATCCATACGTACTTGTAGCCAGGCTCCCTCCTGAACCTGCTTTGTGGCTCTTGCATGAGAAACTTTACCATTTCTGCGGAAGGAGAGGAGAGATAAAACCTTACAATGAAAATGATTGTTGTGTTCTGCACTGATGGGCCAAGAACATTAATAATAGATCTTTGTTGAGCAGTATCTCTCATCCCTAACATTCATGCATTTAATCAAGTGATGTATACAGTACAGTAGGCATTTTTGAAAAACATTCATCACTTATGTGGAATATATCAGGTAACATTAAAAAAGCAAATAGAACAAAAAAAAAAAAAAGGGGAACATCTTTATCTATGTGAAAATTGGAAATAAAACAATGGAGAGTGGAAATTTGGGCAGGACATATAGGCTAGTATTTCTTTTCTAAGAGGAAACATTCAGGATTTCTTTCTTTTATTCCTTAAATATTTTTTTATCTTTTTTTTTTTTTCCCTGCCTCCTAGTAAGGGTGCCCCAGAGCTGTTTTTATTTGTGCTTTCCTCTCTTTTCTTCATACACCTTGCCCATTTTTTAACCTGCCCATTCAGCACATTCACCTGTTGTCTTTAGACCCACTGTTTTCTGAAATTCTGCTTCTGAACTGTTTCTGAGCATACATTTCAGAATATGGATGTGTTTTCCTGGATATTTTGCTATAACTGAAATGCTTTACGGACAGAAGTTAACTCCTAACATGTCCTTAATATTCCTCTCATTCTATTTATGATCCTTGGCTGCACCGCTCTTCCCTTACAGTTGAGGTCTGCAAACTGCAACAGTTAGGTTTGATCCATTTCAGCGTCAGACCCAGAAAACAAGGAATTAACTCCCTTCTCTCTCATGGGCTTATCGTCCACTTGGCCATAGAGCCATAGAGTCACTGGGACTCGAAAAGCCCTCGAAATTTATTGAGTCCAACCACTAACCCAGCATTGCCCAGGCCACCACTAACCCATGCCCCCAGGCATGATATCTGTATGACTTTTAAATCCCTCCAGGGATAAGAACTCCACCACAGCTCTGTGCAGTCACTGAGAGGGCTGGACAACCCTTTTGGTGAAGAAATTTTCCCTAATACCCAACCCAAACCTCCCCTGGCAGGACTTGAGGCTGCTTCCTCTTGTCCTGTCACTTGTTCTCTGGGAGCACAGTCCAATCCCCCCTCAGCAGCATCCTCCTGTCAGGGAATTTTGGAGAGTGAGAGGGTCCCCCCTGATCCTTCTTTTTTCCAGCCTGAAGAACTGCAGTTCTGTCAGCCGACCCAAACAAATGACACCAGTAAAGATTATTTTTCTTTGCTTCTCAAGTCACACCTCTGTGATAAAAACAAAATAAAATCAATCAGTGAAAGAGACATGGAGGGGGAGGAGAGATTAATAATATCCATATTTTTAAAGTACATTATGTATACACCATTATACTACTCCCCTATCTCCCCAAGTTCTATGTGCTATTTCTATTCTGAATAGCAGGAGCTGTTTCTTTCTATGTATTTCTGCAGCACTCTGCACAATGAAGTCTTCATTCTCCTACGTTATCACAAATGTTGCTGAGAAGCATCTGTAACACACGTGAACTTCCTAACACTGTGTTGGAACATCAGAATGTTTAATTTAGCTGCCTAACAAGAGGTAACATGAAGCTGCTACAATATCAAATGAATATATATTGCTTTCAATATTTTTAGACCAGGAATTAGAAGAGAGTTTGTAGCTGCCAGGAGTTCTGGAATGGCCTCACCAAAAGGATATGGTTTCAAGAGCAACTTCAATGAATTAATGAATGAGATTGTAAACCAGGATAATGGCAATCTTGAAACCACTGTTTCTGATCATGTCATCTGGGCTGTTTTGGTTTGTTGATTCATTATTCACAAAAGAATGGTGGAAAGAGATTTGAATGAGCTCTGTTGTGTTTGTGTGGTGTTTAACCAATTCCATGCTTTAGGGCTTCTATCTTCCTCTGAAGTGCTGGGAACTGGCTGGATACAAGAGGCAGTATGTAGTGGTCTGGCTGCAGGTAGAAGTGCATCATCTAAAGGTGTTTTCCTGTTTCCCATGGTGCATCTTGGGCTGGAGCTGTCAAGAGAAGGGCGACAAAGCTGGTGAAGGATTTGGAGCATGAGTCTTGTGAGGAGGGGATGAGGGAGCTGGGGAGGCTCAGCCTGGAAAAATGGAGGCTCAGGGAGGAGCTTCTTGCTCTCTACAACCCCCTGACAGGAGGGGGCATCAGGGGAGTCAGGCTCTGCTCCCAGGGAACAAGGGGCAGCATAAAGGGAAATAGGCTCAAGTTGTGCCAGGGGAGGTTTGGGTTGGATATTAGGAAAAATTTCTTCTCTGAAGAGGTGGCTGATCCCTAGAACAGGCTCCTCATTGGAACTGGAGGAGTCACCATTCCTGGAAGTGTTCAGAAAATGAGTGAATGTGGTGCTTTATGGTATGGTTTAGTGGGCATGGTGGCACTTGGTCAAAAGTTGGACTTGATGACCTTGGAGGTGTTTTCTAATCTTAACGATCCTTTGATGCTATGATCTTAATTTCCTGGATTAACTGGTGGGTTTAGCTGTATGTGCTCATCTCCTGGAATCTAGAGAGCCTCCTGTTCCCAGTCACGGCTGACAGATTTCCATTCATCTGCTTCAAAGAACCTGAACTTGCTTTTGGTTGGGATGCATTTTGCACCACATGAAATGGGTGACCTGTTCTGGCTCCAGTGTCTGTGCTGGGGCTATCCACAGCTCCAAAGGCTCGGAAGCACTGAGGGATGAAGCCTTTCCCAGCAGGTCCCGTTGCCATCTCCTGCCCATGTACAGAAGCCTGGCAGATGCTGCTCAGCCATTGGGATCCCTGCACTGGGTGCTCGAACCTTCAGCGAGCAGTGACTGCTGTCAGCACTACCACGCTGAGCTGTTATTTGTGGTATATTTCGATAAGGAAAGATAGGAAATGTGTCAAAACTTAAATCATTTCACATTGTAAACTGTTGAACTGCTTTAATCCTACAATAGTTCTGCTCCTTTCAGTTTATTTAAGTTCAGTCACAGCTAGAAAATCAGTTCCTCGATATTTTTGCAACTGCAAGTAAACCTTGCCAGCAGTAAAAAGAGGGGAAAAGGTGAAGGGTTCAAACAGTAAAACCTAGAAAATAATGAAATGTCAGCATTACTGCGCCGGTAGATCCCTAGAAAACCAGCAAAAAGTAAAACCAATAATGTTAAACAGCCAGGAACAGCAAATCTAAGAAAGCTTTTGGACTTTGGGACAGCCCTCTGTCACAAGCAAATCCTAGGAGGGTAAGGGAAGACTTTTGTTAGAAAGTCAGAGAAGTCAAGAAATATTCTTTCTTCTACATCTCTCCTTGGAGCATTTTTTTTTCAAGTTATCATTCTATATCTGCTTCACCTTGTCTTGAGGAATTCTGAATTTTATCCCGAGACAAAAACTTATGTGCACCAATTTATAAAAGGCATCCAACTAATTCTTCACTGTGCTTACCCTGCATAATATATATCTATATATAAATAGAATTTCACTCCAGCATAGGTTTTGTGTAGAAGAAAGCATTCATATAGCAAGCTGTGGTTTCCCTCCTTCTGCTTAGGAAAGCATCTGTTTCACATGGTTGGGGCATCCCATCCCTTACTGTGGACACTCTAACAGAAAACACATGAACCCAAATATCTCATCGTCAAGCTCTAAATAACACTGACTTTCAGAAAACTTTTCAACAATTTCAAATAAACTAAGTGTGTTGACAGAAAAGTTCTGAGCAGGAAGAAGGGATTCTAAATTAATGCATTTTAAGCTGTGAATTAATCATAGCTTCAGAAATGGCTTCTGTCGTGCTACAGGTTTGATGTTTCCCTCCCTAAATTTTACTCATACCTTCTCTTCCTTTCATCCTGATGATTATAGCTTCCCTTGGGATGTCTGCTCTCAGACATGCATATCCAAACAACCACATTTATTGCAGCTTCTCCCAGAGCCTGTCTTCCTTTCAGCCCAGAGCTCCAAAATGCTATTGCTGTAAAATACCTCCATAAAATGTCTCTGTCCAGCTGTGTCCTGGACAATTCCCCCTCTTCTGTTCTTGCTCACCTCTTTCCAACCCTTTACTTGTTGCTTTTTTTTTTTTTGGCCATCATTTCATTTAAAATTTCTGTCTCTCCTCATTATGTATTTGTGGCTTGTATTGTGTTTATAGTGAGGTAATTTAAATTTTGCTCTTCTTTTCTCTCTTCCATGTTTTTAGGTAGACGATGGTTCATGAAAATATGCAGTGATGTAAAAAAGAAAAAGTGAACTGAAACCATCAAATAAAGCTAAGAGTGAGGCTGAGACCTATTTGCAGATGTTCAATAAAGTCAAAAAGTAGCTGATTTGAGGGGATAAATTATTCATAGCTAATTATTTGCTCTTCTTTAATGCTAAATATCCTACATTTCAGCCTCCTGCAGGCAACTCAAGCAGTGATTTCTGAGTTTTTTAACAGCAACAACCACAGGGTTTTTGAAGTGCTTTTGGTCCCTCCGGGTTGACAGGTGCTACATAAAAAGCAGACAGGATATTCTTATTAAGAGTCTTGAGAGTCTGAAGCATGAAGTCCTGTAGAACAAGCTGAGACTGTATCTTCAAAACACTCATCTTACAGCTTCAACATGCTCTGGGCAGTTCTTAGGTGCAAGCTGGGGCAAAGAGCAGTGAATGTTGCTCTGCTCCAGGGACTGGGTGACTCCAGGTCAGGGCTGATTTGTGGCTCATCCTCTGCATCTGTGGGGAAGCGCGCAGAGGAGAATGGAGCATTTGCCAGCCCTGCACCAGGAGTTGCTGGTTCTCCTGTGCACGTGCTGACTGTGCTGTTTGCCCAAAGGGCAGTGAGTGGAATCAGGTTTCTGGTCTTTCTCCTTGCTTTTCTCCTGCCCTAGAGTAGATAAATTTTGGGCACAAGGTCCTATTTTCTAATCTAAAATGCAAGATTCAGATTCAAGATTTTCCTCCGAACGCACGGTTTAAGTCTCAGGCTGACCATGCTTGGTCCTTTTGGCTATGGATACTCTGCACTCTGCCCTGTTTTATCCAAGGACCATGGTACCTCCTTATTAGCCTGTAACTCAGATTATTGCAAGTCTGGGATATAGTTACTGATCACTGCATGAATCTGTACATATGTAACGTAATTTCTCAGTCCATTAGAGGTGAAAATCCACTGTCAATATAACAGTTGAAAAAGTCCTGCTTTCCTTTCCTTTTTTCCTTTTTTTTTTCAGTTTTTTTTTTTTTTCCTTTTCTCCAAACTGGAGAACCTTGTGTTATTTAAATGAACTCCGACAGCCCAAGTGAGTCCTTTGACAACCCAAGCCCTTCGGTAGTCGGCTGTGACTGGCACGCAGCCACTCACTGCTGCACTTGCCCATAATGAAATCCATTCAAACATATCAGCTCCTGGAAAATGATGTGCCTCCATCTAAGATTACCATGAAGGAACCTACAAAACAAGCAGCTACAAAGCAAGGACTATTTATATGCATCTTTTTATTTGCACTGTAAAAGGCTCTTCCAACACACAGGGAGTTCCAAGTTGTCTGCGATAAGTTTCAGGCTGCTGGAGTGCACTGTACATTTTGTGTGTGTATTTATATGTAGATTTATTTATAAGTATTGTTAGAAGGATATTAGCTCAGCAACTACAGAGTCATATCAGGCTATGAGAGGAAGTCAGTGTGTTTATGCAGACACTGAGTAGTATGTTAAGGGCTTGTTTTTTGGAAATAAAAGCTTAATTTCATTATCATAATGATGATAACATACAGCTTTGAATGGTATTAGTTCCTGTTTACACTACTCGTGGTGTTGGTCTAAGCTGCATTTGCCATCGAGACATAATTACTATTTTATTATTATTTTTTTCACAGTTAAGTGGAGCATTTTAGCACAGCTGAATTGCTGCAAGCCTTGGTGGAACAAATCTATTAGTGGTATGGCTTGAAACAATACACAAAAGAGCCCTGTGTGTGGTCTGCTCTACATGCTTTTCACTTCCTTATGTTAAACAATAAATCTCTGAGTCAGCTAGAACTCAGAGACTAACATCCAACGAGAGCCGCATTTTATCTTTTATTCATTGGCAGGAACATAGCTGTAGGAGGTATTCAAATCACACTTTTATTTAAACAAACACAGCTGGATCACAGCCTCTTAATATAGCAATTCTCTAATGAAAAATAACAACATAGTATTTATCTCTTTTCTTTTGTGCAGCTCTCAATTTGCTAAAATTAGGCAGACTTCAATCCCATACAAAATTGGCATGTTTTCATGACCAGAGCTCATAGCAACTAACTGCAAAATTATAATGGGAATGTAATTATAGTAGGGCATGTGAAATACACATCCTTTTGCTGCTGTAAGCTATATGGGGTTATACAATTATGCTGTAATAACATCATTTATCTTAAAGAAGTCAGACAGCTGATTTCATTTATTTAACTTGAATTCTCCAGTTATGTGCTGTGTCAGGTTAACATCGATGTACTGCACAAAGTAACCTGGTGCAAGAAGTCAGGGCTTCCCCAAGATGCATTTTCCCTGGTTCGCATGAGTTTTTCTTCTTTGTCCCTGTCACTGTTTGGAGACAGCAAACTTGAGTTTCCAGCTCTTCGGGAGCCTTGTAAAACATGATTTCCCGCCCTTGCGGCTGCAGTGGTTGTGTATTTCTGTGGTTGTGATTTGGGGCCAAGAATTTGTATTTAATGGCAGAGGGATGTAAGTAAACAAAGCAAATAGCTGAGTCACCTGGCCACATGCTGGATGAGGGTCTGGAAATAATCACCTTGCCACTTAGTGTGGTTTAATAATGAATATTGGCCAAATTCTGTACTCACCCTAAGCAAAACAATTTCCTTGATATCAACAGGATTTTGCTAAGTCAGTTCTATCTCTGAACCCAGGGTTAAGTAGTGAGAGGTGCAGTATTTAATATTTATTTTAAAGATTATTACAGACAGCTGTAATACACTGGAAGTAGTAGATTAGCTTTTCAGGAAGGGGACAGGAATGTGTGACACTAGAAATATATTAAGAAATGATCAGGGAGGCTGCAAGGTGCCCTATTCCCAGTCAGATATCCTGGGAAGTCATTTGACTCAGCACAGAAAGGATGTCTGGGGCAGGGAGAACGTCATCTAAGAAATTCTCTTCTCTAGGAGACCTGCTTTGGACATCAGGTATCACTGTTAGCTATGTGTCGTTTATTATAATAAATAACAATAGCAATTATTATTGCTACTGAATGGGGCATTGCCGGCACAGGCCATAATGATGTTCACATATTGGAAATTACCAAACACTGGGATGTATATTACTTTCAAGTCTTGTAGCTTGAGGATCACACCTCCATCCTAACTCTGTTTCCTTTTGCTTGTTGTTAATCAGGAATTATTAATTATTTTAATGGACAGATATGCAATTAAAACTTCTAATTTCAATGAGAACTCTCTGTATTCTTATATTCCTAATGTATTAAACAGACCTTTTGTGTACTGACAACATTTGCTGTTATTGATGAAGATGGAAGTACCGTGAATTCCCTACACACACGTAGGTCCTGATGTAGAAAGGGCTGAATAAATGTTCTGTTCATTTCAGAAAGCTGGTGTTTAGCACGATCCCTATAATGGATTTTGAAAAGAGTTCAACCTGTTTAAAACAACAGCCATATGGTTCTCAATACTGGAGGACTGACCAGAATGCAAATGGATATGACACACATTGAAAATAAAAAGTCATTTTGCCATTAACATACATGCAGAATTTTAAGAATAGTTTGGGGTTCAAGTTCACATTTGCTGAAATATATGGGGCACAGGTATCTCATGTGAGGCTGAATTTTGACATTGTTATTTTGGATTACAAGCACCATATCTAAGCAAATATATCAATTTTTTATTAAATGTGCATAAAATACCTTGGCTTTTCAAACAGAATCACTTGCATTTGTACTTAATTTACTGTGTTATCTATTTTTTTTTTTTTTAGGTTTCCTTCTTCTGTTATTGTAGATGTAATGTCTGAACTGTGCTATCCTCCAGAAGTTACCGGTCAGTCTTCATTAAACCCTTTAAGTCTGAGTCAGGACTGGAAAAAAATTCCCCCAAGCACTGACTGGTCTCCAATTGCCAAACTGCAGCCCCAGAAAATTGAATTTTAGTAAGAAGGACCTTTGCTTTTTCACTTTTTACAGTGACATTCACAAGTGTGTTCAAAGTACAGTCAGTGTATCTACAACCCAACTTCCCTTAAATAAGTGTGGTTTTATAATATGTATTTTTCTTCTCTGGTTTGGAAATAATCTGTAGGAGATGAGGTTATTAATCCTGGTGTTTACTGAGAGCCAAAAATGTCTGTGGATGTGGTTCTGGGAGAAAGGCTTGATTCCAAAGGTACAGTTAGGGCTGTTTATTATATGCCCATGGCCATGTCTCTGAACCCAGGAGGCCAAAACGAAAATATAGTGAGTTACTTACAAAAATATAGTGTAGAGTTCTGGAAATCTCAACAGGCTCTAAATTTCAATATGGACCTCTAGATTTTATCTTGAAAGCTTAGACAGTCCCTAAAAGATGAGGAGACCTCAGGAGATTTCTATGCAGACTATGCAGACAGTGAGATACCACCTCACATAACAAAAAAAAGCCATGAAGAAAGGCTAAATATATTGTCTTTATAACAGAGAGCAGCTCATGAAGGGACAGAGGACTTTCTTCTTCCATCAGTGTGATTCTACATTCTGAACAAAATGGGGCTTTTTTTGTTCTAGTGCTTCATTTTTTTTCCCTCTATGGTTTGCATTTCTCTCTAATATTGTATCTATTATTTCTTAGTATCTTTCTCATCTCACTGGTCACTGACATTTAGCTATCCCCGTTTTCACTTTTACAAACCCCGGGAAATTCATCTAGGGACCACATAGGGTGGAGTGAAACCTTGAGAACAAACTGAGCTTATGGACACAGCCTACATTCCTGGAGACGTTCGGGAAGGTGTGGAATAGAAAAGTAGTTGTTGAGCAAATACTCCCAGAAACACATTTGGCAAACACTGTTACTCTTCCAGGGACTGTCCACCCCCAACTCAAAGTGAAAAACAAATAAATTAACCTTGGCGTTGTCCTTGAGGAACGAAGCTCAGTCAAAATGATTTCTTTCTATGGATGCCTTGCAGATCATCGTAATGACAAGTAACTTGTCTGGGCACAGTGACAATTCGTGGATTTTGTCTATGGATGTGAAGTTTCACTGAACACGGCACTCATGAATGCAGATAAATTATTTTGGATCTAATTCCACTATGGTCCACTCCACTATTAGAGATGGGTGTCAAATGTTAAGATGGGATAAAGCACTCGGCTGTTCCAGATGTTCATTCAAAGCCGTTTGAATAAACCAAGATGAGATAGAGCAGCCTCAAGAGAACAAGCTCTTTCACAGGACGTTTGCTCTTCTATTCCCAATTAAATCAGGAAATGTGACATCACATTGGAAAAGGAAATGAAATCAAGGAAGGGAAATCAAGGCACTTTTTGAGACTTCATTGGTGCGTGTTGTTGGAGAAGTGAGTGCTTCTCCCATTACCTATCTGCAGAGCTTAATTTAAAAAGCAGCACTACCGATTCAAGGTTTATCAGTGTAAGACAGTGTCATAACTGAAAGAATATTTCTTGCCTAAATCCCTAAAGTGTGGTTATAGAGTTGCACAGTTAGTACCTTAGTGGTTCTTTTATATTCTGGATAAGAGACCAAAACAAGTGGGATTTCAAACACAAATAAAAGCAGCATCAACAGGGAACCAGTGCTGGTTTCTTCAATACAGCTGCTGCATTTTCCATGATCATCAAGGATGCTGGCATGGGAACCTGCTGGTGTAATTTCACCTTTAAGGTGCGAAGCTCTGGATACCCCCAGGAGAGGCATTTTTCTACATGCCTGTGAGAGAATACACAGAGTTTACATTAAATGCACGCTGGAAAACGCACAACTTTGGCCATTCAGAAGCCAGTCCAAACACACATCCCACGTGTCCTTTCTCGCAGGAAGCTCTAACTTAGGCATTCCATTTCATGGTGAAATTTGGAAAGGGTGTCTTGCAAGTTTTCCCTAATGACATGATGCAGGAAGACCTTTTGTTTGGTCTTGTGGATAAGCATAAAGTTCATTTGTCAGTACATCATCAGCAAACACAGCCTCACTCTGTCTGTGTTCCAGTTTGTCCATATTCCATGTGGCTGTGTCAACACAGCAGCAAGTCCAGGATAATATATTTAGTCACTGTCAGGGCTTTCCCATTTGGTCTTGGCATGGTGCTCACCACAAGGCTTTGACCCCTTTGGAAAGGGGACAGATTGAGCTTGTGCCTTTTCACTGTGTATCACATAAATCCCTGGAACCATTGCAGTACTGGGGTCGGTTACTCTGCAAACACCTTTTTCATGTAGTTGCTTGTTTCCTTAATGCGTGGTGTTCTGCTGGCCCCCCTCCTCCTTCCTTTCAGCAGCAGAAGCACAAGGCTAATTTTGATATAAAGCCTGGGGCAACTTGTCAAAAAGTTTAAAATCAGATTTTTGATGTATTATATCATCATGCAGAAGACATCTAATATATTTTATTAGATGCTTTTTGCTGTGTTTTCCCTCCAAAACTGGGTGGAATGGACTACTTTGTGTTAATGATTTACATAAGTGCTAAGCAAGGGTCCTTTTAGAAGAAGCCACAGAGCTCAGTCAAGGTGTAAGTAAAGCAGTCAGCCCTTTCCCATGGATGCAGAATGCCTAAGGTGGTCATTCTGAGAAGAGATAGGAAGTTTTTTCCAGTCACTATTGATGATTTCTCCTCCACCTTTCCCTGTCCCAAGCAGCAGTTAGAATACCTTGTCCTGTTCGCAGCCTATTTACCACCTGGCTTTGTTCCTAACCTCACATTTGATAGAGGAAGGGAGAAGGAAGTATCCGAGCCTGAGAAGTGGTGAGGATGTAGGTTGTTTTAGTTATAACCACAGTACCAACAGGAAAACCGAGCAAATACTGTTTCTAGATGTTTCTGGTGTAAATCACTTAAATCTCACTTTTGAGAACTTCTCTCTATAACCTTTTTCACATTTCACCAGCAGCAAAATCCCATAAAGCCCCTTGTGGGGCTGAGATCTTTTCATTTTAATAAACCTTCTCAAATTGATTTCTCCTGTGGGGCAGTAGGCCAGGAGTACGTGCAAAGCAAGGACAGAAAAAGACAGCTAAGCAAGGCATGGGCCAGCCAGGCAGGCAGCTCACACGTGCTGCTGGGTTCTGTCCCACACCACCAGCACGCAGTACCTGCAAACAGATGTTGAGGGCTGCCTTAGAGATCCAAGCAGGCTAGGGGTCCATGGACATGGAAGGAGAAAGTGGGGAAGCAAGCTGTTTCTTTCCTTCCTTCCTGTTTATCCTAGACTTCATTTAGCAATATAAAAATCAAACAGAACTACGGAGACAAAAGACTTGTGTTGTTTTCCAAAGTTTGCTAATCTTAAAATTTTATCTTGGATAAAGGGAATTGTTTGTTCAGAATTCTGGCTTTTCACCCAACCACTTCACTGCCTCATTTGCTGACAATAAATAAGATTACTAATAGATATTGTTTCTACTTTCCAGTTAGATGTGCCGAACCATACAGTTAAGGAGGGCGGGGTTCAATTCCAGAAGGCACTTCATTAAAAAAAATGACATATAACCCCCCACACACATTTGGCAGCAACCTGCAAAGGGTTAATGAAGGACCTATTTGCCTCCCCCATCTGTGAAAAAATGCCAATCAAAAAACAGCTGCTATAAAAGGCTGCAGCCCAGCAGGAATAGGAATAGTAGGTGGGGAGGTGTTGGAGAAGCAAGCTGTGGGAGGCAAGCCTGCCAAGGAAGGCTGGTGGAGCTGGGAGGGGTGGGAGGGCTTGGTCCCTTGCTTGTTCCATGCTGGCTTGGAAGCTGAAAGAGAAGGTGGATGTGGGGGTCCCTGCTTTCCAGTGAGATGATTGAACTTACGAGTCTCATATGTTTGGCCCTGATGCTGGATGTATGACCTTCCTGGTTTGGGAGATAACTCATTTAGAAAACAGAGGTGTTCACTGAGTAAAGTCTCAGGCTCAGTATCTTCCCTGTTCTCTCCATCACCAGCTGTGCCAGAAAGCCAAAATATCAACTAGGAGTCTGAACTTAATGGCTGCTCCTGGAGGGGAAGCAGGAACATGGCCCCCATATGAACTTAGGCTTCCTGTAAATCTTCTTTCTGGATCTAGGGGAAAAGAGGTAATTTGAATTAATATTAGCTCAAAAGTATGTGCTGTAGCTGGGAATGGAAAGGCTTAAGGGAGTTGGAAAATGCCTTCAGCAAAATAAGATGTGATAGAAAAGATGTGTCAGCTATCAAAGACATTGACTAGGAGCTGAAAAATGGCATTAGGAATACATTAATAAAATGAAAACAACAGCTAAAGGTGTTTGGTAGCTTATTTCCCTCATGTTTGTTGAAGAGCAGGAAAGATGATATGAGAGAATGAGGAATATTCCCTGAACTTGCTCATGTCACTCTCCAGTGAACCTGGTGTGGACTTTGTCAGTGATCTGTTTCTCAAGTGCTTAATTGTGTACTCATTAGCTTTACCTGTAAAATAAAAAGAGCATGAGCCAAATGGCAGATCCCCAGATACATTCATCAGGAAACTTCACTTGTGTAATTACAATTAACCTTCCTGCATATGACAATGCTGGGCTGGGTATTGTAGCTGTCTGCTGATCCAGTAAAAACCAGGGAGCTCCCCTGCTTGTATGAGGGATGAACCTGTCAAGATTGGAATGGGGAAAAGTCTCCCTGGCGCTTCTTGCTGTTGGCCAAAGTAATTTCCTGCTGGGGCTTGTGCTTGCTATATTGAGGTGACTACTGGAAATGTTATTGTTGGTATAGATCCTTTAATTTAATTTGTCCTGCATTATTTTGGTGTCTCCTTGGCACTGTGAGGTGAGTCTGCTGCCTTGGGTGGAGTCCTTGTCTGTGACAGCCACCTCTCCACCAGGTCTGAAAACCTGGTGTCTCCACGGTCTGTGCTCAGGATCATGGACTATCTGCAGCCTGCCTTTGTTCGTCTGCCTCTGTGGAAAGAGAAACTTGCAGGAGGTTGTGATCCTGGAGGAAATGGGCCCCACTGGGCAAAGCAAAGATTCATTTTTGAAGAACAGTGATTTCAAGTCATAGGATGGAGTCAGGGTCCTCAATTCCTACTGAAGCCATGTTTCTCTCTGGTTTTCACACAGAGACAGGTTTAGAGTTTGCTGATGAAGATGCAGTAGCGAGTCTTGTTGTAGGAATGCCTGCTGCTGCTGTGGAGTCATCTCTGCTGTACAGAGTTTCCTCTGAGCTCTGTTGTGTGTGGAGGCTTTCCCTGGCTCCTCTCTTCCCTGTCAGCTCAGAACACAGGAGTAGCTTCCCATGGGTCTGTGATATTTCACATTATTGAACACAGAGCATTAATGACAGGTGTATTCTGTTAAAAATATGGCAAAGGCCATCAGCTGAGCTTCCTGTGAGGACTGCAAGATGTATTAACAGTGATGGTGACTGACAAATTGCTTTCTCTGAACTCCCGCTTCCTTTCTCAGCCTATGATTTTGCCAGGTTACTCCAGGGATGCTGAGCATCGCATTTACTCTGCTCTTTTCAGTATTCCATGCATATTTCCCCTGTATTTGTCCATAACTTTAACACCTCTCTTTGGTGAAGGGTTTGTTGGTAGTATAATAAACCACCCTGGATTTTGAAACACTTCATCAATTTCTGCTGTTCCATAATGTATGGAATCATGGTTGATTTAATCTTGTTAGTATGACTAAAGAAAGTTACTTTGTCTGCACTATGCGCCACTTAAAATAGAACACTGTGCGTCATGTTTAACAATATTGTGGTCCTTTGTGGAGCTTGATATGCTCCTCAGACATTTCTCTGTGTTCTGAAGTTGGGAGTCTTGCATGTCCTGTAGCATGAGACCTGAGTTGTTGATATGTGTACTGCTGTCAGTAGGCTGGTTCCAGGATGCATGGGATGTTGGAGGTTTCCCTAGTGGGATGTCACTTAATACCAGTTTGCTCTGCAGGTTTTTGGGTCTAGGGTTGTGCCCCATTTACAGCAGCTTTAAACACTACCTGTGTGAGGGTTTTTTTCTGGCATTCACAAGACCTGGAAATATAAGTGAAAGCTAGGACAAGTGTGACTATGAAAGCAGGGTGTGAATGTGTGATAGAAATAGTGCCTGTGACTTCAGAAATGCTGAGTTACTCCATCTGGGACCACCATGGTGTTGGCTTCCCATGAATGAGAGTCCCAAGGGTTATTGCTTGCTGCTGCCCCAGCAATTCTAGGAAGCTGCTCTAGAAAGTATCTTCATTATTGTGTTTGTCATGTCTGCACCTCCATCCCTTCAGCTGCTTGGGAAATATTCTTGGACAAGACATGCCTGACAGGTGGGGAAAAATCAAGCAAAGCCAAGTGCTGGTCTCTTCCAAAGTCGGAAGTGTTACCACGTTGGCTGAGATTCCAAGGTTGCCATGTTAGCCATATAGAAAAATGGCGTGGAAAGGAAAGCTTGAGTGTGCTTGGGAGTTCTCACAGTCCTGTTTTTGTGTTATTTGTGTTTGTGACAGTATCAGCTTTTTCCACATAAATACCCGGAAGGCAAAATTTCCTTTTTTTTTCTGCAAAAGCTCCAATAAACAATCGCTTGGTGCCTGCTCTGCAAACTGACCCTCTTCCTGAGATAGAAATGTGAGGGCTTTGCTTGTTGTCAATGAGCCTGTCATGGTTTTCAACATGTTACTTTGCAAGAAATTCATTTCCAGTGATCAGCTTATAAACCTGCCATAAGGAAGTGTGTTTTCACACTAGTCTAGTGTACTTCTTGTTTTCAAACTCTCAGGGACGTAGAAATACACCAGATTTTTGGCAGCACATGGTTTAAAAATCAGCACCAACGTATCTATTGAACATCTCAAATGGGTAAAGGAAAGGGCAGGTTTCATCAGGGGTCAGTAAACAACGAACATCTGCCTTGCCAATCTTTTCTTTTACTACAGTTTTATGCAGTCCCAAAAATCCTTCAGACATATGTTGAACAGAGTTTCAAAGCACCCAAGCCTCCTGCTTCTGCTGATATTTTGGCCAGTGCTTAACCCTATGTAGTTCAGTCAGGATTTTTTTCTGACAGCAACTAAATCAGCTTGGGTGGATTTGGAGTGAGTTTTGGGCTTGGAAATTGAGGTTTCTGCTTCTTTTTCAGCAGGTTAGATGTAGAATGGGCAGGAGCTCTCTAATCCTCTTGTGCAGTTACCCAAGAAAAACAGATGAGTGAAGTATGAACTGATGTTCTTCACCCCTCTTTGTCAGATCTTGGCATGTGACACTTAGCACTAATGTGCTTACTATAGCACGTCCCTGCCCAGTGCAATCTGCCCCAATTGGCCATAATAAATAGTTCCACAATGGTCTCCAGCCAAGTAAGTGTTTGACCTACTAATGCATCTTACACTGTGCCTTGGAGCTCCGTGGTGCCGCGCGGCGTAGGACACAGCAGTGCTCTCTGAAGGTCAAGTGAAGCTACAAGGAATGGCCATCTGCTGACTCCTTGCTTAAAGCATCATTCCCTGAACGTGCAGCCAGTTGCATTGCCAGCAGATGCATTCAGTTCTGAGCCTGGATGTTGTGATGGTGTGCAAGGAGAGGAATGATTCCCCACGAAGCCCCGCTCCAGCCCAAGGGAGGCTTTCCTGGGAGAATGACAACCAGCAGCACACAGCAAGTCAGCTCCTGGATCACCAGGAGGAACTTGCTCATGCTCTGCTCTGTCAAAGCATGAACAAACTGAAACGTATGAGTCACCTTTGGGAAGAGTCACAAGAGAATCAATTTCAACTGCCCAGCCTGGACATGCTTTGCTTTTGCTGTCTAAAACCTGACAGATTTCCAGCTCCTGGCCCAAGTTCATTGGCAGAAAATGAAAGAGGCCAAGAGAAATATTGGAGCAATTGAGACTTAACACAGTCTTAAAAGCAGTTTTTGGTTGTGTGGAGGTGTGTTCAATCCTTGCTTAATCTGCCTGAAATGTTAAGTCCTGCAAAGATGATGCTCATCTTGGAGAGAGCTTTCCACTAAGGACTGAATAGAAATTCATTGCTTGTTATCCTGTTTAGTTTCATTAGATATTCTGTAACTTAAAATAGTAGTTTTCCATGTCTGAATTGGATGACCATGTCTGAAGGGTAGCCCTCTGGATCAAATGATAGGAAAAAAGAAATCACAAAAAAGCCCTAAAACCTAAAAAAAAAAATATATATATATATATATTAAAAAAGAATCTTAATTTCTAATTAAGATCTGATTTAGGTGGGAGAGAGTGTGCTGGTACATTGCCTTTCATCCTGTACTCAGTAATTTGTCCAAAATACAGTAATTATATAACAACACTGTGCTTATGATGTTTTTCACCTACTCTGCATGTTTTTAGGCAGCTACATGTTGTAGTAGGGTTGCAGGTTTATGCTTTTTAGACCCATGTGGTGCTCTAAATGTTGCTGGAAAAAACCACTTCCATTCCATAACTTTGAAATGGAAAAGGAATTAGAAATATTAGAGATGAAGTCATGTGGGATGGTTGATCAGTTTTTGGGGGGGGGGAGCAATGTGTAGCTGAACTTTGGATTATTTTTCCCTATTTTGTATTATTTAATCCCCTTTTGTGGATGTGCTGACAATAAACTGTTGGTCAGATTTCTCCTTAAGATAGATCAAGACCTAAAATGATTTTAATCTGGTGAAAAACCCCCCAAACTGTGCTTTCATTATTGTTCAGTAAGTATTTGCATACCTTTAACTTCTATCACACACACATTGAGCTTTCATAAAGGAACTTTCTGATATGTAGTCACTTATCTCCATACCAGTCACAAGTTTAAATCTGAAATAAGTGACAATATCTAGGAGATTTTTTTCTCCTGCTTGCTCGCTGGCAGAATTTTGTCACAAGCTGAGGAAAGAATTACGTATTCTTTAAGCAGAGAATCACTGAATTTATTCAGCTAATGAGTCAATAAAGAATGCAAAGATTTTGACTGATTTATAACCTGAGTTTTACTGACCTTATCAGAAAGTAAAATAGCATTTCTTACACCTGTATCCTGGTCCAAAGTAGTTGCCTCCCAACAATAGCTAGGCATATCTAAAATAGAGTGGAAAATGTTGTCTCACACGAAAGCAAGTGTAGTGTGCTCAAAATGAGTCCAAGCTCTTTGAATCCTCTTAAGACTCAGTACCACATGAACATGGATTCAGTATCTAAGACCCAAGATGGCAAAAAGTGGAATTTTCTTTCATAATAAAGCTTCTCCTTCCCTTCTTTTTTCCGTCCTCATTCCTCTTTCAGATGCCATCATGCAGCAGTGATAGGCACAGCCACTGCAGGCGCCAAGTGCCCATCCTCTGCTATTGATTTCCACTTGATGCCTGCCTGCAGAATTGGAAAGCTTGTGATCCATTTTTATGAATTCTGGTACCTTGGGCAGTGATCAGAAGTGTGTGGGACCGTTTTCTCATGCATATGAAGCTTTTCTTCCTTGGCTATTTGCAGTGCAGAGACAAGATAGGCACCCAGTCCAGTAGCACAATGTTTTTATCTGGTCTGTAAAACCAAGATTCATCTGAATTTCATGCCAGCAGAAAGCCAGACTTTCACTTGGGAGCAGCCACTTACTCCTGGGAGTGCTGTGGGGTACCACCCACTGCCCTTGAGCTGTGGGACATGACCAAAACGTCTTTATTGTGGATGACCCCACAGGGGTGTGATGGTGCTGAGCCAAATGCTCTTGTCACAGCAGTCTTGCTCCACTCCCAAGGAACCAAATTGTAGTCACAGAGCCCAACATTTCAGTATCTACTGTATAATTCTTGTGCTACTGTAGTGAGACAGGCTTGTATTAATACCACCTCATCTTGGAAGCCTTCAAAGCCTGTCAGTATGCCTGATAGTGTTTGGCACTTAGATATGACAGTGAATGGTAATTTGCAAGTGCCTCAAATGGACAGAAAATAGTTTTCATTATTTTTACATGATTCAGAGTAGTGTCAAGCACCCTGTAAGAGCTCAGCTCTTCCTCCGGCTGTGGTGCTCCCTAACAGGTGGCTGTGAGTGGTACAGCATGTCCCATCCTTCATGCAGGTCCTGAGAGGTTGGGGTCAGTTCCTGGGCTCAGCACTGACCTTCGGGGTGACCTTGGGTGGAGAAAGCAGCTTGTTTGTTGCCTTTTGCAAAACACTCTGAGAGTTACAGATGGAAATGCTATATAGAGGGATGCCATGACTGCTGTGTTGATGGGTGTTGGGGAAACATGGGTTGCAAGAGAACAAGTGGGTGTAACGAAGGAGGAAGAGCGGGAAAGTGGTGGAGAAGGTAGTAAGGGGTATTTGCTCTCCTCTCCTGCAGTGGGACCTGGGTGAGGATGTCTGGGTACCAAAATACTCATGCCCTTGGCACCAGGACTTCGGAAATCAGTCAGTCTCCTCTTGTGTTGGCTTTCGCTGCTTCTCTCTGCAGACCAAATGATGTACTCTGCCTTTGAAGAAGCTGTAATTACAGAAGAGCCTGGCAACACTTTCCACTGCTGGTAATGGATATATCAGCACTTCCACAAACTCCCTTGTGAGGGATTTACAGCTCTGCCATTATTATTAGCCACAAACTGGATATATAAGCTGCTTGCCCAAAAGTATTAAAAAATAGTTTCAAAACAGTGTGGCAAATTTTAGTAGGCCTTGTCTAGAAGCAAACTTGCAGTAGTTTGATAAAAATGATTTTTATCTTAACTGGGTTAGAGTATTTCTTATTTGTATGCAATTGCTCATATCTGGCTTGAGGGTGACTTATTTCAGCCTATTCTGACAATAAATCAGAGTTTATGCAGAAATTCTGTAAGGATTCCCTCTTCAGGCAGAGCATCCCCTCTGCTGAACAAGTCTGGTATATAAAGGGCTAAGTAAAACAAGCTTTCGATCATATAGGTGGAGGGCAGGACTCAAAACCAGTAAGGATTTAGACAAACTGATTTTGAAGATCATTTTGAGCAGCTAAAATGCTACAGATTGGGTGCAGCCACAGCCCCAAACTGAAGAGAGGAGAAACACTGAGGCTCCAGCTATGTTATTGCTTCATGGTGTTAAAACTGTGAGGAAATATCAGAATCTCATTTCAATTTAACACAGAACAGCACAAACATCATTTTATCCTCTCCCATCTTCTTTATTCCACTGGGTAGGCATCAGACAACATTTGCCTTCTATTTCTCTGAATTAAATAATTACATGCACGCTTAGTGGAATAAACAAAAGCTTGAATGTCAGAGGTAAAGCTGAAGGCTTTTTCTGGCGGATGATCTTCAGTATCAAGAATTCATGGTTCAAAAGGCACTTTCCTCTGGTAACACAGTCTGAGGCAGTGTTAATATGTATGGCTTTTCCCATTCTGAAAAAATACTTCTGGCAGGAGGAAGGGGGGCAGGAGGAAGGAGAAGGACACTCCTCTGGTGTGGAGATTTTCCTACAAGTGAGGAATAAGAGACCATACAGGAGGCCTTGAACTGTCATCAAAGCAAGGCTCCTAAAAAATCGGGTCAGATCCTGGGATGTCCATAGGAGGGTGGAGCGTGGGCCTTTGGGCACTTCCCCAGCCCTAGTTTTTAGTTCCTATGCTGTGTAATCCCCTTGCCTAGTGATGGCTTTCACATGGAAGTCCTTCTGCACAGGAACTGTCCCTTCTCTGCTCCTGTAGTGCACAGTGCAATGGGTTCCAGTGGTGACTTTGCTCAGCACTAATATTAATATTTATTGCTACTGCTATTGCCATCACTTAAAAATTGATTAGAAAATGGAGAAGCACATTCTGAGAGAGCCTAACAGAGCCTCTTGATCAGCTCTTAATCAAGACTTAACCTGATTTGTGGCTCGTTTTCACTTTTTTGCCTTCTGTTTTTAGCATCTGAAGACAGTCTAAGTTGGGAGCTTAGGAAAGCATTCAGCTGTCTGCCTAGGAATACTTTTTTTGGTGGGATATGCATTTATGTTGAAAACTGGAGTGCAGGAATCCACATTTAACAATATTTTTGCCCATAAATGTGTATTTTTCCCATGAATGTAATGACTTTTCTTAATTTAGGAGTAAAAAAATACTGAATTCTTTTGTTAGTATTGTGAATGTCCTTAAGAATTCTTGTATCATTCATGAGCTATAGCTGTAGCCTTTCCCCTTCCATGAAACTCCACTTGGTGATAAGCAATGGTGCTGATGAACAGCTAGAGGAGTGCTCTGTTTTTCTCTTTAACGCAGCACAAACGTACCAATGAAAAATGAAATGGCACTTAAATAGAGATTTTGTGGAAGTAGCTCGATGCTGCAACTTCAGAATTTCACAGCACTGCTGCTCACACAACCATTACAATAAATATTGGTGGGTTTCTAAGCGCCGTAAGATGTAATAATGCTACATCTATGTTAGTACTGGTGAGCCAGTAATTTGCTGAAGAGTGTAACTAAATAGCAGAAATAATTGCATGTGAGTCCCTGAATGTGGTCTGAAGGGCCAGAGAGGAGCAACTGAAAGGGTGGAGGATGTATTAAACCCTTGTGATGTTGTTCCAACACTGATTACAGCAGCCTTCATGGGAAGATGTCAACTTGGCCAGCAGGAGGGAGACAGTGCAGAGCAAGCTTTCAGAATCAGAAGCTTCCAGGAATTTTGTGTGGAGCTTGTGCTCTGTGCGTGGAAAACCTTTCCATGCCAATGAAAATAATCCTGGTGCTTCAGCTTCACCCTGTAAGACAAAGTGGTGGAGGTCCCCACAGAGACTGGGATTGGAAGGGCTGCTTGGTTGAGTTCACACAACTTAATATACAAGAGGATGTTTCTCAAAATTCAGTCAGTCTTAACAGTTTAGTTATAACTGAACAACATGGCAGACTGGTTAGACACTCAGCCCATTTCATATTTAATACTTTCAGAAATAATAACTGATTCAGCTTGGGACATGATGAATGTCCATGTCAAAACCTAAGCATATCTGGCTTTTGTTCCAGCATATTCCAGAGACAAAACATTCTTTTATGACTATCCTAGTCTTTGCATTTTTTAAAACAGAATAAAAAGTCTTGGCAGCAATCCAGTCACCAGAATGATATTCATTCCAGGAATATTCTGAAGACCACTGCTTGCTGTTCATCCTCCTGGTATTTGTCAGTTGCTTGTTCTTTTCACAATTGAGACATCCTTTCTTCATTTTTTTTAAATTTAAAAATTATGTGTGATTTCAATTTCCTTCAGTAAGAAGAAATAATGTCTAATGAGAAAACCTATTTATTTACCTGTATTTATTCACAAGCCATCACAGACCTTTAAAACAAGGAGACTGTAAAGCCAGAGTGTGATAATATATTTCCATCTTTATCCCTTACAAAAAACTCAAACGAGCTACCATTGCTGGTATTTCTATAGAGAAAAACTTAGTTTTCTGGAGAGCTCCAAAAATGGTGAAGGACCACATTTTTCTGGTGTTACTCAAATCTGAGTAAGTGGTCGCTTGCCAATCCTGCCTATGCTTGGAGGTGTAACACCAAGTATTAGAGCAGCTGCAGCATAAGGCACCCTGAAATGTCTCAGAAACAGCTTCGAAGGTAGAATGTGCACTAGAGAACACTGGGGATATTTAGCAGAACTTGAAGGATCAGTCCTGTGGCAAAAGAGGAGTCAAAAACCTTCAATCTGCTCTGAAGATACTATGATTTACAAAAATAAACCCATACAGTCACTTTGAGTCATTAAATTAATGATATTTGAATAACAATGCTTGAAAAAAAGAGAATTGGGTTCTTAGCAAAATCAGCACTCCTTGAAGCTGGTTCAATTATTGATTTCTGGATTGTGGCATTTGCAATAACTCAGAAATATTGAGATGTTTTAAAGCAGCCTTTTCATTTTCATGCAGCGATTGCAGAGGTGCTTGTTCAGCAGAACAAGAGAGAATGAACTCTGCATCTAAATATATACATAAATGACTAGGCTTTTAGCTTTTCCATCTAAACTGTTGCTTCAGTCCCCCTCCTTTTACCAGAAAACATATGATTCCATAAAGACAAAAATATCTTGATGATCATCAGTGCTTGGAACACCTTTATATAAGAAAGAAACCTTAATATTAATGTTTTCATATCTAAACCGTCAGGGATCAAATAGTAGCAAAACTTTGCTAAAGGAGCCCCTCCAAGGTATCAGCTTGTAAACTTGTGGGTTTCTTTAGGGCAGAAAGGGTCAATGTGACCATCTATGCCTGCTTTGTGGGTCATGGAAATGTAGCCATTCCTTTTGGACGTAAGCCCAAAGACCATGTCTGTCTGACATTTCAGTGCTCTCATTCCCTTCAAGTGATTTTTCGTCTCATAAAAAATAATAGCTTTTTGCTTCAAGAGCCCTGCATCGGCTTAAAATTATGTCCAGTCCAAAAACAACTCTGATTTTGTGATCAATGCATTTGAACGGGGGAAAAAATTGAAAGTAGAGCGACTAATTCTGACCTTTGAACAGCACATGTAGAAAAAGGATAATAGTTTTTTCTCGTAATTTTTAGGCTTCAAATCTTCAAAAGGATTTTCTTTCATTTTAGTTCACTAAGAAGGCAAAGTGCAGATAGTGGATGGAGACAGAGAAATTTTGTGACACAGTTTATGGAGGAGGATCCGACTAGATGCACAAATGAGCCCTCCTGGCCTTCAGACTGCTGAATTACTTCATGCATGCTAACCAGAGTTTACAGTAAATCCATGCAGTGGAAATTACCAACATAATGAAACAGGCTGGAACACTTTGCTGCATTGCTTTTTATTTTTCCACATGTAAAGAACAAAATGTCATCTCGAACTACGTAATGAGACAGCACATTACAAATCATCTTACCTATGCTCTTCTAAGAAAACTTTGAAGAAAAAAAGGCAGCTATTCCTGTCATGGCTGCTGCATTTGTAATAATTAAGGTATGTGATTGGGGTGGTACTGGTGCACTCCTGTGAAAAAATGATGGGTTCCGATTCCAACTCCTGTCTATTGCTCACTGGCAAGCTAAAACAAATAACACTGCATGCTAAATATAAGTGGCTAGATCCCACTGTGGATCCATCTGCAAACATACCACGTGCCAGTTGCTCTAGGTAGGGTATCTTGGCATAGACATCTGTTTACAGGGAAAGCCTTTATTTTTTTTTTCTGCCCTAATTGTTTCCATGTATTTCAGACTCGGGTTTCTCCCATTTCATGGACATGAGAGCAATTAGCCAAGAACTTACAAGCTCAGCAGAGTTAGGGGAGTAGTTTATAAACAAATCAAGGTTGCTCACAAGGCATGTTTTCTCAGATCCGGTGAAATGGTAAATACAGCCATCTCCCAATTAGTCTGACCAGCAAGGGGGAGATGGGATAAACCTGGATAAAGAAAACACAAATACTCCAAAACACATGGAAATGAATCAATAAGATTGCATGATAAAAGCCTAAAATGCAGAAGGTTCATGATGCTTTTGGCTTACATTCCTGGGTGCTAACAAGCTCCTGAGCTGGAAAGTCTGCACAATGTGCTGCTCTATACCTTAGCCCAAGCCTACCACATGTGGTATAAACATTCCCCTGGCTCCTCAGCCCTAAGAAATCCCATTCCCTGGTGGGTATGCTGCGTTCATGCACCGGGCTGTGAGCAAGAGCAGTGCTGCTCCTGAGTCATGTCTGCATTGGCCTCTGTACCAGCAGCGCCAGGAGCTCTGGTTGTGGGGCAGAGCGGGTCCAAGCCCCTCCGCTGACGCCACATCCTTCATCTGCTGCACAGGCACCTGGGCCCATGGGGGCACAGCTCACCCCAGGCAAGGCTTTCCTGGGATCAGAGTGGATATTCTTCTACCTGCCCTCTGTATTGTTCTTGCTCCCCCATACCTCTTCAATTAAATAGCTTCTGTCTGCTGTTCCAATATTATCTACTTGCCACTACTTAAACTGACATTTTCATATGGATTTCTAAATGCACTGCGTCAGAATTCAGCCTGGCTTATGCCGATGGGCTTTTCTGAGCTCTGAGAAAAATGTGGTGGAAAGAGTCTTACAAAAAGTTAACTTGTAAGGAGAAACATTACCCAGACATTATGTCGTATCTTAAAAGCTGCTGACCTGTGGCCACGCAGTGTAGTGGTAAATTGAAGTATGCTATATACCAAAACCATAGTTTGTGTGAATGTATATAGCAATAAAAATAAATAAATAAATAAATAAATATTAAGGAGTTACTGCTGTATAGATTAATTACTCTGCAGCACTTCCTTTCAAAATAAGGATTTATTAGTACTGCAGACTTGGAACACATAAATATTGTTAATTATTCTTGAACACTTATATATCTGCTCCAAGTTACTACACATTTTGTTCCTTTGGTACAATGTGTGTTCTTACCCAGAACCATATACGATTGATGCATTTCAGTATATTTCAGGTTTTTAGAATGGACCCAAAAGAGTTAAAGCCATCTGTTTTGAATGGGCAGTGATATCCCAAGGTATTTTTTCAAGCCCCAAGGTCTTATCTTGGATGGGATTTTCTCTTTCTGCTGCTAATGCATACCAGTTGGCTGAGTGCTGATGAGAGCAGTGGTGGAGGTTTATGTGTAGGTGTAGCACGCAGCTGTAAATAACCTGGATCTTTGTCGTTCCCAGGTCCTTCTGCATGAGTCCCTATGGTTTAGTGGGTGTGGTGGTGCTTGGCCAAGGGTTGGACTTGGTGATTTTGGAGGTCTTTTCCCGCCTGCTTACACTGCAGGGCTCCCCTGCAGCATCCTCACGTAAGCAGCACCAGCGACGGGGCAGGTAACTCCACCAGGCCCCCAGGAAGTGCATCTTGTGAGAAAGGTTTGGAGAATGAGTCCTTGAATATGCAACAGGAAAATGTCCATGTTTACCTGCTCCCTTGGTAAAGTGAAGTTTTCCTCACTGAGGCTGAAAGTTTTCAGAATCAAGCTTTTGTTGGTTCTGTCACTGCCAAACCTGGGGAGGATGGTGCTGATGCGCATCCACTCTGTAAATGTCTGTGGAGTTGCTTTTTAAAGCAGATCCAGGTACACACAGAGTAGTCATCTCCTTAGCACCGAGCCTCTGCAGCACTCTAACCCTATACTTTAGTCACTACTGACAGGTAGAGGGCAAATTTGCATAATGAACTGTTTAAATATTCAGTTTTATCAAGGCTTCAAGGCACTATTTGTCCTCTGCATCTTCAATAGCTAGTGACCCTATCTAAATCAACATCATTTGTCAAATCAAATTAGGCTTGTTGTTAATTTCAGACAGTGATGTTCATCTTTTTGATGCTTTCAAACAACTCTGAGGTAAATCCCTGTGACATAATGCTGCTTAGATATGCTAAATGAGTCACTTGTTCAATGCTGCAATTGTCAGAAAAATATGAAACTTAGCTCTAAGGTAAATATTGTTGGGTCACTTGAAATGTATGCAAATTTGACATTTCTCTGCTGATTAGCATATCTACACATCAAAGTTTTCTATATATCACATCAGATATTTTTGATTCAGGAGAGTTAAGGTCAGTGGCACTTGGCATACTCTTTACTTTGCATCAGACAAGATGAGAAATGAAAATCTTCTCAGGGAAACTTTCCAGCTCAAACCTTACTTTGCTGAAATAAGAACATTGCAGAGGAGCAGGGAAAATAGCACAGGTTCCTGGTTCTCAGTTTATAACTACTAAAGGAACATAAAGAGATTATTCACTTAACTAATGAATTCCAAAGGAGAAAAAAAAAGGAATCGATCAGAAATTTGGGCACAGAGACAGTAAACGATTCTCTTAATCACTGCAGTGAATTTGCCTATATAAAGCATAGATCTAGCTATGTACGTGTTTGATTTTGAAATTAGTCTTTTTAAGTGAAAAAATGAGGAGGTATGTCCTGTTCTTTAAAAGCTGAGTTTTGATTTGTGTCCAATATGCATCAGTTGGAGTTTTTGCACTGTCCTCCCACAAATCTACCTGCTCCTGATGGAGTGCTGCAGCTCCTAAGTTCATTAGCTCCGTGATTGCTTCCATAGATCCTAATATAACTGGTCACAAGAGTTGATTGTTCACTCATTTTTGCACGTCAGGCCTTTGGCGATCATCAATAAATTGTCATCAGATTCAGGTCACCACAACTCTCTGTGAAAATCCATTGTGTTCCATGGGAGATGGGTCTTGGTTTGAGCAGGGCTGGGCTGTTGTGTAATTGCTCATCACAGGATAATTCATGTAATCCCTCTGGAGTCCTGATACCCCAAAGGATCTGTGTCCATGGGGGTAAGGAAGCGCCCACAATGTAGGCACTGATAATTCCCCAGCACCTTCCAGAACAAACTGAGAGCACAAGCACGGGCACTTTCTGTGTTGCTGCACTGGGGTAACTCGGCCATGGAGATGCTTTTATATTCTTTCCAAAAAGAGTGAAACTGTCTCAACTGCAGCATCCAGTGAATGCCAGCGAAATTTTGTTTTAAAAATAAAACAAACATTTTTCAAATTATTGGAGCAGAAAGATGTGTCAGACACCACTAACATATGTTTATTTTTCTTTTTCTCTCCTGGAACTGAAGCATGGCCAAACTCTGTTTCCTTTTCCTTTACATTGTGTGAGTATGTATAGACAGAGATAAATTTTATACTTATTTTTCATGGAGATTTTACGTGCTAAATTCTAGAAATGAATCCAGTGATGGACTTATTATAATGGACTTATTATACTCCAGAAAATAAGACACAGAAATGCCAGTTGATCCATTATTCCTTCAGGGCATATAGCACCACTCAACCACATTAGTAGTTGATGTTTGATGATAAATTAATAATAGCTTTTATCTTCTAAGTAAAAGATATTTTATTCTCTTCCGTCTTTTCCGTGATGGGTGAGATAAAACCAGGAGCTGCACTCACATTCTTAAGGCAAGATTTTAAAACTATTTTGGTGTAAGATTCGCATTTGCAAGCTGCCCATGCTTCCCATATTGGCAATGATTTTGACAAATGTAAAAAAGTCACTAATATTTTGACACTTTCACTGCCCAACTATGATACCAGCTGGCTGTGAATTCAGTTATTCATTGTTCTGCTGTATTTTAAAGACTGGTCCAGAGCCAATGTACTGGACCAGCTCCATTCATTCATTTTCAAGATTGAAGTTTCAGCTAACTGTAGTGGCCATTTTTCAAATAGATCTGGAAACCTCTTCCAATTTAACAGGATCACACAGAACAGAAAAAGTCAAGTGTGCTAGGAGATTTAAAGCTCTTCCCTTCAAGGGAAGGAATATATGCATTTCAGCATGAATCAACCTAGTCCTCACAGGATTTCTGACTGCTCTCAATTTTTTTTTTAAGGCAAGACCAGTGCTTTCTTCACAGTAAAGCAAGCAAAAAATTTAAAATCTTTATGATGGTTAAATTAATTTAAAATAAAACTGAACTAAAGCATAGCTGTTCTGAATTCTTAAAATGAGAAATTGCCATGCTGGTCTCATGCTGCCTGAGAATTACAGCAAATCAATTGCTAATTTTAAAGAAACTAAAAAGAAACTTACACATTTTTGGCTTCAGATAGGCAAATACAACTTTTAAATAAACAGGGATGGAGCTCTCGGAAGTCCTCAGTGCACTTGCAGTGCAGACCAGAAGTACAAGACCCTCCGTAAGTCCAATCTTTTCTGATCTGAGCCTCGTGGAGAGCAGATACACGTCTAAGCGAGCAGGTTCTTTTGAAGTGCCCTTTTTTAACAAACATAGTAAAAATGTGCTCACTTCCTCAGTCTTCTTTATTGTGCCTGCTAACGTTTTACACTATTTTCCAAAGTTAGTAACAATATTCATCCCTCTGGCTTGTAACGCACTGATTAAAAAACAGATTGCCAGCAGTCATCTGCTATTGTCTGGCTTCCTAAATTCTGTTTCTGGTTTAATTTACTTGATGGTTCCATGCACTATTCATGAGTTCTATAATATTCCAAACTTTAATTTCAACAGATTAATTCTTACTAATTATTCAACATATGAACCTGCACATGAGAATTGTACTGTATGCACCATCCTGAGGCACAGAATGCAATGTCGAATCGTTTTCTGATTTCAAGTGGAAAACAAACTAATTATGTGGAAATATGATAATATATTGTGCTGCAGGGACCAGCCCTTTGTCTGTTTAGAAATGTTTACTTACGATCGGCTCCCTGTGTTATTTCTTCCAGGAGGAGCTGCCCTTTCTTAATGCATAAACATTATTGACTGGTCCATGATTCTTTACTTCAAGAAAGCTGATTTACATAATTTTATATTACTTCCGTCTGGTGGAAGCAAACGAGACATCCCAGGAAAGTAATAATTGAGCTAGCTGTAGCAATCTTCTGGAAAGATAAGACACGGAAGTCCTTGGAAATGAAGGATCACTTATTTCTCTTTTATTTCTCCTAATTTTTTTTTCTAAGCTGTCACGCAGCTTTACCTCTGCGCTGTTTGATTTGATGCATATCAGCATCCAGCACTTCATCACAGCATGAGGTCCAAATCAACTATCAAAAACCTGAAGTAGAACACACTTTCTCCAGTCTTCCGCCAACCTACCCCAGCCAAAGCTAATTGGGTGATATTGATACTGGGAAATATTGGGAAACTGGATCATTCATTGTTTGGGAGAAGTACTGTGAAGCCCTGCTGTGGTCATTGGACCTGTCAGCCTGGTCTGTGGTGTCTAAGCCTTACCAAGCTTAAAAACTGTGGCAACACACCAAAACTTTTCTGTAATTCTGCTCGGCTGAAAATGAAATTTTTTAGTCAAATGTAGAAGGTGGGAGGGAGGGGAAATAAGACCTTCCTCAAAAACAGCAATACTTTTTTCTTCCCGTGACATGTGAAATGAGATATGTGGTAGAAATTGAAAGGTTGAAATATGTTTTCAGGAATTAGTCATCAGAGAAAACTATAAAAATAAAATAGAGGATTGGAGTTTCTCAAGGGACCCTACTCAGTAATGGCATTAAGGAGCAAGTCAAGACTCTACAAAAACAAACACCAGCAATGATCAGGGAAGATAAAATCTGGACCCTAGAATGACATTTTAATAGATCTTGGGTGATACAACATGGTTTAGCACATATCATAATACATAATTCCCTCTAGAAATCCAGCTCTTAAGCAATGGGGAGGTTATCTGGCTTTCCATCCTTCCATCTTCCCCAATCATTTTAAGTTTGTGAGCTTTACAGTTTCTAACACTTTTCCCCATTGATCCCATTTACTTTTTTACTTTATAATGACAAAACAGTTGCAGATCATCTGCTCTCTGGCTCATTCATGTTTTTGCTATTATTTCTACTGTGTCTTGCCTAAGGCCTCAAGGAGACTCAGAGCTATGTGTCACTAAGGTTAATAAAACCCCTGTTAACAAGTTCCCATTCTAGGATCAAGATTTTGGATCCTAAAAGCCATTCTTTTTGTAGTTTTTCTTTAGCAACTCTACTAAAAGTTTACAACTGTATTTCAAAGTGTAAAAACTGAGTCAGTACTGTGACATGAAGTTATTTTGCTTCTGTCTGAAAGAATATATTTTCTTTTTGCTGCCTTTGTACCTGAATGTTGGGTAACAACAGGTCCTTACACTGTGCATTTACCTGTCTCACCCCTGCTGCACAGTTCTGGTTGAGATGAGGGATGGAAAACAGAACAGAATAGATCTTGGGATGAATCCCTTAATTTGATCCAGCCACTGATATTCCAAAGATTTTTCCTGCCACCAAAAAAAAAAAAAAAGGGTGTAATCTATCTTTCATGGTAGAAAGGTTCCCAGAGGGATGAGAACAGCTCAGGAAAAATATACACATTCAATTAGTAAGGTCAGAGGAGAATTTTTAATACTTTATTTCAGATCCTGCATTTTGGTTTGATACAGATCTAAAAAGTATTGTCTTAAAAGACTCTGGTATGAATTTCCTGGTATCAGCTAAAGATGGTTTTGTTCAAACTTAATGAAGGGACCAGGAGATGGGGAGAAAGATGGGGGTATATGGATGTGATGGTCATTTTGCTCATTTAATTTGAAAATTAACTTAACTTTGCTCAGAAATAAGGGGCTGTGGAAAACTTCCTTTGGAAATGCCTGCAGAGCATCTCTTGCTGAAATGTAAATTGTAAATATCATTGTAAACCAGCGGGCTGTGTTTTCTCTGTGCCACAGCATCTTGGAAAGGCACTGCAAAGAACTAGGGGAAAAAGGAGAATGATTCCCTAACCACAGGGCGTACCATGGATCCTGCTACAGCCTGCAGCTTCACCACCGGCGCCAGGCTGTGATCTCATCTGATCTCCAGCTCAGCTGAGCCACAACAGGGAGAGATGGCAGAGAGATGCTCCTGAAAAAGCCCCCAAGCCCGCGATGTTTCCAGAAGTGCGAGGTGACTGGAGGCAGTGGGCTGGGGTTGGGTGGGATCCCCCCTGGCCAGGGAAGGGACCCCCGGCCACCTCTGGTTCCACACCTGCCCCCAAACCAGCACTGCCTGCTGGCAGTCTGTGGGGTGAGGGATGCCAACCACGCAGAACTTGTTCTCTTCCTTCCTACATCCTGGCTCCTCATGAAAGGATCATTTCTCCTGATGCCTAAAGAGGCTACCTACAACAGAGGCTCGACAGAGTTAGAGAAATAAAGTAGGCATTTATTAGAAGGCCTTCAAAGGATACACCTTGGGCAGTGCAAGAGGCTGGCTGTGGCTCCACCCAAGATGCACTCCGCGTCACAAGTTTTCACACTTTTATAAGTTTTGATCCATTAACATACTAGGGTTAATTGTCCAATTACAGCTTCAGGTTATGAAGTCCCATCCTCCCAGATTGCTCTCCTCAATTCACTGGAGTTTTTACTTTTTGGGCCTGAAGCTGCCACAGTATCCTTGGTTCTCACACTGGAAAAGCATCTTTTGTCTAGCTAAACTGTGAACAGAACTTGCTAACACTTTATATGAAGTTCAGAGTTATATACTAATGCAGTACAAAATCTGTAAAATATGAAAGCTAAAACTCAAGGCATCACTCCCAGGTGGTCTCCAGCAGATTTACTTTCAATCTCCTTGGCTTGTGCTTCACATCTTTCACTGGATCACCTCATCTCTGTCAGCAGGATGAGTCTTAAAGGACATTTTCTATAAGGAACAGGTTCCCACTGTGATTTGTCATCATCAACCCCTAGAAACCCCAAGGAAGCCAAGAAAGAGTACAACCTCAGCCATCTGAATAGGGCCACACCTTGAAGCTGTGCTGTTCCCAGTGCACACAACACCTCCCTTTACACAGAATTTATGGATATTGGTTAGGCTGACTGCTGTATCAGAAATCGCCATAAAGTGCTGAGCATACTCAGATTTACCATGTACATTTTTTGCAGTGCATTATCTGGTGCCACTCGTGCTGCGTTTCACTGGAAAGAATCATGCCATGGTTAATAACTTAAATGATCTGTGCTGGGAGACTTTTGTTGAGGGAGTGACTGACCCAAAGTCTGTTGAAATAAATGTGAAGAATAGCCTTGTCTCCAGTGGGCTTTGGATCAAGCCCAGATTCGTGTTCCTAATATACTGTCTCTTTTCATAATTTTGTGAGAATGGCTTTTTCTTTTGTGCAACAAGCCATAGTGGAGGGGAGTGGGGAAGAAAGAAAGGCAAAAAGAACCACAGAAACCGTGCTAAAGGAATTTAAAATGAAAACTGCATTAAAAATTTAGTATGTGAGCAGAAACAGACTACTTTGCTCTGGAAGGGTGAAAGGAAGGAAAAATTATTATTTTAATATGTACCAGGCAAGGACAAGCACAAATGTGACCACGTCTGAGAACAGCAGAGAGCCGCAGCCTTGGCTTACATTGAAAAGTTCTGGCAAATATCTCAGTTTAAAAGAAGGTGTGAGAAGGGAAGAGCCAGATCTGGCACACCAGCCCCTTCATGTTTGTGTGAAGCTGTACCACACTTAGCTTTCGAGACTTTTTGCCTGATTTGAATGCATATGTTTGATAAAAGGAAATGACATATTTATGTTTACTCCTTACATTACTCAGTCTCCAAAGGGTGCAGGGAGTTGGTACAAAGGGTTCTGTGAGCTCTGGGTCATTCTCACCAAAGTGACCTGACAACTGAGGGTTGCACTAATTAAGATATGTAAATCTAAGAGCACTTGGAGCTTATGAGATGTGCAGGTATCTCTGAGATTGCTACTGGGGAAGGAAAATATTCTCATGTGAGCACAGTGAGTTTGGGTTGGCTCCGCTGCAGGGACTTATGGCAGAGACTCCTAGTGAGAACTGCCGTGTTTCACCTGGTCACGTTAGTCCACCTGCAAGCATCACCTTGCAAAGTGAGACAGCAAAGAGCAGTGTTCCTGTATGTTTTGTCTTTTTATATAGGCTCCACTTGAATTGTCTGATTTTTTAAAATGTTTTCATGGAGAAATGCCATCTTCTAGGGGCTAAAAGAAAAATCAGTAGAAAATCTGGTCGCACCTTTCAGGTGGTATTCTCAATATTAGATTAGGTTCTTAATGAGACTGGTAGTGTCTGTCAACACTACATATATGGAGACTTCTGGAAAGAGCATGACTGGGGAGCCTCTTACAGAAAAAGGTACTACTTTGGGTGGTTATTCCTCCTAAAAGCCACTGTGCAGTCAAGAAGGAGATCCGTGAAAGTGGGAAGATGCAGACACACAAGTCTAGGCCATCCACATTAAACACCCAAGAGGGGGAAACAAACCCCCTCATTTTCCTGCAGGAGTAGACATGAGTAAGAGATGTCAGTGCAGCTATGACATCTGTTTACATGGGGATTTTATGCACCTGTTCACTAGGCAATAACAAATGCTTACCATGGTGGTAGCTGTATCACACGGTACATATGCTGCTTCTGACATACATAACACCTCTTTAAGGAAACACATGGCCCCATATGTCATGAGAACTTGTTTACATTCTACAATACAGTAATGGAAAATATGTTTCATAATAAATGTTTTCATCATTTTTGTGTTTAAGGAAAGAATGGGAGTTTTACGCCCTAGCTGTCAAGCTGAGTGTCCTCCCTCATTGTTCTCATTGAGAGATGTGTGGCTTTGGAGTAAACTTCCTACAAGCTTTCCAAGTTCAGGGAAGCAGGAATCTCAAATGGTCAGTTTTAATGGCTGATACTCATGAAAAAGGTGAAACTGAAAAAAAAAAAAAAAAGTAAGATTGGGACATATATTTAGGTGTAAAGCACTGTATTTATTTCTTTAGTTTACTATCAAGCAACCATTCTGGTGACTTTGACAAGAGCAGATATCATATATTGCCAGTGTAGAGCTCTTGGAATACTGAAGCCACCTCAGGAAGATTATCCCCATCTTTATTCCCTTCATATTTGCAGCCCTATCTTTTAATTCAGTCTCTGTAGAACCAGGAAAAGGAATCATACTGCTTCACATCCATAAAATGAAGGAGTTTTCTGTTTGAAGCTCGTCTAGTTCAACCTTCCCAGAAGTTTGAATAGCTTTTAACTTTGATATGGTTAGGTTGAGAAGATTCAGATTTATGCTTTTTCCCTCTAGTAGTTCTTCTGTCTTCAATCATCAGTGTTTCCAGTTCATACACAGGAATCTTTGTCCTTGCTTCACTCCTCACTGCCGAGGTAAGATTTTGCCCTGCAATTAAACTAACAGGACAGTAAGAACTCAATAGAATAGCTTCTTCCTGTGGAAGACAGGTCCAAGAGTTAATAATTCTCATTAAGATGACTTTTTTCCTTGATATGTACCCCAACTGTCACTTTGTGGTATTTACTTTTGTGGAGTTAGCTAACAACAGTGAAAAGCAGACTCTTCCTTGTTATGTATTTACAGACAAACTGGAGTGTGAATTTTAGAGATAAGAGGACAAAAAACTTTTACCATTTTGATGTAAAGAATAATACACTGATATATTGTTTGAATACGTATTTTCTCTGTTTAGTCCTGCAAAGCAGTATTCACACTATTTCAGCAGTTCACTTGATAGTAAGGAATGGATGAATAGATCATTTATTCCAAAATATAATAGCCGAAGCTTGTCTCTTTGTGCCTAGATTGAATTTTGTTTAGCAACAAAGACTTTTCATGAGTTTCTTAGCACATCCACCCCAAGTACCATTTGTCACCTTCTATCACCTCATCTATCATATATGTATATTAAAAATAAAAAAAGCATTTTATATTCTTTAATTTAAACTAGCTGCCAGATGACTTGTTTAGAGCCTTTAACTGCAATTTTGTGCGACGTGCAAAGTCTGCTTGGCTTTTATTCTTTTCCTTTTTATCCCACATTGGTTTAGTTTTTGTGCAGTGCCATATTTATTCCTTTCTCCTTTCTCTCTCCTTTCCAGACTGGAAAGTCCCTGTCTGTTTTGGCCAAGCTTGGACAAGTGACGTAACTCTCTGTGATCTGACAAACAGGGGCCACAAAGCACTTCAAAACCTTCTGAAATGTGTCAATGCTAAAAAAATAATAAAACCATAAAAATAGATTGAACTGCATCTTTACTGACATTTTCTGACTTATCCATTCTCAGTGTTACTTTCTGAGTTCCTTGGAGCCTGTGCAATATGTGAGGGCACAAAGGTACTCTTGCTCATATGTATTTGAGGACAAAGGCACTTATTTTCAGAGTGTCACTGCAAAAAAGTTAAAACACCTCTCAAACTGTCTGGTCCCTGCAGTTTGCTTACTGGTGAGAAATATGATATATTATTAAATATCTCAAGAAGCCTAGGGCCCAAATTTATCAAAGCAAATAAGTCTTTTTGATTTCAAGGATGTTTAAAGTTAAACTGTGTGCTTCATCGCCTTGTGGAACTGGGGCCATATATTTAGTGGTAATGCACAATCTATTAAAAAATGACCTGGCAAAAGCATGGGATTACAAGGTTTTAATAGTGTTCAGTTTCATTTATAAATAATTCCACTTTCTTATAAATATATAAAAGTATATAAACATTAACACATAAAAACTTAAGGAGTTTTGGCCACAGGATGAATTTGCATCTGATGAAAGAATTCTCTTTCTCTCCTTATTGAAGCTCGTTTTTGATCCCACAAATATATATATAAAATATACATTTGTGTATGTTTATATGTAATATATATAAATGTAGGCTATTCTTGCCGTTAGGTCAAGACTCCTTTTGAATTATTAATAGCACATGTAATAGAGGGGATAGCAAATCTTGTTTGACTTAGAATTCTTTGCAGTTATTTCTTTCTTTTAAGTATTTTCCTCCTATTTCTTCTTTTTATTCGTTGTGACCACAGAAACAGAATTTTGAAAATATTTGAGACTCATTTAAATGTTACCTCTTAATCTATTATTTTTTAGTATCCTTTAGAAGAGAATGTTTTCAAATGTGTCAGGGTACACAAAGACTTTTTAAAATAGTGATTGTAATTTTGCTTTCAGAGTTTTGTACATTAAATATGCCACTGAAATTTGCACTGAATTCTTACCTATGACTTTCTCCTTTAAACCTTATTGACCTGGATTATTGCTTAGGCACTTAGGTGTCTTGTTTACAGCAGAGCACTGACAAGCTTTGTGAATGGGAGAACAACATCATTTTAAAAAAGAAAATAACTTCAAATCCCTAAGGAACAACAATTTGCCAGCATTTTAAGGCAGCATACAGTGTTCCATCACCCTGAAGTCAACCTTTTCTTTGAGTTATTTTCAAGACAAGAAACAATATGATAACAACCCACAGAAATTTGGCAGGGTAATTAAATAATTATTTTTCTTCCAATGTCCAATCAGGCCATAAGGTGAAAAATCACAAAGATGAGACAAATTTTATTTTGCCTTCATATGCACTGAGCGGTTTCTGAGAAATATCATTTCCTCACTACAGGGAACCACTGCTCACTAATAGCAGAGCCAAGCAAAATTTCTGAAAATTGTTATCGTAATGTTTACATAATGAGATCATTTTTTTTTCCCTTATGAAGTACAGGTGCAAAATCTAAGCACTTTGCTCCCAGAAGAGCAACTTTTCAGCCATTTCTTTCTTAAGTGTTCCTTGCAATTGTAACCAGCCAACTATTAATAGGCTATTGACAACCTTGGGAAATCTCTTTTTTTTATTTTTTTTTTTCCCACTGCACCCCTACCAATGCAAAACCCCAAGCCTATCACTCAAAATCTTTCTGCTTTTTAATTTCCTTTCTCTCTTTTTTATTTTTGTTTTGTTTTGTTTTTTTTTAATTCCTATTAATTTTTTGAGGGCCAGTCAGGCTACAGAAGAGCATCTGCTGGACCCTGCATGGAGAAGCAGACGTGTGGAAGCCTTGCAAATGTAAAAGCCAGGAGTGGGTCGGGCCCCAGATGGTGAGGGTTAGCTCTTAACAAGGAGAGTCTTTCTCCTCCAAAAGAAGGGAGGTAGCACCCTCTAGCACTGAGCCTTTGCTACCACTCCAATGACAGGCACTGCCAAACGTAAATCAGAGTGATAACAGCCTCTACTGGGGATTCAGACCCACATTTTCCTGCATGGAAGATAAAATCTTTTCTGGTTCTTAATTCAATCACATACCCAACTGGCAATCTTGCATATCAAAATGGGAATCCTGGGAGGCTGCTGGAATATGCAGATCAACAGAAGCTAATTAGCATTTACTTGCAGCCATCCTTAACTGATTGGCAGCACAGCTGTGGGGACCAAGCAGAACATGCTGAGTTGCATATTTGTATGGCCACCTGCCATTTGGTGGGATCCAAAATAGTGTAAACTACCACTTCACAATAACTCAGTGACCTTAGTTTTGAAGTAATATTGAACAGACATATTTGGCTAAGTGTATAATTAGTGCTTATTTCACCTGACACACAGTTCAACAATAGGCTGTGCAGCAGTACCTTCCTAATTCGACATGTTGATGTCTTAATTGAGATTGACAACTTGTTAGAGAGGTACTGCATTTCCAACGCGGGCTGAGATCTTCCCATCATCACCAACTTCCCTGAGCATATGAAACAATGTGCTTTTATGCCTTAAAACATATTCCAGCTATTCGGATCTGAACAATCAAACATGAGGGGAGCTCACTGAGGAAAGCAATGGGTCCAGTTCTTGCAGGGGTTTTATGTGAGTAATTTTATTGCTTTGCTCCTGATATGTAGTGGAGTGGGGTATGACCCAGAAAATAAAAATGTCAGGAAGCATAACAACAGAAAAATAAAGGGAGAAAACACACTTAGGCAGAAAGGATGTCAGCATTATAGGCCAGCTCACACAATGGTGGTGAAGTGAAAATGAATGAAAGCTATACCAAGTATTTACTGTAAAATATTGAGAAGAGAGTGGTGCCTCCCAAGGTTAAGCAAGCAGAGATCTGTAGCCTGATTGTCTCATCATTCTAATCTGGAAATCTGGGTTACCTGAACACTGGGATATCTCTTTGCTTCCAGGCAAAAATATCTCAAAGAGATCAAATTTGTGTATCCATTGCAAATGAAATATAAATTACGTCTGTCAATTGGCATGTTTTCTCAGGGTGCCTGGACTGGCTTGTAACAACAAGAAATTTGATTCTGTTTTAGAGTGCATGCCAGATAATTGGAAAGAAATATATATATTTTTTATATGCATCTGATAAGTGATAAGAAAAGCTTATCTAGCATTGCTGATATAGTGAAATGTAATGACACATATAGGCATTGCTAGAATAGTGGAAGATGTAAGAGTGTAGCAATAGGTCAGCATGAAGTTCTTGCTTGTGTGTTTCCAGAAGGGGACCACAGCCTATGGAAGAGTAAGTCCCTTCAATCAAAACTATGTCCTCATTATTCGTGTGTCACATATGGACAGGAGCAAGGCCTGGAGTTCATCTGCTGTTCTTTACCTGAGGAAGTGCTATAACAAATCCTGCTACGCCATTCTTGGTGTGCTAGGGATAAGTCTATTCAGAGATATTCTGAAGGTGCTCCACCTCGAGGCATTACATGTTATTAAAGCCCACACATTTAAGCGCACTCCTGATAATGCAAGAGAGGAAGTGGCCAAGTTCAGAACCCTCCTTTCTGTACCCCCATGAACCATGTGTGGTAGGGATGGACAGAACCCACCAGGCCAGTAGGTCCAGGTGAGCTGCCTCTGCAGAAGTCATTCCAACAATTGCTTGATGCTTGCTCTTTGCCACATTCTTCATCACTGAACATTGCAGCAGCTCTGTTCTTGAGCCCTGATGTGAAGGCTTTGCACACACAGCCCCAGAATTGCCTTGGCTCTCTTTCTGTAGCCACACTGAATCAAACCATCTGCCTCATTCAGCAACTGAAAGGGAAAAATCTCAACTTGACTACTAAAAACCCTGCCAGATAAGCAAATACTTCTGAGCTAAGGCTCTGTAAGCAATTTATCTCTATTGCAATGGATTTTACAATATGCAGTGAATACTGCAAGGTGTTGTGGATGTAGCCTCTGGGCCCAAAAGCAATTAAAGGTAACAGAAATTCTCCTGTTGCCTTAGGTGTGCTTTAATCACTGACAATGATCGTGAAATGTTATTGTTTTGATTCTGGACATAAACGGGAACACCGTCAAGTTAGGGAGGTCATATTTGCCAAGGGTCTTGCACTTGCCCAGGCAGATGAGGATTTCCCAGAAAGTAACTTGGACACTGTCTTGTGAGGATCTGAGCAGGATTTGTAGCTGGTTGAATGCAAAGTGGAAGAGGTGTTGGAGTTTCAGCTGATGGGCAACTTGACAGCCCATTGAGCAAATTGCTGCAGCTCTGGGCTCTGTGCATGCATGGAAAGCCAGGAGCATTGGCTCCCGAGCACCAAGGCTCCATTCATCTGGGACTTCCAAGTTCCTGTCTCTGTATTGTGCAACCAAGTGGAATTTTAATTGGAGACTTATCCAAATTGCCTGATAATTTTTCAAACCTTCTAGATTTCCTTCTTCTCCTTCCAAATCAGAATGAAAACAAACTCCAGAATATTAAAATAATTCCCATGCCAGAATTCCATACCTTCATCCGAGCCTGCTTCTAAATTTGTGTCACAATAGGGTTTGGGACTGGGCTGTGTCATATTGCATCATGCTGTGGAAACAACAGCCTGACATTGTTCATGCTCATCACAATGCCTTTTATGTATAAAGATGATTGTAGCTCATCTCCAAGTGTTCCAGGGAATGCACTGACCATGCACAGTGTACCCCAGGCAGGTGCTTCTCTCACATTTTCACCAGAGCATGGCGCTTGTACCATGACTGCTCCATCCCCTTTCCAATGAAACTGTCTCTCACGTAGGAAACTCAAGAGCTAAAGAAGCTTAAATATGACAAAAAGCTGCTGGACCCTGCAGAGGACAGGCTGGGAAATACTTTATGCCATCCCTGAAGTTGGAGAGGGGAACCCTGCTAGAATTAAAGAAAATTATATGTATCTTGGCTTCCTGTTAGTGAAGAAAAGCACTCGACCTGTTTAGGAGCACATTCTGGAATTTCACTTATGGAAATATCCATCTCTCACATCCAGGTGAGATCTCATAAGCAGCAGGGCAGCTCATCCAAGACACCCTTTCATTAGGATTTGTTCTGATCTGTAGTGATGATTTAATAGTTAATTGGAGCACACCAGTTTGAAGCCTGTGCTGCAAGCAGCAGTGGGATGCAGTCCTCACTGAAGACTTCTGCTTCTTTTCCACTATGCAAAATAACAAAAAAGACTAATCTTAAAACTGCTCTTAATGAGTATAACCAAAATATTAACAGTAGTAAACAAGAATACATTTGCTCATAACTTGTCATATCAGTGTAATAAATTAAGCCAGAAACACATTAACATTTGACAGCTTAAACAATGCAGGAAAAAATACAAACCACACAGGGACTATGTGAAGCATGTTGGCAGTTTAACAGACATTTTGAGATGTAGATACATATATCAACCTTTCTGAATTTAGTCTTGATAACTCCTTTTCCTCTGTGTGCCAAAACACTGCCGTGTGAAGACTAATGAGTTCCAGATTTGTTTATCTTTGGTGGCTGAGGCAGATTCATGAGCCCCCTGAACCTATTTTACAGCAACCCTGTGATACCCGCATGCAACACCAGAGGCAGAAATGTCTCTTTTATGCTGATGGATACATAAGATCTTCTAAGAAAGATGTGCTCGGCCATCTGACACAAGAGATCATGTCAGATGTGTTCTGGATGATCCATATGAGTGAATTGTCCTGCCTGTTATCTTTCATATGCGTTTCGTGTTTATGTTCAGAGGTGAAATAACAAATGCTTGGTATAAATCTTGCATATGAAATAGATTATTATGTCTTACAGCAAGCTTTGTGTTGTGTACTCACCAGATTTTCGTATGGGTGATTGTGTTTCCAGAAATTTTTTATGTTTAGCTTGTGAGAGCTCTCAAACATCATAGATCAGGAGGACCTTGGGCCACCCAAGTGAAACTTCTTCCTTTTGCTTTTCCCCTATTTGAGTTCTACTGACTTGTTTGGTTCTGTAGGATTTTTGGTTTTTATTATTCAGGGAGTTTTATTATTTATTATTCAGTATTCAGGTTTTTTATTATTCAGTAATTTATTATTATTTTTAGTGTTTCAATGTTTGCCTTTGTTAAGACGTGTCCATAACTGGCAAAAGGAAGGGCTGGGGTGATGATTGACTTGATGATCTGAGAGGTCTTTTCCAACCCTAATGTTTCCATGATTATGCATCTTCATTGAAGTTAATATACAACACTTTGAGTAGCCTTCTGTGAAAGCAGAGCAGAGCTGGTGATCTCTTGGTGGACTAATCTTTGCTCAATTCTGAAGAAAGGGGATGGTTTTAATCTCTTGCCCCCTCAAACCCATGGCTGGTTTTCATCTCTTGATGGGACAAAGGTGGTGCAAAGGCACCTGGAACAACTTGAAGCAGAGAATGTCCCTGGAGGACACCGGGCACTGTGGTGGATCTGCCTCTCCTGCCCTGGGTCTGCCCAAGGACACAAGGAACGGCCAAGGCACATGCCCAGGGACAGACGTGGGTATCACACAGCAAGTTAAAACAACTCCGATGAACACTTCACTTTCTGCCTCCAGATTTCTTATTCATTATTAGCAGTGTAGCAGAGCATCTAATGTACCCTTACCATAGTTACGGTCCAAAAATAACGTTTTTTCCTCGAATTTGAATGTGGTGTACATGTTTAAGTAACTTTGCTGTTGATTTTTTTTCTTGTTTTAACAGATGTATTTTGACTAACTACTTCTGCAGAGTGATTCCTTCTTTAGCAGAGACTGTTCTGTGTCCTCCTCTTTCTTGTAAGTAATATTTTTTCAGAATCTTTAACTGGTTGGGACAGGTCATAGGAATTAAATAAACAGCAAGAAAAGTCAATACTCCTCTATCCCCTCTCTTCTGATTTGAAAATTATAAAATCCAAATGCAACCAGAACCACAGCAGACTTTCTGCGCAAGTATCATGGTACTCAGCTGTGTCCCATGGAGGTGCAGTTCATGCAGCTGCTTGTATGCTGTGACTTTGGAAGGAAGAGTGAAACAAGGTTTGTTAGGAAAACTGCCTGCTCTATAGGGAATATTTTTGGGGTTATTTGTAACAGAAGCTTACTTGCTATTTGAATATTTAAGAGGTGATACAATGCCTGGACTCTGCTTTTCTAGGAACCCGCCTTAAGCTCTTTTCAATAGCAATACTAAACCAAGGTCAGAATTTATTGCAGAGTAAAATGAGGTAACAAATGCTTTTGGGGTTTCACTGTCCGTGGATCTCTGTGTTGTTTACCGTGTGCAGCACAATCCTGTGACAGCCCAACACAGCCTGGAGCCCCCCCATGCTGTGCAAGGCATGAACACACGGTGAGAGACAGTTCCTGGCCTGGAACATTTACAATCTAAATAGATGTGGCAGGTGAGAGGGGGATAACGGGGAATTTTGTTATAAATGGACATCTGATTTGATGAGAGGGGGAATCCATTCAGCCGTGGGCAAGAATTTTGCCCACTCCAGGTGGTTGCTGAGCCTCCTCTCTCAGGTCATGCTGCTCTCTCCAGTTCTATTTCATGCATGTAAAAGCAACAATTAAAGTTTGATTTTCTGAACAGAAGAAAAATATACAAAGAAAAAAAAAGCCATCCCACATAAGACCAGTAGTCCATTTCTGTACCATAAGCCATGACTGTTCTTGCTCCAGTAAAAGCCAGACCTCCTCATAACATACCTTATAACCTGTTAATTATGATTTCCTTCTCTAACATTTGGATCACACTACTAAATATTTTTAAATATCTATATATGTGTTTTTTAAGCTGCTGGGTTTGGGTTACACCTTTTCCATATGCCCAACCCACACAATCCCATCAACGCTTTCACACACCAGTCAAACACTCTATATTTGTGTGAAACTCACTGAAGGAAAAAAATTCCTATTACTACTACTACTAATACAGATTCATTTCTCACAACTATTAGTGTTTTCCTGAATGCTGCTGAATGAATTCCCTGCAATTCAATGTCTAACTTTTTATTGTGTTGATTCAGTGAAGATTCTTGATTTGTATTCATAATTACTCCAGTTCTATCACCACATGCCTTTTTTTTTTTTTTTTTGTGCTTGACAAAGCTCCCTCTACAAAACTTAATCACTTTCTGTTTGAGCAATCCCCAAATACATTTTTACATTCTGTTGTTACTGGGAATAATGTTCTGAAAGTTGATATACATTGCAACAGCAGGTGTTAAGGCAGGCAAGTAGGGAACAAAAGCTCTTAGAGCATGAAAGAGTCTAATAATAGACAATTTGTTCACCTGGCACTGGCTGCTTAAGCGTTTGAGATGAGCTCATTGTTATTTGGCCATGAGCTTTCTTGGTCGTAGGGATGAAAATATGGAAAATCCAGGTTGTGGAAACAAAGGTCTGCTAATATTAGAACAGCACTAAATGGGGCATGATCAAGCTGGGGAGGTTGCAGGGTGAGCTGAGGGGTTTAAAGCAGTGAAACATTTCCATAACTAGGAAAGCAATCAATAAAGTCACAGTTGTGTCTGTTCTTGCAATAAAATTACATGTGGAAATGTTTTCAATAACTCTACAACTGGGCAAGCTGTTGAGAGCAGCCTTGCACTCAGAAGTGCAGTTCAAGCCTTTTCTTGGCTCGTTGGAAACGTGGCTGCTGGTTAGGGAAGCTCCCCATGGCCAGCAGAGATCAGCAGTCTGCTCAGAGTGGAATCATCCCCTCTCCAAGGCAATTCCCAGCAGCGATGCTGCCGGAGCCGTGGGGCAGGGCTGGGAGCACCACCATGCCCCACTGGAGTCCCAGGAGGAATGCAGGGTGTGTGTCCGCACCCCAAGCAGGGGGTGTGAGGAAGACGCTGGCTCCTTGGAACACACTGAATGCCTCCCTGCAGGCTGTCGGGGTTGGGAGCATTTGGGAAGCTTTCTCTTCAAAAAGGGGAGTGCACCCACTCTGGGGGAGCCTGGAGGAGAGCAGAGGTGACTCTGTGCTTGGCTGTGGTTCCTGTCAACTCCCCAGAAGATAAAGGGGAAGCTGTGCTTCAGTTAAGAGGCAGCACTGTAGCTGAGTGTCCCTAAATCACCTTTCTTTGGCATGTACCCTGTCCCTAGAAGAGGGCCATGCATGAGCCCCCAGAATAGACAGCAAAATAAGCATCCTTTACCCAGAGATGCATTTTCACATTCTTCTTATCATGTTCTTTTCACATGATCCTAAAGTTTAGGAAATGGTGTTAATTATAGCCCACCATTAACTGCTGGTTTTGCTTTCGGAGAGCAAGAATCCCTCAGATTTCTAAATTTTCTTTGATTTCCATAGGAAATGCCACAGGACCCTGTTCGAATTTACCCCTTTAAGCCATGAACACAGTTGTGTGCTTGGATCCCAAGGAGATTAGAGGATGAGGAGACTATAAATGCCACTGGATTTCTTTCCTTAGGCAGCCTGTGGAGATGAATCCTGCGTCATCAGTCACAACTGGTGAGCTCCCTCTTGGCTTCAGTTCTACTAAAACTTCACTTTATCTTCGTGAAGTCAGGTTGACCTTCTAGCTTGGTTGTTAATCAGAAGTCTCAATTCCTCAATATTATGGGTTCAGTTTCCAGGAAACACTAATCTTACAATCTTTACAATCACTGTAGGTCAGTCAATGAGTCCCCACACCATGCAGTGCACTAGGCTCGTTTTCCAGATCATCATAGTTAGGGCACGTTTTGAGCCAAAAGCCACCTTCCTAATAAGTTAGAAACTGTAGTGGATTGACAGTAGTACTGCTGTCAAGCAATGCTTATTTCACACCAGTGGTATTTATCAGGTATTGCAAACATTTATGGCCAAGTTAAGCTCATGCAACAAGAGGTCAACATAATCCTACACCACCCCCCAAAAAAATCATAATTAGAATACTTGATACTGATAATGTTAATAAATGTTTCCCAAGTAGGCAATGGTTTAAAAAAATGGAAGTGTCTAATACCTCATACTTTGAATAATGACTGTGGTGGAGAAGTTTGTCAACATTTAGCAATCAGTGCATTTCCCTTGACCAGAGCAGTTGTGCAGGCACAGCTTTAGTGCCAGTGTTCAGCTCTGCTTGCCCCATACATGTATCATTGAAAAGTCAAGGACCAAGGAGTTATTTACTTCACATCAATTGTTTTTGTTCTCCATTCATTTCATTTTTCCTTTGGAAATGTCAGCTGGAATTTGGCACGTAATGGTTTAGGTATCTGAAGGGAGGCCACAGCACTGAGCACAGATCAGATTGCTTTTCCTTGCTAAACTCCCCCCTTTGCATTCCAGCCTGACAAAGTTTTGTTGCAGTTACTCAGTACCTAGATAACTAAGTGCTTTAAATGCTAATTAAAATATATGATGTTTAACTGTTGGCTTATGCCATTTGTTTATGATGGAAGACAGCAGGGAGGCAGGATCATCTATTATAGTTATCAGCAGAGTATTTCTTTTCATCTCTTCCTATCCAAGCAATAAGTATGTTCAGGCACTGACTTGGTTCTTGTAAACATCCTTGTTTCCAACAGGATTTCTTCCTTCACCTTTCCATTGTCTTATCTTTCAATTCACCCTGAATCTACCTTAAAACAATACATTCCAAGTCCCCTCTTATTTTTACTTGAAACTTTCTGTTGGAATTGTATCAGGCCAGCAAGCTTGCTGCCCTGGTCTCGGTATGCAGAAGTGTGTTCCCATTAATCAAAGGAAAAGTTGAGTAAAGAGGTACAATCCACATTCTCATTTTGGGAAATTAAAAGGCAGTATCATTATTAAGAGGCAGTTCTGCTAAATGTTTTCTGATGGAGGGAGAATTGGGACACACTATGCTGTCCAATCACTTTGCCAAAGATATGACACAAAGAGACACAATAAATGAATGTATAACTAGTAATTGTTCTGAAAAGGGTAGTCATAAATCACAAAGTGAGTTACAGGGGGTTTCTTTCTTGGTGATACTTGAAATGTGATCTATGTTGAATTAAAAGAAAATCAGATTTTCTCTTTTGGTTGTGTTGAAATGATATAGAAACCTGAAATGCAATTTCCCTGAGGCAGAATCCTATGCAAAATACAAAGCTCTGCAGCAAACATTAGACCAAGGTTTACAAAAGGAGGGTTTGTTGAAGAGTACAAAACAGCAATTTGTTGGAGTAAGAGGTTATTAATCATACTACACTTAGGGTTAGCAAAGCTCTGGCCTTGAATCAGCAGTGCACTACAACAAATTGAATCACTCCAGTAAGAACAAATAAGTTGCCCTGTGAAGTTCTGCAATGGATCTCAAAAGACCTTTTCCCTTGCAAAACAGCCCTGGTTGTAATGAAAAATGATCTTTGGATTTGTTGTGATCATTCATCCTCAGAATTTGACCCATCTCATGCTGTCTGTGGATATTTTCCCAGGGTTCATCCACAGTGGTCACGTGGAGAGATTACCTGCAGATCACCACTTCCCTTTCTTCCCTACACAGCTTCTGTCTTAATATGTACAGAGTCCAGGAAGCAGAACTGCTGAAAACTTGGAACCTGAAGAGTTTGCAGGACAGCTGAGCAATGGACCTTATCAAAAGGTGTTTCTTCCTAAGAGCTGGAGTCCTGCAGAACTGATCCAACTCTGGTTTAAGTATCAGACCAGATACAGCATTCATAAGGCACTTTGAAGCCTGGGTCCAGAAATCCTCTAACCACCTCCCTGTCCTCTTCCAGGGGCCTCTCCGTGACCAAGTTTCTGCTGTGCCTATAGCTGTGGTGTGTAGGCTGGCATCACGAGCTGCAATTCCCTGTAATAACATCAGGAAGTACACCCTTGATAAGATTTGGAAACAGAGACTGTCTCAATTATGCAGCTGTGACCTTATTTTATTTGCTTTGGTTTCACAGTCTGCCTCTTGTCCTGCTGCTTGTTTGTCACACTCCCTTGTGCTCTGGTTTAGATCAAATGAGCTCTCTTTCTGTTTGTACAGCTTAGGATATGCAGACACCCCAGGAAAACAACCCGGAGCCTTGAAAAACACAAACTTGCTTGTGGAAGAACAGTTTTGGAAAGGCAGGGGAGAAGAGGAAACCTTGTCAAAAGGATAAGGGGTGATGGTTTTAACCTAGAAGAGGGTTGATTTAGATTAGGTATAAGGAAGATGTTTTTTACAATGAGGGTGGTAAGGCGCTGGAACTGGTTTTCCAGAGGAGCTGTGGCTGCCTCATCCCTGAAAGTCAGTCAGGTTGGATAGGTCCTGGAGCAACCTGGTCCAGTGGAAGATGTCCCTGCCCATGGCAGAGGATTAGACTAGATGAACTCAAAACATCCCTTCCAACCCAAGCTATTCTATGATTCTATGAAGAAAGTTGGCAGTCACGAGGGCACCAGGGGAAAAGTGGATGTGAGCAGGACCTGATGCACTTCCCCAGCCCTTCCATTAGGTTGCAAGGAGAATTCGAAATGTCTCTGAGCAGGACATTGGACATCAACTGCCAGCCCAAAGAGAAGCTCTTCCAAGACTATTATATATTTGGTATTCCCATAAATCTGTAGTTGTCAAGTGACAGTATCTTTGCTTGTTTTAAAGGATTATTCTAAATGAGAAATATGTCTCTTTTGCTGGGTACCTGAAGCCGAATTATACAATGCGGGCACTCAGGATGCTCAGACAGCCCATCATATTCTATCAATGCACTTTCTGGTTTCATAACTCATTGACATCAGACACAGTGAACTCCTCAGCAGCAGCCAAGAAGCTAACCTGACCCCCAGGCTGGGTGGTGCCAGGCAGAGATTTCTGGAGCTCAGTGGCAGAAGTAGAAACCATTGGTAATTTAGGAGTTAGCTGAGGATATGTCTTTAGTATAGCCTGCAGGTCAGACATTGCCTGCTAGTAAATAGGTAATAAATAACTACTAACAGTGTCAGCTTCCCCCCTATTTATTCCCTTATTCTGTATTCTGACTTCCTTTGTTCCACAGGACAAATGGCCTCCTTGGAAAGGCACAAGCCACAGCCAGCTCTCCCTGCTGACTCCTGCTTCCTGCAAGTCTGTGGAATTGGTGCCTCAGGCATCCTGATACCTCAGGACTGCAGGTAAATCTCTGCTGCCATCAGGGAACTCCCAGCCAACCTTGCTGTGTCTCATCTCTTGCATATCTGTGTGGCTGACCTGGTCCCCAGCCAGGGATCATTCTCCAGCTGGGAATTTGGCTTTCTAGCAGCAGTCTGCTCTTTTTTGTGAGAGTAAGTAGTCAGGTACTTTTGCCTTCTTCTTCATTTTTTCTCCTTTATTTAGTTTGGTTTATCCACCTTGCTAAATCTGGTTCAAAGGTAACTATCAGAAGATGGATGCAATAAATTTCATGCTGTACTTGCAGTAAGTGAAGCTTTTTATGCCCATTATTCATCCAGCTCCTGGAATTTGGACAGATAGTTTGTATTAATAAAATATACACTAATATCAAAACATTTTTCAAGCCAAATCTATTAATTACTTTTTCCATTACCTGCCTGGATCTACACATGAATAAATGAAAAGACGCAGAGAAGACAGAGACATGACAAGATCTGTTATGTAAATCACTCTGTGCATCCCGAACTATCTTCTGGGGTAGTACTAACTAATTTATGACAGGTCACCCAATAGTTATTAATAAGTTATTAAATTGACATAAAATAAATCAAATAATACTTCTTGAATTAACAATACCTGACTCACAACTTGAACCAGCCTGTTTGGCAAAAAAGACCAAAAATTATGGCAAGGTTCAAGCACTATGTTCAGAAAATGACATTCTTATCTGTGTGGGTAGACGTTGAATCCCTGTGTAATAGGTGGGAAAGTTTCATCATTGTATTGCTTCTCTGCACAGTCCATTTCCTCACCTGGAAGGATGGAGGAGCTACTTTGTGCACAAGATGTTGCAGATCCCAGTTTGCTCTGGGACATCCCAGTAACATTTTCCAGCTTCAGGATCTGACTAACTGCTTGAGCCTGACTTTGGGCACGCTGAGTTTTCCAGAGGCATGAGCACAGATCTGAAAATCTCACTGCCACGGGTCCTTGCTAAAGATATACATAATTATTGAAATAATATTGACAGAAAATGGGGTTAGATAAGACAGTAGGAAGAAAGTCTTCCCTGTGAGGGTGGTGAGGCCCTGCCACAGGTAACCCAGAGATGTTGTGGATGACCTATCCCTGGAAAAATTCAAAGCCATGTTAGATGGGGCTTGGAGAAATCTGGGATAGTGGAAGGTCTCTGTCCACAGCAGGGGTTTGGAACAAGATGAGCTTGGTCCCTTCCCATCCAAATCATTCCATAATTTTATGAAAATGCATTTCCCTTTTGCCAGTGAAGAACAGCTCCATAGATGTGTGCCCTCAATGTATCTTAGGCCCAGATTATTTCTCTCCATGTCCTCTGCAGCCTTCGTGTTTCCCCTCATTATGGTAATGGTGTCCATGTGCTGTGGGCTCCGCTTGCCTTTGCTTGAATTTTGCATTGAGCTTTCAATTAGAGGGATTCAAACTGATTATTCTGGCACCACTTCTCCCTCCAGAAATCCAACTCTTATTGCACATCAATTTTTAAAAAGGTGTTACAGATACTCAAGGAGCTGTCAGATATCCACTCTGCTGTGCCTAAGGACAAGGGAAGAAACTCACCTGGAATTAGAATAAAACTGCTTCCCATAATCACGGAGTCACATGTCCATGGGATGGCAGGGGATGGCACACCCCTGCTGGAAGACCTGTCTTTACATCCCCTAACTTGAAAACTGGGAATTTGATTAGAGAGAGGAAGGTAGCGTAAGACTCAATTCAAGCACAGGGAATATTTTGGTGAGAATTTTTTTTTTAAATGCATTAATATTGGGTGGGTTCTCATATCCCCAACTGTGAATTTTTTTAAGTTTTCTAGCCCTCATATCTTTCATTAGTCAAGGATGTTTGCTTCATTTCCCCCCATTTTTCTTCCTTTTGTCACCTCAGCTTTGCTGCCTTGAAGGAAACAATACATTCCAGAGGTTGCCATGGCCATAGAAAGTGTGCAGGATTATTTAGCTCTGGTGCTGTTCATCTCCTGGCAATGCAGCCTGAAACTCAGCCCCTACCTGTCTGTAATCCAACCGACTTTTCCTAGGCAGGAGTTAACTCTTTATTTGTCAAGGGCATCATGCCTTATCTGCTGCAGTATCAGTCATACAGAAATCTGCTCTGAGCCCCAGCCTGCTGCCTCAGTGGTGCAGGAAAGACATGCTGTCAGTTCAGCCCTACTTTCTACTCAAAGGAATTATAGGATCCTGAAATGGTTTGGGTTGGAAGGGACCTTAGAGATCATTTTTTCCAACTCCCTTCCTTGGGCAGAGACACCTCCCACTAGACCAGATTACTCAAAGCCCTGCCCAGTCTGGCTAAATTCAGCTTAGCTGAGTTCAGCTAAGATTTCTAACACAGCTGTCTAAAAACATTTGGAGCCTTTTGGTTCAGTGTACATCATTTTGATTAATGCCATTGTTATTCCAAGCTGTTACTGTACAGGTTTGTATTGGGTTTTGGTGTGATTGAGCTATTAGTGTTACTGATACAGCAGTATTGCAAATGCTGGTATTATTGATAGAAATGTAGTTGCCTTGTGTTGATGTTTTTGCACAACAAATATCATCTGATAAGAATAATCTCGGGAAGAGAAGTGTTGCTGGTTTTGACAGTCAAGGAACTATTGTATGCAAGGTTTTGAATTCTTCATTTCAAACATACCTGAGAAATAATTAGGTAAAGTTAAACCAGCTTAGAGATGGCTAAAGAGGTGCTGAAATTGGAGGATGGTGTGGGCTCATGTGTATGTCCTTGTGATCCTCCAGCTTCCCTGAAACCTCCCTCTACCACTTTGAAGGAGTTGCATCTGCTGTGTCACAGTGCGGTGATGCAGGGCTGGGCTCACTCCAGTTAAAAGACCCAGTGTGTGGATGGTGAGAGCTGTCAACAGCACATTTGGCAGATGCTTGCTGGCTCTGGAGCCTGTCCCCAGCCCCAGTGGTGTGAATAGCCCAAACATTACCGGCCCTTCCGGCCTGATGTACAAAACCATCTGCATGCAACAGCTTTGGAGGAGGCCTGATGGCATGGGATTAGGAGCTGGGTGGAAGGGGCTTGATTCTGCCACTTGATTTATTGGCTGGTCATATTAATTTGCTTTGTTGTGAGGGAGGACCATTATGTTGCCAGGTGTTTATTCCAATTGGACAGTAAATCCAGCTAATTACCAGGACAGGCACCCAGAACTTGGGAATAACCTTTTGTGAAAACAAAACAAAAACTTAATGTACAAAACAACACAAAACATCTTGAAAAGGAAACCTCTTCAGCTGGGAAAGGGGTTTAGGGCAGGCTGGGGTTGAGGACCCGGCAGCACAGCCTGGAGCAGAGCTTTGGCCCTGAAAGCACAGGTAGGACTTGTTCAGGGCCGTGTCCAGAGAGGATGCTCATCTCTGCCTCCCAAGAGAGGAGTTTAGTAATTCCCCTGGCAGGGAGGGGAGTGAAGCAGAGACAGAAGCAGTGGAAGGCATGGCATGGCATGGCATGGCATGGCATGGCATGGCATGGCATGGCATGGCATGGCATGGCATGGGGTCACTACTTGGGTCCTGCTGCCTGGCCAGGCATCAGCCTAAGCCCTGCGTACCCCAGGACTGGGGTGAATGATCCCAGATTTTGCCATCAACTCTTTCAATACCTCTTCTGCTTGGCCTTGTTTAGCATCTCCTCTTCATCCACCTGCTCTCCCCAGGTGAGCAGGGTGGGGTGGGGACACCTTCTAATGGCCACCAAAAGAAGAATTTGCATTACCTGCATCACCCACCTGGGGGACCTACTTGCTCCCTCATTTGGGGCCCGAAGTGGCAGGACTTGAGAGTTCTTTTTATTTTTACTGTTAGTCTCACAGTTATAGGCAGTGCCTTTTTTCCTTCCCACATTGCGAATGCAATTGTTAAAATTTTGAAGGCTGCTGGACACATTGGAGGGATATGTCCTTGGAAGAGATAACTTTCCTCCAGGTTTTTAGCAACAATGCCATAAATTATAACCCAGACATAGAATTTAATTGCACTGTTAAAAACATCATTTACAAGGCTTTTAGCATGCCCTGCTAAATTCTTCACTTTTTCATCTAATCTCTGTAGGCCCTTGTTACATTTGCAGAGACCTGTATGGGTTTCATTCCTGTTAAACATGTCAGTAAATCACAGCAGGAAAAAACCCTGACACATTTCCCTAGGAATTTTCTCTGCAGCCTGAGCTCCCAACCCTGTGGCTTCCCGTTCAATAGGTCAGCCCAGACCCCATTTGTCATTGCTCTTTAATTACTGTGGAACCTCTAATCCAGGCCACAAATTCCTCCCTGCTCATACTTCTTTTTACTTCAGAATGCGTATCTAATAGCAACCAAGGACTTTTCCTATTTTCTCACTTGGAATCTGTTTTGGGAGCTTGGAATTGCTATCTAACTGAATCAGTAACATCTGTGACTTCAGGGCAGCTTGAGTGGGAATAGTTAGAGGGTTAGACAGATTTCCTGCATTTTAGGGCTCCTTTCCTCTGAAGAGGCTGCTTTGGGACAATTCAGTTCCATTTAATGCTGCTTCTTCCCTTTTTCCTCACATTTATTTTTTGTTTTTTTAACCCCATCTCTGCTTCCTCTTTCTTCCTCTCCCCCATCCTTCCAAGTTGTTTAGGTTTCTCAGAAGTAAAAATTATTTTAAAGAACCTCGCCAACATTTTGAAAAGTTTCAGTTTCAAACACATGAAAAGGAAAAGTCAGAAGGGATTCCTAGAACTGTACTGCAGCTTGCAGGTATGGCTTTGATTTTCCTTTTGGCAGGCTTTTGCCATTCCCTCTTTCATTGCCCTTCCAAGAATCGCTGCTGGGTGCCTAAAGACCTGTATGCTTCTTACACTTGGCAGGAGCAGATAACAGGAATGCTACAGTTTGGGCTTTGAAAGATTAAAAGCAACATTTATTCCTTACAGTACTTTCAAACTTCCTCAAGTTAATTTAAAATGCATTTTTGAGAATGTTTAGCTACTAATACTGGATTTTTTAAACTTTTTTTTTTAATTCTGCACATGCCATACCTGTTATTTAAACCAAATAAAAGGTGGATTAAAGTCAGTGCAATTCTTTAAAGTGCATTAACTACTTTGAGCAGTCCTTGGAAGGGGTACCCTGGGCCTCTGTGACTGGTCTCTTTATGATATCTTTGTAAAAGTTCTGGCAAGGAATGACCACAGTTTGTGAGAGAATTTCCATTTCTCAGAAACTTTTTGCTTCTGGTAACCAACCTCATTGCTAGTCAAGTACACAACACAAGTGTCCCTTCCCTGCCTGGTGGAGCAGCTGATAAATTATTCATACAACTAATGAGGATTTTGAATTTCCAGGCAAACTGTGATGGCATTTTTAAAGGCTTGCATCACTTCAGCAACATTTTCCCCACACCTGAATGCTTGAGGCACTCAGGTGGTTTAATCACCAAGGCAGAGCTTTGCCCCTTTCTACTCCTCCAAGTGCTTTGCTCCACACGGGAATCCTGTGGCTATTTTGTCTGTTTGTCTGCATGAGGATTTTCTGTGCTAATAAACGTGAGGGGAAAGGGGAATCCGAGAGGGCTGAATTAATTACCAAAAGGGATCACATAACTTGCCTTATATTAATTTTGAAATGACAAGACACAGGTGCACTTTAGGTGATGTTTCAATGGATGTTAGCATTTAAGGCCCCTTCATTTTTTTTTTCCTTCCTATGGGTCTTAGTTTAGCTGGAGCATATCAGAAAAAAATATATCAGAGTAAGGAATCTCCTGCTGAAGCAAAGGGTTCCATGATGTGAAAGGGCTGATTATGTTTATATTACGTGTTCTCCTGTGAAAGAATCAAGCCCCCCAGCTAGTAGGGGAAGAAAGGTCACTGAAACTGAAGAAACAACTGACTCAGTGTCTTAATTCTGAAGGAAATGAGCTTTTTGGAGATGAGAGGGGCTTTCTGATCTACTTCAGGGCAAGGCATGCAACTATGAAAATAAGTTTTTCCTGTTATGTTGAAGAATAAAGCAGCAAATCAGGAAGACTGGGGATTGGAAGTAAAAAAATATTTACACTGGTTTTTGGTTTTTTTTTTGGTTTTGGGTTTTTTTACCTTTAAATGCTCAACATGTGATTGGCAAAGCTGTATTTTTCTCCCAGATTATCATCCACAGCCTCCTTAAGAATAAATTGAGAAAGAAAGATTACTAATGAAATAATTCTTTCTGCCATGTGGCAGCCAGTCTTCCACAGCTGGGCTGGAAAGAGCCTTCCCATCCCTGGCCAGCCTGGTGGCATTGGGTCCTGGGATTCTCACATCTCCTTCTGCACCCACCGCACACGAACATTTGAATGTGGAGGAGGTGATAGAAGAACCACTGTCCAAAAATCCCTCTACAGGGGTTTTGGTATGGATGTATTGCACCTCAAATGAGGAGCTGAGCCTGTATTTGAGACCTAGCTCACCTTCAGTACACACTTTGTGGAGCTGAGCTTGCAGGAGCTTTTGCTGAATGTGAGAATTAGAAACTTGCATAACTGCTGATCCTTGTCCCAGGGAATGTCCTGGATGGGATGGCCTAGGACACTTCCACCCTGCTTGCCCTGACAGGTGTGTCTCAAGAGCACAAAATCCTTCCCATATATGCCACCAGCAGGGACAGTGTGACCTGTCAGCAGCAGGAAGGGAGGGATGCTTGCAGAACAGTGCAGATTTCTACTCCTGAAGTACAGATAGCAAACTGAATTTGGCTCTAAACCGTTAAAAATGGTCTTAAACTTAGCTTGTTCCCTTCCTTGGCATCATAGTGGACACAGCGTTTGCGGTCATGGATGAGGACAAGGAGTGTATAGTCAGTTTTTACCACAGGTTGTGTTGGTGAAGGCACCGATCACTCTCGGGGGCTGCCAAGGGTTTAGAAATGTGCTGAGAAATCAAAATCCTCATTTAAACTGCAACAGCATGGTGAAATATGAGCTTTATAAATCTTTACAGATTATTTGTCACCTAAATAGATAGACTCGAGAGCTTTGGTGCTTGTGACAGTCACCCAGTCACTCTTGGGCAAGAGTTTTGCTCTGAAAAAAACCCAAATGGAGCAACTACAGCTACTCCCACCATAGCAGTAGGCACAGCACACACTGACTGCCACTCTTACAACAAAAGTGACCATCTTGGAAAAGCAAATCACTCTGGAAGTTGATCAGAAATGCAACAGAGGATGGTTTTTAATGGCTTTAGGGGGAATATTAAGATTTATTCCTGTAAAGACTTACTCAGCATGTTGCACAAACTCCTCTTAGTGCGCTAATAAGTCAATGTGTTACCGAATGCTTTGCCATTATAATTACAGCCACATGTTGTCCTTTTTACAAATAGGTCTGGCTTAATTGCATCATTTTTCAGCAGGATTTATGTGGTCCTGCTTAATCTAAAATTAGTACATGCACAAACGAAGTGCAAACTATTTTCCATCACTGAACTGTGAAATGTTTTCCAGAACAGAGATATACCAACATGTTCCTAAAAAGATGCAATATCAGCCGGGCAACTTTTTGATTTGTGTGTGAGTCTGCGCCTATACAATTTTGATAAAAGTAAGGGAAAATATACTAAAATGTACATTAACTGCAAAATGACAAAAAGAGTCAGCTAAATGTTTTAAATCAAGTAGTCTTTTTTGATTATCACTGGTAAAACAAGGGATGGGGGAAATCATAAATCTATCTTGATATTGCTAGCTCTCAGCATTTATTAAATACAGTAAGAGCTAATGCGTTTTATATATTACATCAATCTATCACACGTAAATATATCACGTTTATAATATACTCTATAGGCCAAGATTGTGTTGGCCTAAATTCTAAGTTACTTTCACTAATATTCCATATTGCCTGTGTAGCTCTGAAGGCCAAAGGATCTGTACAGGGCATAGCAGGGATAAGAGTTTGGAGTACCTGAACCTAGGCCAGATACCACAACTGCCATCCCTACATACTGACAGGAAGTTTGGAACATGCATGATTTCCAAGAGTGTTAGAACTTAGATATTAAAATATAAACGCGCAACCAAATTCCAACTAGATGCAAAAGCCTAGTGCTGGAAGAGGATTAAATCCTCTTTCAGTTTGTATCTCATAGGAAAAAGTTACTTTGACCTCAGCAGAATGGAGATCTTGCCATCCAGAATAGAGATTTACTTCCTGCTGTGAGGAAGTCTGCTGAATTTTAGTGCGTAAACCAGAAAGCCAAGAGAGATTCTGGTATTGCTTAAGCACCAATGTAGAAGTCCTAAGCTTTTTTCTTCCTCTAAACATGGCAGCTCTTTCTCAATTTCTTGATAGATAAGTGCAGCTTTTGAGAGCTACTCAATTTTGTGCGAAACATGGTTTGGGCAGAAAGTAAGAGAAAGGCTCTATTACTAAAACTACTTGAATATTAATAACAGCCCTTGGTTTAAATTTTATGTTCCTGATTTTTACTCCTTTAAAGTATTTCTCCTTGTGTGTCTCAATGGGGCCAAATTCCAAGGACTGACTTAAGGCAGGGAACCTAATGACCTGTACAAATGCTGTCAGTCATGAGAAATGCTCATGGCTATGGGTAGGAATGGGTTAACACACTTCCAAACAGTAGCTTGCAGGTCACTGCCATTTCTCTCTGCCTCATCATGTCACCACAGTAATTCACACTCTGAAACCTTAAGGCTACAGCTGCAAACATGCTGCAAACTGAAGCTTCAGCTGAGCTGTGTCTGAAAGAAGGCTGACCCTGAATGAGCAGAGTGATCCTTGGAGCTCCTGGCCATCCACAAGACGCCTGTGTGTTTCTGTGTTTGGCTTAAAGTGAGGATTCTGGTGTGCATTATCCCAAAGCTAAGGTAGATGATAAAACAACAGTGGATGTCTGGATTCATAATTCCTGGCAGCCCTTTAATCGGATCCTTGGAGATAACAACAGAGATGCGCCCAAAATAGGGCCCCTGGTCTTCCCAGTGGCTCGGGACTGTACTGGTGTTTGAACCAGGGCACCAGCCCTGACATTCTCCCTGCTGCCTCCTGCACATTCACAACTTCTGCTTCTCCTAAGAATGTTCATTTTGTAAATTAATGGCAAATGCTCAGGCTGAGGGATTTGCTACCCTTTGTAAATCTGGAATTGAGCATTTGCCTGGTATTTCTCACATAGACTTTTCCAAAAGCACTTTTATGAAAGCATTTAAGCACCAATAGTTTTGCTTGGTAAGAGCAAAGTGTGATGCAGGAGTAGGATGCATTTGGAAAAATCATACATGAAAAAGGAGGTAGTGAGGAATTTTAATGAACAATTTCCTAAGGAGATGTGACATCCTCCATGGATGTGAACTAAGCTTGCCATAAAGCCCCTTCTGGTGCAAAAGAGATTTGAACCACTCTGGCTTCTTGTGCAGGACACGTGAGTCTTGCATAGAGCAGGAAACTGTCCTTGCAGTTGGGTTTTCCAAAATTATGGTCCACTAAACAAAAGCAAGGGCAGAAGAGCGCTCTGCCATCTGCTTTGTAAGTAAAGAATTTACAAGGTTCTGTAATATTTGGTTACTGCCACAACTGAATAAGCATTTTTGGAGCTGAGTGTATGGTTTTGAACACCTTCAGGTCAACAGCTTCTACCTGCTCTGATGTTATTGTAGGGCACTTCTTTGGAGCGTGTTCCTCTGCCTGAGTGCCAGGGGAGCCACCTCCACCTGCTGAACACTCCTGAGGTGAACCACTGACCTCCACCATTCCAACACCTGCAACACCTCAGCCGTGGCCCCTGGGCCACTGAGTGACACCGAGCAAGATGTGCCCGCAACAGCTTGGAGGAAACCGGGTGGCCTTTTTATAGACTTTAAATTGAAATAGGAATCAAAACTCCTTCTGATAGCGGTAAATCTGGAAGCAATTCTGAGCCTTGCTTGAGCAGAAAGGCTGCTCTTGTCGTTCCCAGAAATGAGCCCTGTCATCCACTGAACACTTCAACCACACTAAAGGAGGCACCTGGACTCAGAAGATCGAAGCTCTGCTCAGTTTTCTCAAGTTGGATATTCTGGTATTTCTGGTGCATCCTGCATATGTAGAAGCAGCAAAATTTGTCTTGAGGAACAGAGGCATCAGCACAGAGAGGGGACAGATGGTGAACGTTACGGAGACCAAACTACGGCTCGATCTTGCCAGAGAGAGTGGGTCCTGCAAGGTAGGAAAAGTGGTTTTAAATGAGACAGTGACACAGAAAGTTGGAATATGAATGGCTTGGGTAGGGGACTGTTCTGATGCTGAGAGGGGTGGTCTGAGGACAGCAACTGGAGCATGGAAGATTGATGTGGGGGGAGCTGCTGTCAGAGGAGCTGGAGCAGAGACCATCACCTGCTTTGAAGGCTTCATAAGTGACTTGAAAGAAAAGTGTGCTGTTGGTTTAGGTGAGTTCCATGTTTTTCACAGGGAAAGTTTTCTCCCATCCCACCCTGCTACAGATGTCATTGCCTGAACTGAGAGTTCATAAACCTTTTAGAAAACTCCTGTTTGATTTTTAGGCTTTAATATTGTACATCAAGATGGTTTTAATTGCCACGTCATTGTTCCTAGTGTAATTGCTCTTGCAATTAGAAAAGACAATAGATTAAATAATAGCTACATTTTGAGTTTATTGTGTTTCAGAGGATTTACATTTATATTTTTCCTTAAAATTTTGCAATTAAGTTGAAATAAAAAAACCATAAACCAGCAGCATGTTTCTATACCACCAACTCCTGCAGGCTGTCTGTAGGATGTCTGGGCTGAGGATGAGCTTGAAAAGGATACTAATATGCTCCTGGAATATAAATTAATCCCTAACTTTTCCAAGCCAAATTCACTATATCTTTTTTTATCTTTTCAGAACAAGGGAAGATATCAGTTAAATTGTCACAAATAAGCCCCAAACTGTTGTGAAAGAGCTTCTGATTTCCTAATTTAATCTGAAAGGTATGTTTTCAGATTTCAGAACCCTCTCCTTAACCTCGGTTCCACAAATAGCTTTATGCTGAGATGAAGTGTAGACAAACACACAATAGAACTTTCTAACCAGAACTGCTGAGGGGTGTGTGCTACATCCTCTCATAGCAACCATAGGCCCCAGCTCAGCTTTGGAGGCTGAATGGATCCAATGCCATGGTTTCCATGGTTGCACAGGGTCTCATGTACCCAATAACATTAATATTCCAGTCCTTAATAGAATAACTTGTGCAAAGGCAATTTTTTTCCCTCTTTATTTCCTGTCTTAATTTATCACTGTCTTAAATTATTGCTGTCTTAATGACTGAATAAAGTTATAGCATGAAAGTTATTCTACTAAAGCATAAAAGGTTGTTGAGACTGTCTTAGCTTGAGATCCAGCCTGCAGCACCTGCAAAATTTCAAGTGCCTCCTGAGACAACACTGTTGTGCTTGGTTGGTAAAATAATGATGTTTTTTCCCTTTACCAGTTTGTTACTATTTATCTTAACTAAAAGTTTGATTGTCACTAAGAAGTTAAGAATACTGACAATGGCTGACCGGTTTTTGGAAGAAAATAGTGTGAGTCTGAGAAATTAGATTTGAGAACTCAGATGTGATAATGTGACTTAAATTTTAAGGGAGTGCCCTCTTTTGTGTTTCAATACCGAGCTGGAGGTGATTACTGTCCTTGTCTTTTTTGCCACCTAGGGTTTTCCGAAGCTCACCTCTTTTGGAAGTTGTCCACCACCTCATACTTCATATCCTTCTGAAAAATATCAGCTGTAGTTAAGAGCTGTGGTAACTCTTAAGAGAAGATCACTTCAGAACTACACCTCAGCCAAGTGTCAAAGAAAACTTCTTGACAAATATTGATGTCCTTGGGTAGCTCCAGCTGACTAGGACTTCCTTACACCTTGAAACCCCTAGTGCTTGGGCTGTGTGAATGATTCCTTTCAAGGTGACAATAACTTGCAGGTGCTGTCCAGTTCTGACCATGGCTGAAGGAGGGGTTGGGCCATGGGGAAAATTTGTTGTGGGCATCATGGAGCTCTCTGATTTACAGGAGAAAGAAATGTGCTGGCAGTCCTTTTTGACGTTTCAAGGCTCAGTGGGATATCCAGCCCTACTCAAGCATTGGTGTACTTATCTAAGTACCACAGAATAAAAGATGCAGAGGTCTGAAGAGAGCTCTTCAGAAACAGAACAGAAACTTCCAAGAAATCGTCCAAATGAATCCAACTTTGATATTTATAATGGTTAGTTGCTACTGAGGTGTAATCAGTGCTGACTTCTGGCCTCTACTCTACAACTAAAAGTCTGAGAAAGTACGTGGAGCTCTCTAAACCTTCCAGTGATTTATCTGAAGTGTTTATTATCTGGCTCACAGATGTCTATCAAAGCATGGTTTACAAAGAAGAGCTCCATGTGCAAAAATATTACATTTTTAGCTTGTGTAAACTGTTGTTTCCCCACCAAAGCCAACTTTGGTTGCCATGTGATGTCCCCCAGCAGAGGATCTGCTCTCCAACCAATGCTTGGTTATTGTTCTTGGCTGTATCCATGAATATTTGAGAGTGTGCTGGAGCTGGGCTCTGAATGCCTTCATTCACAGACCTCTGTATAAATGATCAAAGGAGAGGCTTCTTGATCTTGTGTGTAATAAATCCTCTGCTTTCAGGTCTGCTGAACTGGAGACTATCATAGAAATTCTTGTTCCTCATGTACAGATCAGGAAGCTGGAGTCAAGTATTCCTCCTGTTGGACAAATGCCTCTGGAATTCCATGAATTGCTTGGCACTTCTGACAGAGCAGGCAGAAGAATTCCAGCCTTCGTTTCCTGTACAGCCTGCCTGCATGGAGCATGGCTTTGGAGACACTGCTCCCTGCTTCAGGTCAAGTAGTGGCAGGGGAGAAGGGGCATCTACCTGAATATCTGAAAAATGCAAGTAGAAGGAAAGATTTGAAAACAAACAGGGTTGGGATAAGCTTATTTTTGGTCTTCAAAGCATTTGTTGTAGAAACATTGCCTAGATTTTTAACAAGGGTTTGTCTTAGCTTGCAACTCATCTAGCTTTGTTTTGCATCTTGAAGGTGTCTTTACAAAATAGTGGTAAAACAAAAGAAAAACTGATGTGGAAGAGTTTAATGGATCTTGAAAGAAAATAAAATTGTGGCTTTCCGGTACCTGGACACCTCATGTCTTTCTGTGATCTTGTCATGAATCTTGTCTGTGCCTTGCCATGAATAAATGATATAGGAAGAAAATAATGGTCCATCACAACCCCTGTCCATTTTTACCAAAAGAAGTACCTGTGGTTAACTGTCTGAATTGAATTCATTTTATTTATAAAAAGTAGAGGAGGGGTAGCTTGCTAATCAGGACGTAATCAGAAGTAGCTATGGCCACAATTACACTCGGAGTCACTTTGTGAATTTGAAACCCTGTGGGATTTTTGCCCTCTGGAGTGTGTGTACATCATTCCCATTCAGAATTCCAGTTGTCCAGATTAAAGAGCACAAACTGGACTTTTGAAGCTTTCCAGGGCTCATCATCCATGCCTTCCTACACTTAACTGACATAACTAATAAAAAACAAGTGCCAAAATCTGGGAAATCCATGACTGGATTGCTCCGTTCATCTAGGCTAACCTGTGTATCACCTTTCTTTGTGCAGTTGTTCAAGAGTCTAATGCAGAATCCTGCCCTTTTGAATGGGAATTTTGCCAGCTGCATTAACTGGGACAAGATTATTGACTGTCTGAGGCAAAGCTTAGAGGATAATTGTTGTGTTTAACTGTTAATTCTCTAGCATTATCCCAGTAACTTGTTGATGCAACCAAGAGTTGTTTGATGTCTATATATACACACACACCCACGCGTGTGCACTCGCCTGCCTTTGGGAATTCCCTCGCCCTTGCTAATGAGTACAAAGATTCACTGGGCTTTCTTATTTATAAACAGAAAATGTTTGGACTTATGTCCTGATAAAGGGAGATATTACAAATACAATGTGAAGCTGCCTTTGTGTCTGTGTTCATCTCAGAAGCTCAGCTGCTCACCCTCGCACACTGACAGCCATGGCTCAAGATGCCGAAGGTGCAGAAACAGCAGAGGGAAAAAGTAACTTTGCACATTGCTAACCCCGTGCTGCAGGGATGGCTCACCCGTTTGGAGAGCCGTGCACAGCCCCTGACATCCCTCACTCAGCAGGATCCCTGTGATCTGAGAATCGGTACCTGCCACCCGATGTGTCTCCTGCTGCGAGACAGGTCTATGAAGTAATGGAGCCTGGCTGTCTGCAGTCAGCACTGCTGTACTACATCCAAAGCAAGCCTGCCAGTCAGCAAATGCTGCATTAATCTTTCAGGGAGTGTTTGTTTTGCTTGTTTTGCTAGGCTGAGTTTCAAGCAACTGATAATGTGCTCATGAGCAGTTCTCCTGTTGCAGCCCATTTTTCAAAGAGAAGTGTGAAGGCCGAAGCTCCCAAGGTTGGGAGGAACATGGGTTGGACGGGTTATAAATGGCCTTGCTTCACTGTGTGAGCTCACAGTGCTTTTGAGTGCATGTTAATAGATCTGCAGGTACACTAGGGACAGTGAGGCTGTGGCTCCTTGAAGTCTGATGAGTGTTTTAAAAATACACCTTGGACTTGGTCCTTCTCTGTTAGTGCTAATTCCGCTTGTGGAGTTATCTCACTGCCAGTGAGATGTATTTTTGTTTGCTGAGCAATAGTCAAACCTTCTGACTGCTGAAGGAGAAACTGAGGGCTTCTGAGGGTTAGATAAGACAAACACCTTACAGGTCAGAGGGTTTTAAGTGTTGAAATGCCTGGAATCTGGGGAGGTAAATGACAGTGTGCCTGGTTTGTTCCCACTTCTCCCTGCAGTATTGCTGCTCCGTCCAGCTGCAGCACTGACGTTACAGCTCTCACTTCATGGCCCATCCTCCCGTCTTTTTGCATTTAGCTCCTCTAAGCAAAAAGGAATTTAGACGCACAAATAACTTTTAGGATGTGGAAAATTCAAGTCTGGAGACTCTTGTATGTGCAGAACCTTTAAATACAAGGCACTTTCCTGGACTTCTTTTGGTGGTTTATTTTAAGACACTCCGTGCTCTTTGATGACTTACAAAATAAAACCTCGCAACATTTTCACAAGTGAAGAGAATTTTAGCTCCCAGAGTGAGAACAGAAGGATGCACTGTGATCTTGAGGTCTTTTAGCCTGCTTACATGAATGTGGCTGGGCAGTGAGTCCGTTACAAAATGACAATTTTTATGGCGGTGGGTTAAGACAAATCCTGGGGAAATTTCATGTGCACATTCTTCTCCTACACTTTTGCTGAAAATCAATGTATTACATAAAATCTATTCTGCTAAGAGTACGCCAAAGGTAGTGCTACACACAACAGTATTTTTTAAAGTGTATTTTTGATCAAAATATATACCCTCTGCTTAAATTTTAAGTGGGAATGTACTTCAAGAAGGTTTTGAGTGAAGAAAGAAGCGTAATAATTAAGTGCTTTTTTCTGTCTTTTAGTTTTTGGAATTTTTCCTCTCTTTTACTAATCTAATCTTGTACCTTTTCCTGCTCACAATAAGGGGGATNTTTTAAATACACCAGTTGGAGAGCTGTTTGCACACATTTTCATGTTTCTGGTTTTGGATTAAGTTTCTACTCCGAAGTTCCAATTTCCTGGTTAACATATTGTTCTGGAAGGACTCAGGGCTCGTGCAGACCTGGCACACGGCAGGCAGGCTGGCTCAGGGGGGAAAGCTGTTGCTTTTCCATGCCTACTGCAGACACAAGCGCTGTGAGAATTCCCTTGGTACAGGAAAGTGTTGTGGTATTACACTCAACATTTATTGGTGTGCTAACAGGATAGTTCCTCCAGGCTCAAATAAACATTATAAAACCTCCCGTCCTCAAATGAATCGCTTAAACTGGATGCAAGAGAGGATTTGGCATCTTGGATTTTGCTGTGTGGCTCTTTGTGAAGAGCAATGCAAATCCTTCTTATCAGCCTTCAGTTTTTGTACGCATGTGTATGATAGGGCTGGGCTGTGGAATCGTGCCCTGTTATGTAGGATACACAGGACAGGAGAAAACGGCCTCCAGTTGTGCCAGGGGAGAGTTTAGATCGCATATTTGCAAACATTTCTTCACTGAAAGAGTGGTTAAACACTGATAGAGGCTCCCCAGGGAAGTGGTTCCCCATGTCACCATCCAAAAGTGGAAATGTTCAAAAAACGAGCAGGCAATTCATGGCAATTCACGATATGGTTTGGTTGACAAGGTGGTTCTTGGCTGATAGTTGGACTTGATGATCTTGAAGCCTTTCCAGCCTTGGTGATTCTGTGATTCTCTGATTCTCTACAGTCTGATGCCCATGATAACCAGAGTGCTGTCCCACTCCTGGTGATGGAAGGTCTCCATTGCAGATGGGTCATAGTGTGAGGTGTCGTGTCAGATCTGAGTTCAACTATGGGATCCAATGCAACACCTACAGAATATAAACAGTTTATCTTGTTAAACTACCCCCATAGTCTGCTTAGGCAAGGTTAGACTTTTCTGCATGCCCAGAAAAATTAATAGAAATTCTTCCAAAAGAAACATAAGATTTTCACATCTTTTTGAATTTCTGCAGTGAGAGTCTGCAGAGTTCAGGCTTGTTACTAAGAACAGCCCAGTGTATATTTGAGGGTGAAAAAATAATCATGTCACTTCTTTGGAACGTGATCTAAAGTTCACTGAAGTGAATGAAAAGGCTCCTGTTGTTTTTAAGCGGATCCAGCCTTTACACGGGGAACAGAAGACATGTGTCTCATCTGCTTAAATTTGAAAATCTTATTGGTAATTTGTGTTGATAGAAAGAGCACATGGTAACTTTCTTTCTGCATTTATATAACAGGAGGCAAAAGCCTCGAGTTTGAAAACATTGAGGATGCAGTTGCCTATTTCCAGCACGATGAGAGAGACACAGCCAAGGAATGGGCTGTTTTAAGAATAGTTGACGGAAGGCAAAGCATTAGGCACCGGTTTGCCCTGAGGCAGTGGTGTCCCATTGCCATCCCACCAACAGACGACCACCTGCTGAGCAATGTCACCTTCAAGCTTGCAAAAGGGAAGATGGTTCTTCCTGAAACATCTACATTGATGTTTTATTTGTGGGTTTAGTTCAAGTGATCATTATACTCTCACTGAAACAACCAAGCCAACGAGTGCTGGAGGTTATCAAGGAATCCACTGTGGATGGGCCCAGCAGGTGCTGCAGCCTGGGGAGGTCCCCTGGTACTGCTCTGTGATGGGGTGAACAGTGCTGGGCTTGGCAGCGTTGGGCTCATGGTTGGACTTGTTCGTAAAGACCTTTTCCAGCTGCAGTGATCCTGTGATTCAATGACGAATGTTTGGGAGTGCAGGACAGGGTTGTCCACACGGCTCAAAATGCCTAACTGCTATTGCTCCCCTGGTGTGATGGATGGGGTTACCTTGGCCTCGAATTAATAGAGGAGTAAGAGGAGAAAAGAAAAACAGCAGATAAGTGCCTAAAAGGATCTGTGATGGATCTTGTATTTTTAAGATGTCCCCGTGTCAATGTGCTTGCAAAACAACCTCTTCCACAGCCTTGTCTGCCATCACCATTTTGAAGAAGAGGTCTTTTCATGACTCACTTAAATGCATTTTATCTCATAGTCAAGAGCTGCCTAATCGTTGATGCTCTTGTAAGTAAGGGTTGCTTTTTTTTTTTTTAATGGCATATTCAAAATATTTCAAAACCATGCAGAGAAATATTGCATAATAAGAATATTATTATGCAGGAATGAGAAAGTTGAAGCTGCTCATCTGTAATAACACAAGGCTTCTGTTTTACACAAATGACTTGATTAAATTCACCACTTGCTCTGGATTGTCACCAGTATTAAAACAGGTGAAAGCAAAAGCAAAAAGACCAATTGACTTTTATTTTTCTTCTTTTCTTTAGGTATGCTGTTTCAATTCATTCCTTGCAACACTTAAACAAATAAAGAAAATTAATAGAAATGTCAAGATACTGGAAAAAAACAACGCTTGAAAGAGAATTTTTATGAACTGATGAGCTGAGAGCTGGGCTGGTACCAGTAGAGTGGGATCAGTCTGGATTTCCACATTTTTCAGCCATCTTTTAGACTGTTTCCTCATGTGTTACATGAGCCAGAGGGAGCCTGGAACTACACACAACTCATTGTCAAAGAAACTTGCACCATCATAAGGCATCAGCTCTGCTCTCCAGAGACCAAATCTCCAGACAATCAGCTCGTGTGTGCTGTTAATGCTTTGTTTCTCTCACTTCTCCTGTGTATATGAAACTGCCAAGCTGAATTACACTTTATAAGGTGATAGGGAAAAGATCTAACATTTCTTTTTCCCCTTTACAAATTTTTACAGTGTGTGTAAGCTAATTTTTGCAGCCTAGAAGCCAACCAAACAAAACAAGTCCTGCTGCTTCAGACCTGACATCTTTCAGGTAAACAAGAAAAGCTTTTGACATAATTTGCAATTATTATTACTATAATTTTTTTAAGCTCTGCTTTCATAAAAAGGCACTGGGAAAGGCATGAGAACAAATGATGCTTATTGGAATCTGAATTTTTAAGTTAAAATACAACAAATGAGCACAAGAGTAGAAAAAAGGCAGAAGCCTGGCATCACCTTCTCAATCCTATTTCTGACTGTTGAAGACAGTGCAGCCTCGCTGCAGAGCACATTCTACATCAGTGCAGAGATTTGAAGACTCCTCCATGATTCTTGCAAAAAGGACCAAAATCAGTGAGTTTCTTAGTGTTTCACTGAAATCTGTCCAGCAAGGACTCCAGCGCTTTCCAGCAAAGAGTCACTTTCTTTTGGACAATGGACAAGCCTCGTATTTCAAAGACCTGCACAAGCCCCTGGGCCCCCCGTGGCAAACAGCAGGAGCTGTGCTCACTCCTGAATCTCTGCAGAGTAAGAGCTTGGCAGTGTCTGTGCCAAACCAGTCAAACCCCACCTCCGATTTCATTCAATAAAAAATGAAAATGGTGAGTTGTACCCACCTCCGGTGTTTCTGTTCCCTGCCAGCACTTTGACACATCTGGCAGGAAAGTTCACTCAATGAAGTGTTTTCTACCTTTCTATCTTTTCATGACATTGCTCAAAAAATCCAGGTTTGGCAATTCCTTTGCTGTATAATAAGCCCTGCAGATTGTTCCACACATTTATTGCCTGACTTCTTCCTATCGTTTTGGAATGCATTTGTATTGTACCATTTAGTAAGCAAGCCCCTGCTAAAGGCAGAGCATAAAGCTTATCCAAGGTTCCTGCATTCCTTGAAAGGAGCCAGGCGAGCATTTTCTCCACAAATGCGAAGTATCCATCAAATTTATTCCATCTGGGGTTTGTATGTGTGCATGTATTCTTCGTTAAGTGTTCTAGCAAATACTAAAATCCCAGGTAGGTTAAAGGGATCAGCAAAATTCCCGCCAGTATTAAATGAATATTTGTGGAGGGTGAATTTTGAGTGTGCCGTGTAAAGCTTATAATGCTCAAGGCTATATTCTTCAGCTAAATGGTTAAACTCTGCCCTAAGACCAATTTGCTCAGAACAGTGGGAAAGCAGAAAAGAAATGAGAGTTACTCGTAGTGAAGAAAATACAACCATAGGAAAGGATTATTTGAGAAATTAAAACAAGCAGTTGAAGTCTTGGAGTCGTTCAAGAGGCTTCACTGTTTCCAACAGCAAATTGTTTAGGAAGAGAAATAAAACAACCTATTCTTTTGTTTTCCAAGTACCTTTAGTAACTTGCAAGATTGGTGTCAGACTGCAAGTAGAAAATTATCACCAATTATATTCCAAAGAACAGCAATAAAAGCTTGGTAAGAGGAAAGCAATACTGAAGCTTCTCAAGTCAGCTCAGTAGTTTTAATTGCTATGTTTTTTTCTGAAGGATATTTTTAAAACTCGGAGCCCATTTTCTCTTCTGTAGAAATACCGCGTCGCCTTGTTCTTGTCTTTCTCAAAATCACATTTTAGCTCTCAGCAATATCTAGCTATTAACCCTGTGGATTTCTTTTAGACAGGAGAAAGATTGATTCCAGAAATCCATGAGCTTCAAAAACCACCACAGTGGGGTAATACCCCACTTATCCCCTGTTTCTGATGGCACAGAGGAAAGCATCTCTGTCCTCTTGCTGAGAAGGCACAGCAGCTTCACTTCTGACCCAACAGTCTTGGACAGACAGGTACTCTTGTTTTTTTCTTGAATTTTTTGTCTATCTCTCATGCCAAGTGACAAGATTCCTCCTATTCTAAAAGCCCAGACACACCTGCTGAGCACCAGAGAAGCCCTCCCAACTGCAGGCAGGCTCACTGGTGGAATGGCTGATCCTGGTACAGCAAAGGAAAACCCAGCTTCATGCTCCCATGAGGATCTGAAAGTTTTTATAGTTAATAAACCTCCTCTCTCCAGTTTCACTTATCTGCATGGACTTGCCAAGGTGGAAGGAGTTTTATTTGCAGGCTTTTTCAATAAGTTTGTTTGAGTTCTTCCTGTAAAATTCTCCATAGCTTGTTACTACCCAGAGTTTCAAAACTGGGCCCTCTGCTCTGGGATCTGGGGGGAAGTGAAGCCTATATCTTATCCACAACTGTGTAATGGTGTCTGAAAATTCTTTTTTTTTTTTTAATGGTTTCAAATGAAGCTTGTGATTTTATGAGGACAAATCCTAACAGGGCAGAGGGAAGGAAGTGGAGGGGAGCAGAGTTTAGGAAAGACTGTGGCATAAGCTTTGCCTTTTGTTACCTGCAGGCACATTTAAACCACCTGCTGCTGTATTAAAGAGGGGGTTTCTTTAGCATTTAAGATAAATGCATAAAAAGATAAATGTATAAAAATATGAAATATTTATTCTGACTATTTAACTGAGTATTTAGAAATAGTACCCTCTGCTTTAGTTCCGTATTAAAGGTAGAAATGACCAGAATATTTCTCTTGCCATTTCAGCAGGTGACAACCCAGTGCCAAGGACACCTGGTCCAGCACAGCCATTCCTCCTCCAGGTGAGCAATTCCCAAGGTTTGATATCTGCCCCACCAGAAGCTTTGGCCATGGGACACACCCTTAGGTCTGTGCTGTCTTCACACCCTGATGTGGATCCAGTCATGAAGCCTCTTCTCTTGCTCACCTCCACCTGGCAGAATAAGGCTGAGGGACCAGGTCTGCATGAGAGGTGGTAACAAAACATTAGTGAAACCAGTGGGACTGGTGGTGTTAAATCCACTGCCCAGAGCAATACTTCAAGTGAGAGAAGCCAACATGATCAATTGAGATAGTGGGCAATGCTGGACCTCAGCTCTTCCCTTGCTCCCCTCCCCTCATATTTATAGGTCTCTAATTTCCGCTGGATAATGAATATCGCTCATTATAATTATGTTAAAAGGTACCAGCGTGATGATTCAGAAACCCTTGAAGATATAGTCATATTTTCAGCAACAGATGGATTTAACACTGCAGATGGAGTGTTAAGAGTGCAGGTAATAACAAACTCAGCAATGTACTGTACTGAAATATAATTGGAAAGTATTAATCATATATTGGTTACTTCAGCTTCACTAAGTAGATGTTTAATTTTCATCAATCTCTTTACCAGATTCCCGGAAAGATTTCTGTGCAGACAGAGTGTGGCTTTAGGTGAAGCCATTGCCCAAGTTATTAATGACTGAGACCTTGATCTTGCAGGCATGTGCCCATGGCTTACCCAGGCATGCAGAATAAAAATCATTTGTGTTAATAAGGCTGTCAGAGGGGCCCCCATTCATATGGCCAAGGCTTCAGCTGGTGACCAGTCAGTGGTAAAGCCCAGACCCTTCCCTTCATGGGGGCTGCTGGAAAGCTGCCAGCAGGAATGGCTGCCTGCAGGATTTGGGGTAGAACACAGCAATTTGAAAAGCTCCACTTACAGAAGTGAACCATCATCTAAGCCTTTGCAGAATTAGGAGTTAGATCATAGACAAAACGGGGTGGGGGGGTAGGGAGTGGTGCCTTTCCTCATTATTTTCTTTAAGTACAGACTTTTAAATTATCTGCATATTGAATTATCTGCATGCAGAGAAATGTCTGCTGTTATTCCTATAAACCCTGTCATCTTTCTGGGATTTTAAAAATGCACCTCTTCAGAGAGCTTGTATTTGAAGTCTGGATTATTCAGGGGAGTTTTTGCTCTGAGCAGACCATGCAGGACTAGAGTAATCAGTGATGCCTGGTTGCATGCCATGACTCTGATTCTTTAATTAATGCTATTTATAACTAGGATATTATTTGTAGGATTGCAGAGTGGTCCCTGCTCCAGTGTGCCACCTGGGGACTCAGGGAATGGGGAGTGTGGTAGGGCACCATTCCAGCTCATGCAAAAATCTATTTTAGACCAGGAACGTAAAACAGGGGTTTGGCGACAATAGAAACATTATTCTTTTGAATATGTTTTTTTGTGGAGGGTTTATGTTCACATTCTTTTCTGTGGGTTCAGGCATTTGGTAAGGCTGCATCTCCACTGATTTCCTTATGAGGTTTTCTTTCCCTGGTGGGAGTGCACAGCCATGGTGTTCCATGATGACCATGGACTGACCAGATGGGCTGTTGTAAACAACAACATAAGCATTCAACACCTAAGTTTTAAGTCCCATGAAATACTTTGCCCAAATGTTGCAGTCTTTTGCTGAACTATTTAGATTTTAGCTATCCATGAACCCTGAAAATGTAATGAAAAACTGGAATTCTCTCTGGAAAATTGACTCTCACTTGACAACACAGTATCTTTATATTGGCTGGTAAGAAAAAAAAGATCAGGTAATAAAATTCAACATGACTGGAAATAAAATTGAGCATGACTAGAAACCACAGGTGAGCATGTTTAATAATGTGAAATGAGTGTGCTGTCTACTTCCTGACAGGCTTTTGTACCCCACAGAGATACAAACAGGTACTGATCGATTGACCGTGGTAATCAAATAAAGCTGTGAGTATAAATGACTCTAAATGTGGTGTCTCCTTAGGGGTACCAGTCGAGATGGCTTCTTTGTACCTCAGGTCCCACACTGCTCTGGTGGCAGGGGGGAGCTTGTTGCTAGACTCTGAAGATAAGCAGTATTTCTGTTTAATTGTCACTTACACCTTGAAACAAACTGTCCCTTATCTTCCCTTCCTGGGCTGTCCATATTCCACGGGCCAGCAGCGAGCCCCAGAGCTGCCGCAGGGACTGCAGGCAGGGATGGGCATGTGCAGGGAGGCTCAGCCAGGATCACCCTGAGCACCTCCCTGCAGTGGCAGCTGAAGCTGTCGCACGGAGCTGACGAATGTGGCTCCCCAGGCACTGACTCGAGGGGTGACACAAAGGACATGAGTCATGGTGCATCAGTTTTTCAATCTGGAGATATTTCTCCCATGTGCCAACTGGTAGGATGGACTTTTCATCATACTGGCAATGTTTGAACCCTCCTGTTTTTCTTTTTTTTTTTTTCCTTCCTTACTTATGAGAATTAATTGAATCAAAAATAACTTAAATTGTCAGATGCCTCAGTTTTGATTTAAATAGTGTCTTTTGAAACTTGTTCTGCATTTGTAGCACAGAGATGTGTTTCTTGGGAGAGGTTCAGTCTCAGTTTTCACCAGCAGGACAGCACATTTGGTACCCGTTTGTGAGAAACAGGTGGGTAAAGCACTGCATTTACACATAATAATATAACTTAATACATATTAAGAAGCTGTCTAGGTCTGCAGAGAAGATACTGGGAGGCAAAAGATTCCTTTTAATAAATCATCTTATACTTTGCTCCAGAAGTCTCAAACTGCAGCTCAACCAAAGAGCAAAGGGGTGTAACTTAAATCACTGGTACCTGTGAAAGCTGGAGAGCCTCTGTTCATCCCCCAGTGTCATCAGGACTTCTACATGTCCCTGTGTGCCCTGCATCATCTCAGGATTTGCTGCTTGGTCTTTCCAGTTAAAGTGTTGATGTTTTTAATTTGTGATTCCTGACAGAGTTGCTTCGGATGAAAATTGTAATTCAAGCAAAATCACAAACACATGCTTTATGAAGGCATTTTATTTTCTAGCTCAGACTGTGTGAAGTTTTCTGGATGTATCAGAAAATAAAGGTAAATGTCTTGTTTTTCAAAACCTGATAAATTATTGACAAAGGAAAAATGCCCTGAGTTAATCAATCTGATGTTTTTTTCCCCATTTGCCCCTAGAGGATTTAGATGTAGTGGATCGTGCTTTAGTGCTGGTCTGCTCTCATCATTTGCAAGAGAGAAAATAAACATTCCTGCCTCTCAACTCCTCATCAGTGTCTGAACTGGAATGAATCAGCTATTGAGCCGAAGGAAATTAAATAAAAATTGACATGAAGAAAATGTTCTCCCTGCAGCTGCAGAAGCAGCTATGGTTGTCAAAAGCTGATTTTTATCCCTTCAAAGACCAGTATTTTGGGTCACATCATCCTTTTAAATAACTGGTCTTCCTATAAAAGTTTAGCCTAAAGTTACTTCCTTAATACTATTTTTAAAAATTTATTAAAGTAAGTTCAATGAGAGATTGTCTTAATTTCAGTTGTGACTTTTGGCACCCATTTAGAATGGAGAATCAGAATACAAGCTGCTCTTTTTAAATGTTAATCCTGTTTCTTCTTTGATCATTACTACAAACACAGCATTTAGTAGTCTTGCAGTAATTTGAAAACACAGTAAGTATTCTTTTAGTCTGAGACTTTTAACTCAGGAGTTTGTGTTGCAGAAGTGCTCCTGTCTGGGAGTCAAGTGGTTGCATTTGCCCACCTTGGTTTTGCTGGGCTTGCACACACCATGGTGCAATGACATAATGCCACCACTAATGGCACGAATGTTCTAAATAAACACTAAATAATCTGTTTTGTGGAGTGATTCAAACCATTTAGATTTCTGGTGTTGCACTCTAGAGCCCTCTGCTGCACTGAACTACCTGGAGTAAGTTCTTTCAACTCAGGTTGCCCAATTATACTTCTTAAGTGGTGCTACTAGTTAAATATTGTATTTTTCTAGGCAATTTCTTTGCTCTGCAACTTTCCTGGCTTTACTTCATGCTGGTATACACAGGGGAACATGACACAGTTTCTCCCTGCCCTCTTCTCGTGCACGCCTGGAAAAATGAAAGATCATTAAAAGACAATTGTCTTGTAAAATGCATTCATTATAATGGGGGAAAAAAAGGAACAATGGAACAATTTGTTTGTTGGTATTCTGTAGATGTCTTTGGAGATGTATTAGGAGATGTCTCCATACACTGATCATTCAGTTCTCTATCTCAGCAACCACTCAGTACTACTCTGCTGTAGCACACATATCAAATTTATTATCAAACTTAGATCATTGCTCAAGTCACTGGCATAAAGAGCTCTATTTCAACATATCAATCTTTTTTTCAAGTTCAACTCCTGATTCTCTCTTTCTCTACCTATTTTTCCCCCCACCTCCAGGAACCTCATCTTCTGAGACAGGAAAACATTTTCCTTGCTGGTTTGCTCTTTCTCCCAGTACCAGTTGCTCATCTTGCAGGCAAAGTGGACTTTTTAATCACTGCCAGTGTGGTATTTGAATACTCTGAATACTCCTCCTATTCCAGGTCTTCTATGATTGGATACCTCCTACTTGCTTTTAAACAACATAAATCTACCTTGAGATCAGCTGCAGTGAGCATTTCTGGAAGTTGGGTCTTTCCCCTTTGGATCCTCTAGAATCTATCCCATTTGCTATTCCTAGAGCTCCCTTGCTTTTCTTAGAGCTATTTTTATTATTATTTTCTTGGAGATGGAGTTGATTTGGGACATGAGACAAAGTCACTTTTGGTACAGCACTGAGACCTGCTGAGTTGATAGGATTGAATCCTACATGCAAACATCTTTCTTTACATAACTGGCATTTCTCATTTTACTAGAGAGCATTTTTAAAGCTGAACTTTGAAGCTGATCCCTCTCTAATACTTGGTGGCCCCCCCTAATTAGCAAAAGATTTTTATGATTTTTAAAGGATTTGTACGCTGTCAGGTGAACAGATGTAGCACACACCTGTAGTCTATCTCCACTGGGAACCATTTTTACTGCTACTGTTTAGAGCTGTTCAGAAAATTTTGAACTAACTTTGTGATGAGAGAATAGACTTTTATATTAAAAAGCTTCAGCAATAAGCATCTGCTTTGTATGTCTAGTTTGGTGGGGGAGTTTTTTTGTTGTTTTTCTTTTTTTGCTAGAACTAAAAATTGATGTATCTTTTGACTTGAGAATTTCTGTTCAAAATACCAACATACCGTGGAAAAGGGAGATGGAGAAGATTTATCTGAGGACTTGTCAAAATTCTGTCCAGACATGGTGATGACAACTTCTGTGTTTTAGCTACTTATCATAATTTGTTGATGTTTTAGATACTCTTGTTTGATATTTGTGTTCATATGGCTGAAGTAAATGGCTTATTTGGGATTTATTCCTGATTTTGCCATAGACTCATCTTCCAAGACATTGGCCAGGTTTTTTCTGCTTTATTTTAGGAGCTGATGGATGAGGAATGGAGTAAGAAAGGCAACCTGGAGACTCTTAAGCCTTAACTCTGAGGTTCTTAGTGCTCTTATCTCCAGCCAGTCAGGAATTTCCAATATGAATTAAGCCCTACCTGTTGCAGAGCACTGGTAGACATGTGGGCATAGAGTCACAGAATAGTTTGGGTTGGAAGGGACCTTTAAAGGTCATCTAGTCCAACACCCCTGCAAAGAGCAGGGACACCTTCCACTATCCCAGGTGGCCCAGGCCCTGGCCTTGAGCACTTCCAGAGATGGGGCACCTTCTCTGGGCAACCGGCGCCGGGGCCTCACCAACCTCATTGTAAAAAGCACAAAAGAATATCCAGAAAGACAAAGTCAAACCAAACCAAGCACAGAGATAACATAACTGCACCATCAGAAGAACGGAGGGTCTATCCCCGGAGATGATGAGGAGTTTGGCTTATGGAGCTCCGCAAAACAAAGCCTGAGATGGAGATAAGTCACCCTCAAGTACCATGAGGGAATAAACATAGGGGGTAAATAAAACCTAAATTATTTACGCTAATAGGGAATGTTGGCAAAAAACCCAAACAGATTGAAACAGATTGATTCATGAGAAAATTCAGGCCAGCATTTAAAGGATGGTTTCCATCCTGTAGAGGAAAAGTATTCTGAGCAGCTCTGAGCTCTGGGTGTTCCCTTCCCTTCAGGGGGATTATCCCTCCCACAGCAATGAACACCCCACAAGGCATTAGGTTCTAACTCTGTTTCCAGCTCTGAAGCGGTTTGTGTGCTTACCTGAGGGTGATTTCTGGGCTGGTGCTCTCTGCTCCTCCCTCAGGCATGTCCTGTGCAGACACTTCTGCGCTGTCTCTGACAAAGGGACGGGTGCAGTGGGAGATTGCTGCTTTTATGAAAGTCTTCATCCACCTCTACCACCTCCTACTGCTCTCCCAGTTTGTAACCTGAATGCTGCATCCCTGCCTGTGGGTAACTCATGGCCCAAGACTCATGAGGGCACCTTAGGTAACAAGAATTCACCTTCAAATTTAACCTAAATTACTACCTGCATGTAATTTTTAGTGTGTATTTATGCCTGAATTGTTTCAGGCCAGACTGCAGTGACAGGATTTACCCAGGGTAGAACCAAAATTCTGCTGTTGGTCCTGTTGTAAGACCCATCATTTAACAGGCAGAGACTGTCACACTGTCACAAGCTGGGTTGCACAGGAGCCAGCAGCAATGCTTGGCTTCTCTGGAGATGAGTCATGCTATTTTCAAACTATCTGGTTAATCAGTAAACTGAGATCTGCTGCTTTACAGACAATAATATAATATTTGCTTTGCCTTTGTGCACGACTTTACATTTTGGATCCCTTGCCATTAGGATTCGAAGCATATAGACTGCATCTAATCCAATGTATCCTGTTCATCTTGGCAGTGCTTGCAATGCTGACAGCTTAAAGAAAACACTTAATTTGACTAAGTGTTTTCAGTTTGCTTCTCAAAATATTTGAAATCATTAAAGCCAGAGTACCCCTGCACTGCAATACACACAGTCCTGACCTACTTCAGCAAGCTAATTACAATTTGGGTGATCCCATGGCCTCTGATTATGCTGCAGGCTGAAGGAGTTTACCTGGTTAAGAAACAGTTCGATGTTAGAGAATAATTATCCTGTCTTGATGCTTTTAAATCTGACTTTTAAAGAGGCTGTTGGAGCAAAAAGGAGGTGTACCGGGGACTTGGTGTGACGTGTTGTGTCTCCTGCCTCTCTGGGCAGGGCGCAAGGGGCTGAGTGCTGAGCTCCCCGTTCAGCTGCTCTCGTGCTGTAAGGCAGCTCAGTCCGTGTATTCAGAGCTATTTGTATTCATTGCTACCTGCCAGAGGTGAGGCACAGTGCAGGCATGTAGAGCAGCCCTGGAAGTGCCCTGGTGAGCACAGGTGATTATGAATGGTGGCTCAGTAGCACTGGAGCGTGCCAAAACTGATGGGGTCACGGGCTGCAGCCCCTTCCTCTGCTGGTGTGCTCATAACTGAGGACTTGTCACAAACCCCTCTGTGATGGCATCTCACCCTTCCCCTGCTGCAACCCAACGGGAAAAAATATCACCCGGGCTTGCTGTCAGTGCCAAACACAGATCCCAGGCAGCAAGCACGATGGAAGAGAGGGGAGAGGACGCACAGGAGAATAGAAATGGACCAAAAAGATTTATCAGTGCAAGCACTAAATATTGTACAGGTGTGAGGCAGGTGAGGTCGCAAATGTCAGCACAGATAATGTGGCAGCATCAGCATGAGTACAGGCTAATGAGAAGAAAATACATCCTGAGCTCCTCAGTGCTCTCACACCTTGGTCAGCTCATTCACTGTGTCTCTTCTGCCAGTGCAGGTCACAACAGCTTCCTTAGATGCTGTGTCTGAGGTTTTAGGAGATATCAATAAACTCCCCATAGTCTGTGTGTCTTATTATCTGTTTTGTCATTTGGATTTGTGTTTACTGTAGTTAATGATTCAAAAATTATGAAATAGTTAACAAATCCAAATTTCTTGCAAAGATGACATTTAAAAAATCCTGTTATGAATGGCTGGTTTTATTGCTGGAGAGGACCAGGTGATTCAATATTGTGGCTTGGTGGCACGGGAGCATCTGTCTGCAGTGACGAGACAGGTGAAATTGCCAGTCATTGCAGGGCAGGTGATATAATCATGCTGCCACAACACAGAGATAACTTGATTTGGCACATCAACATGCTATAATTTTCCTCTGTGATATGTTTTGTTTCCTTTTAAATGATTTGCTCAAGGCTTCCCTTTCAGAGATGAGTGCTGGCAAGTTGCAATACCGCAGAGAAGGGAAGGTCCGGAGCTGCAGTAGGAGTAAGGAACTTGGAAAAATGCAACTGGTGCGGAAGAGCGAACAAGGTCACTGGTGACAAGGCTCTGCTCCATCTGTGCTGGCACACTCCTGAGCAGAAGCATCCCAGCAATGTGGCATTTCATCACATCTTTCCTTTCCTTTCCTTTCCTTTCCTTTCCTTTCCTTTCCTTTNCTTCCCTTCCCTTCCCTTTTTTTCAATAGCTGGCTATTTCCCTGCCTTCAGTGAGGAGACAAAGCCTCTCTTTGTGCAGCCACACAACACAGGATCGTGTAACAGAGAAATGTAATGCAAATTTCTCTGATAAGGCAGGAACAGAACTTGTCTGGGGGAGAAGGAAGCACTGCCTGGCTGCAGGAGCAGAAGGTTGTATTGACCACTGCCTCTGCCATTCAGTCCCAAAAAAGTGGAAGAAACTACAATTTGGGGAATGTCCTGATAACATCAACATTCAACCTTCCACGACCTCATTTTATCTTTCATATAAAAGGGACAAAAATTACTCTCCCGTTTTGTGCAATTCAGCAAAGCATTTTAACCTGGACTTTTTTTTTTAAGTACACAAGAAGTTGCTCAACTTTCTGCACAGAACAATATTTATGCTAAGGCATTATTTACATGAGGTCTGAGTCATTTGTAAAGGACTTGGAGAAATTTAACAATGAATATGAAAATTACTGATCAAGAAACTTTTAAACATCCTTTCTTTTAAAATTCATTTTTCAAGGACGTAGAAATTTTTGCATTAAATGTTAGTTTTTTGGGAGGTTTTTTTTGTGGAGGTGTGGCAAGGAGTAAATGACTAGTTAAAAAATAGTAAAGTAAATGAAAACTAATGCTGGAGCAAAGGCAAACCTTTGAAATATCACTCAGAAATTCATTTGTTCCGTATAAGCACCCTGATTAGAGCAACACTAATGTGCATTGTGCATATGAAGAGCTATTCTGAGTCTAAATTGGTGACACAGTCAGGGGACAGTTTAACCTCTGGCATTAGCTAGAACTGGGCAGCAACAGGAGCCAGTGCAGCAGTGCTAATTAATGCACCCTGAGGGGACACAACGAGGCACTGGCCCTGTACACCTGAGACATACTTCTGTCACCACTGAGGTGCCAATTACTGTTCTCTCATAAAAATAACCCGTGTTAAAAAATAACAAACAGGAAGAAGTCCAAGTAATATAGATAAAACAAGATTTAGCCATAAAATTATCAGTGGATTCGGTAATGCATCTCCCCAGTTTGTTAATGAGGATGAGCTGTGTTGTAGCTGCTGTTATGGAAATGCAGCTTTGCTGCTGGGCTGGGCAGCCCCATCTTTGCTAAGCTCATTTACCCCAGCTGCTCTGACACCTGACAGCCCCCACATCCATCATCTTGGAGCTAACTCCACTGGAGAGCAAGTATGAACCTCTCAGGGCAACCACTGCAGCATGCCTGGAGGTGGCTGGGAAAGGATCTCTACCTACCCTGATGGTGGGCACAAAATAAATCTCTTTTGGACTGGACAAGAAACCAGAAAATCCCATTTTACTTCTAGCTAAACATTAGCAGCGCATCATTCTTTGTAGGTGCTCAGTTTCAAATAATTTAGTAATAAAAATCCCTAAACACTCAGCAGTCCTCCAGCTGAAAACCACAGCATAGAAAACCAAGATGCTATGGGAGTACAGGCAAGTTCTTGTCTTTGTCAGATGGCACATCCATGGTAACCGAGGCAAGGAAGAGCTTTGTCCACACTAGAGGCATATTAATGTGGGTTTTGTCTCAGCAGGTGCTTTTGGGGTGAATGAGGAACATTAAGCATGGATCAGGTTGAAATATCTCAGTGGGTTTTTTTGGAAGAAGACCTCAAGGATCTTAAGTTCGTGTCAAAGGCAAATCCTGAGTACAGCTTGCTAGGAAATTTTCTTCCCCCAGCTGGCTCAAGAAGATCAATGCTGGAATTGACAGGTATATACCCCACAAAATGCTACTATTCCTCTAAAAATATTTTATTAGAATTTAATATGGTAATAGTGCCGGGTTGTACGGGGCACTACTTTACAGCTGGCTGGATGGTAGAAGAGAGGAACCATTTGGCAAATCAGGCCAGACCAAATAGCATTCATTTGGTTAATCACCAGCTATTAAAATAGCATCAAATCATAGCAACCTATTTGCTTATAATTCAGTGCACAATTTTCTGCACAGTATATTCATAACTACTGTACCCAAGCTAATTTTAAATGAGCCAACAAAGCCATTTTCCACCACTCTCCTGGGAAATGAATCTGTGGACTGATGGATCTTTCTGCTTCTGGGGCTAAGACCCCACAAAATCTGAGCCGATGACATTGGTGGTTTAACTTTGAAACAAACTGATTTCAGATTGAATCTATTTTTTAAAGCTTGGTGTGGTTTAAATCTCTTGCATTACTCCAAAATTCATCCTAACTTCCAGTGCCTAGAAGGTTATACCCACTATGGTCTCTCCAAACATATGAACGTTCAGGAATCATTGCAGATCACTCTGTGAATTCTATTAGAGACCATCTTCAACAGTTCCCAGGTGGTTCCTCTCTTTGTCACCATGAATTCAGCAAACAACGAAATCCCTTTCCTTCCAAATTCCTTCTGAATTTGGTCTTAAAAGTGTTGATGCTTTATTTCTGAGAACTGATACCTCATTGCTGGAGCAGGACCCTGTACACTTGTGGGGAGCAGAACAGTAGAGCTGCGGCCTGTGCAATGACTAAATGTTTTTAGTAGTGAGGGAAAAAATGATGAAGGCATGGTAGTAACATGTACACAATGAAGTTCTGTTGTTTGTAAATATTGTGCACACTGTTGTTTTTCTGTACTGCAGTAAGGCTTCTAAGTCCCAATGATGAGCCTTCGGGCTCAGCAAAAGCTGAGGAATGAGTGTTACCTGCCCTAAACACTTGTTTCAAATAAATAAACAAATGGAGAGTTCAAAATTTCTCCTCTGGCACTGCTGGTGTCCTCCAATCCAGCTTCCTCATCTCTAATTCAGCTGCAGAGAAATGAGGACACACTGGCTCTGAAGGCAGAACTCAGCCTTCCACATATTCCTGCCGTGTCCATACTCATGTCAGTGAAACAGGTACATGCTTACTTTTAGGGATGCCGTGGGATACGGGGGGATATGATGAAACCTCAGAGCCATCTTAAGGTTATCTGAATCCTTGGCTTGGCATTTCATTCTGCACGTCAGTTGATTGGTCATTTTATCACCAGTTATGAAGCGAAATTAGATAATCTCGCTGCCATATGGTATAGAGTATTTATAGTTTAGTATGTTTTCCATATATGTGCACTAAAGCCTGCTTCAGGGATTTGTTACGGTCCTTGTGTTTACAGGATTTGGGTCTTGGGTGAAAGAAGAAATTGACAGTTGCTAATGTTTGATTTAAACTGATACTTCAGAGGCCACATGAGTGATCCCTAATTAAAATCAATTTACACTTTCTGTCCTTTGCCAGGGAGGCTGGCAGGGCTTTCCAGACCAGAGCTCATGTCCACCCAGCTCTGCTCCCTCTAGTAGCAATCAGGAAAGGGTGACCTCAGGGGACAGGGGGAGAGGCCTGTGGGATGCCAGAGATGCTTAACCTCCACCTCTGGTCCCCTCCCAAACAACCAGGAATACCCAGGGACTCCTCCAGGTCTTTCAGGTAGCCTGAACCCTGCAGCATCTCTCCAAGGATTTTCTCTGTTAGGTTTAACTGCTGATTTCTTGCTTTCTATCAAAATGCTCCATTCCCTTTGAAATTTTGATAAATAAGGAGCTACAGGATTAATTATGTGGGACATTAGTCATTATTGTGTCATTATTGTCTCAAAACAAGCCTAAATGAGCACCACAGAAGGGTCTTAGAGATCTGCATTTGGAGCTTACCCAAATGTGATACAACAGGAGTGTATTCTCAAAACAAAACATTGCCTGGTACAGACACCAGTGCTGGGGAGTTGTATGGTGTAAATACCCCACATACAATTTTCTGACTGCAAAACTGTGCTAAGCTTTAGAGCATTTGTATGGGTCTGCTTGAGATCTACATCTCCCACTCCTCTCCTGTCTCTGCTGCCATGTCTTGGTCATTTTAAGCTGCAATGTCAGACACAACAGAAACTGGCTGACGCTTGACCAACCATTTTAAAAAAGTGGTAAATAATAATAACAAACAACAACCTCTGAGAGAGTAGAAGTAATGTTCAATCACCCTGTAAGAACCCCGTGAGCACTTGAACAAAGAGGAGTTAATAAATGTTACGGTCAGGTTTTTTGGATAGGATTCTCACAAAATATGATTTCATAATCCCCTGTCTCTAGTGAACAACAAGACCTCTGTAAACACTCAATATTCAAATAGAAAATTGTTTCTTGTAGGCTTCCATGGCACAAAATAAAAGCTCTGTAAATCTGGGCCTCCATATGTGGTTCTCAGCTGGTGTAAGTCCCTGAATGAATTACATGTGAACAGAGAAATTAATGCTATGCACATGGTGGCCAAACTTGAAAGCAAAAATTGCAACTGAGAATATACTGCAGCGGATTGTGAAATTTTTGAAGATAAATGGAAGCTTGAGCCCTTGTTGATGTAATGCAACATCGACGCATTTCAAGGGATAGACAGCTATCACAGTGAGATACTACAACAGTAATTTCACATTTGGGAGAGTAAAGGATTTGCTCTTTAAAATCAAAGACTGAAATTGAAAAGGCAAACATTCAAGAATCCAGTGTAACTTTGAACAAAAAAATTGGGTAAAATACTTCCCGCTTTTTAAAATCAGTCAAATTACTGTGGCAGTAAATGTATGTGCCATCCATGTTTTGAAATGACTGTGCTCTAAAGCCACTTTTGTTAATCAGTCAGCATTGATGATGAATTACCCAAGAGTTTTGGTACTTTACAAACAGTTGCAATCTTTTTGTTGTTGTTTTCTTTCTCCCTTCTCCTCTTGACAGAGGAGGGAAGAATGTGCATGTTACAGTGAATTCTAAATGAGGCCTGTGCCTCCCCTGTTTGCAAAAAGCCAAGCAAAGCAGTAAAATAATAAATAAAACAAATGAAACCCTCTTTAATCCATTCATGAGCTCGAGTGTTTCAAGTAGGCCATAATATTAAGAAACAGAGCTCTGAAAGAGATGGATCAGAGGAAAGGGCTATTGCTTAAACAATGCCAGCCCATTTAATTGAATTACGTATTTGTCAGCACTGTATTTTCCCATGTCCAGGATTCTTACCGTTGATTCAGGGCTTAAGGCCTAAATGGAAAGGGCAACAACTGCCGAGTATTTTGGTCCCGAACAAGCCGTGTCCTTTGAAACGCCAGCGCTCAACACTGGGAAGAATGCTGGAGTGCTTTGCAGCAACAGAGGCCACCAGCAAAAGAGGTAATGAAAATATGTTACTCCCGTGGATTCGACCTTGCTGCAGCATACCGAGGAACTTGACTGAGAATTTTTAAGCCTGATGTTATTTCTGTAGCAGTTTATTTGTATTTATCACAAGGACAACTGGGGTTGTCCTTGAACAAGAGGTCAGGAGCCAGAAATTCCTGACTTCCTTCTTTAAATTGATTTGGCAGAGTTTTTTTTAAAGTATAAAATCTATAGTTTAGTCAAGGATGTTAACAAATGTTCATTGTCTTATGATCAAAAATTCAACTGTTTTCCTTGATTTGTTGCACAAAATAAGTGCTTGTGTGTCCATCCCTCCCTCTAGGGGTATCTCATGCCTCATACGCCACAGGGATCTGGACAGCAACAGCCAGGCTGGAGGAGAAGACGAGGAAAACTTGCAAGTGTTAGGCCAGAGTATCTGCTCTGTTCCCTTTCAGAGCTTCCCACTCTGGTATTACCCTCTGTCCCAGCCACCTTTCTACTACTGCTATTTACACAACAAAAAAACCCCAAACAAACAAAAACAAACAAAAACAAACAAACAAAAATTTGGCTGTTTTTTCTCTGCTGTACCCATGCAAGGGTTGTTTCCAGATTATTTTGAGGACAAGTGCTCTGTGATCACAAAGAGCATGATCATTCCTTTGTCCCACTCTCTCAGTCATCTGTGACAAAATTTTGGGAGCATATTCCCAAAACCCAATCTGCATTTGGAGCAGAAGTGTTGCCAGGGCATCCTGACTTCAGCAAAGATGACTCTAGATGAAGGATGCTTGAAATTGGTCTCTCCATACAACTGTCCATATAAGAAAACTCTGCTGAGTCACTTCCTAAACTTCAACCAAATGCTCTGAAACTCTGAGCCATATTTGCCCAGTTTACTGACCCTCAGTCACATTTCATTACAGTGAGTTTACATAGCCTAGATACCTCCTCTTCCATTGTGTCGTACTCCAAATGAACTTCAAATTCCATTTTGTTTTGAAGCTGGAACAACTCTTCCCCGATTAGTGCACAAGTGACACAGAATTATGTAAGCTTTACTTGAAGAAATGCCATTGTGAAATACAAGTTAGCAGGCTCAACAGAGCAATGATTGGAAGAAATTCTTTATTTATGACACTGCATGGGTCTGGCTGTCTTGGCTGATAGATCTTAAAAATCTACAGTGCTTCAAAGCACACTTGTCTCTGCTAACAAGCCCACCTATCTCTCTGCCACTCACATCAGCTTTTTCCAATGAATTTTTCCATCACTAGAAGTGTCTTTGTTTTATGTAAAGTTCAAGGTGAGATTATATTTCTTTCAGCTGGCTCTAGTTCTCCCAAGCTGCGTCGATGCACAGCTTCCGCTCCTGCTGAACACGCAATTTTAGCTGCATTAATTGTAGGCAATTTTTAAAGAAGTGCTAAAATAGGTTCCATAAATAGGAATGTTATGACCCAAGGAAACGACTCACACGGGTGGAAGGGTCTGCTGCTTGTGCATCTATAACCTGGTTCTACAGAAAATGGGCAGCAAAACTCTGGGGTTCTAACCAGCTCATAGAGTGGTTTCATTTTGTACCTCTGGTTCCATGAGGTTGGGATCACAAAAAAGGGCACAGGGCTGCGTGGTCCTGCCACCTCTGCCCCAGTCTTCATTCACCCCCCTAAAAGGCTGTAGGAAGAGAAGAGTCACCACCTCCAACTCACAGAAAGAAGTGGGATGTAAAGAGGTTAAAGATTTGTGTGAATTGGCTCAGGAATGGTGCATTGAAATCGAAATTTCAAAGCATTGAGCTAATCACTTACTTGTCCTTCTACAATAGAGCAAATGGGCTGTGCCACAACAGCAAAAATTTGAAGGACTTTTTGTAAAATCAGACTGAAAATCTTTTGCCAATCTCTTGCCAACCAAATTCAATGACAAAAATGTTTCTGTGGAATGTAAAGATTTCATTTGCCATCTTGCCTAATTATTTTTTGAAGCTTTTAGTTGAAATATGATTTCAAATAACACCAGAAGTACTCCATTTTAAACACTTCTAAAATAAAATTATTATTTTACCCACTACATTTTGTTCAAGTTTTGTGAGATTTGAATTTATTTTGATTGAAGCATTCCTTTCTCTTTTTTTTGTCTTTTTTTTATTTTTTTTTTTTTTTGGCATCATGCAGTTCAGATGCATTTCAAACAGTTTCTGCTCATGTCTGAGCTCTGGTTCTGATATGTGCAAAGAGCACGGCTGCTCTGAACCCGCCACATGTTAAAAGGATGAATATTAACTTTTGTTTTTTCAAAATGACTCTTTAATTGAAAAATTAAATATTTAATGAGCTATTTCCATCCAGAAGGGAGGGAGGAAAAAAAAAATTTCCGTGGTTCATTCCCAAGAAAAACTCATGTTGGTGTCTAGTACACCATCAGTGGTGAGCTGGCAGCAATTAGTGCAAACAGAGCCCAAACACAGGACACCCTTGGGGGTGCTGGCCTGCACCCCCAGCCCTCAGTCCCTTACCTGCATCCCTTAACATACAGCCTGTGTCCAGCATTTCAGCAGGAAAACAGCTCTGGCTGTGGTTCTTTATACAAGTCCTTATTCAATGTATTAGGGTAAAATTTGGTTCTTCTCACATAAAACCTCATAATCAAAACAAATGGCATTTCTAATTGAGCAAGGCCCTCTTGGTAATGAAGGGCAGCAGTGCTGCGGAGATCACTGGTTTGTGTTTCTCTCCCTGTTCAGAAGACTAAACTAATTTATTTATGAAATCAAAGCAACCCACCAGATTAGCCATCTAACTAGCTCACTGTGCTGTTTAGATTCACTCGTTTGCTCTCTCATGACATCCAAGTGAACAAGCTATATGTCAATGAAAGCGTTGGCGCTCCATCGTACATTATAGACTACTTTGAAGTGCAAAAAAAAAAAGATCCGGCAGTGGGGCTACCACAAGTAATTTTTTTTTTATTTTTTTTTTTTTTTTTTTTCCAGTGAGCATATGCTGCGAGTGGGAAAGGACCGAGTAATGTAGATGGAGGTTTCATTAGCGATGATATGTGGCAGTCCCCGGGCGAAGGGAGAGAAAGCAAATCTGGGAGCACCTGTAGACTTTGCTGCCTTGTACCCAACGTGGCACAGCATATGCTGAGGGCAACCATGGGATTTGTCCTTCCCTCTTAGGATACCCTCATGCCCCCCCGTAAAGGCAGGGCAGGGTCAGCAGGTTTGGATGCAGAATGAGTCCCTCTCTGTGCATCTGGCCTCCAGAAACTGATTTTTGAAAACAAAAGGCAAACTTGTTTCCACTGGAAGTTAGAATACTTCTATCAAAAAGGCAGAAGGGTCTGCTGGGATATATTTTTGGCCAAATGTCTCCCGTGTACACATGATTATGTTTTAAAAGTTCTCGTTTAACTTTTCCCCATAAATCTTGATGACTGGCCTGGTTGTATTTCCTCTCCTCTGGCATTTTCCTTGCAGGAGGCTGGAGAAGGTGCCCAGAGTGTTACAGCACTAACCACGCTGAATGCCGATGACTTTGCCATCCCATGGCACACTGAGTGTCCCATCATCAGCCTCCACCAGCTCATGGGCTCCCTGGTGGAGGTGCCGGTGATGCGCCATACCGGGGTGTGGCACTGGAACGGGCTGCACAGAAAAGCTGGGGATGACCCAGGATGATCCCTGGAAGTGTTCAAAGCAAGGCTGGACAGGACTTGGAACAACCTGGTCTAGTGGAAGGTGCCTCTGCCCATGGCAGAGGGTGGGACGTGATGGCCTTTAAAGTCCTTTCCAACTCAAACCATTCTAGGATTCTATGATTCGCCGCTTTTTCCCTGGCTGAGCTCTGGCAAGGCGCGAGTGACGGCACCTCAGCTTTCCTTGTACCCTTTATTGTTCAGCTGCTTTTGGTGCACCTTTGGGCCGGAGCACCGGTGCGGTGAGGAGCGGCTCAGGGGGCTGGGAAGNGGGGCGGCCGCGCACTGCACCGGCCCCGCCGCGGAGCCGCCTCCTCACGCCGGGGAACTGCTTCGCGGAATGTTTGTTTGGGTTTAAGGCAGTCTTTTCAACTCAAAAAACATTCGATTATTTCCTCCCACCCCAGTGTATTCAAGCACGCGCTGTATTGCATTTACCTGCACACACTGCTAGTTAAGCCCCTTCCATGAGCACCTTGAACCCATGTTTTGCCATTTCTTGGCCCCAAAATGGGTTGAAAAGCCACACATGGGTAGGAAAAGGCGCCAGATCTACAGGAGCATTGTTTCCGATCTTCCTGCAGCCACTGACTTTCCAGGTTCCTGGTTAAATTTGGCTTGTGCCCGCCTGTGTTTTCCTGCCGCAGTGAGGGCTTGGCAATCCAGGGCCACTGACTGAGTGTGAAGCATTTGGATGCCGTGTGACAAGGGCTGTATTTGTGGCCAGGGAATTTAGCCCTGCAAAACAGATGTGTTGAAGAACACATCATGTATGAATCTCTTTTAAGTGCCCCCCAAATTTACTGAAGATATTGCCAGTATCTCACTAGCAATCGAGGCCTCCCACGGGGACTGCTCCAAAGCGTGCCGAGCTTGGCTCACTCTCTGCTCCCTAAGTTAGCTGGGAATGACTTCCAGAGCCCTGCTGTGCTGCTTCTGCTCTCGCATTTGCAGAAGTCACAGCAAGAATAAAGCCCCCACCCAGGGCTGCTAAACACAGTCTTAACCCCTTGGGATGGGTCCGAGCTGTGAGTCAAGGTGGGAGACCACAGATGAGAAATATGAAAGCCTTGGAAAGCTCAGCTGTGGGGAAGAGCGGCTGTAGAGGGACACTGACAGGGGAGCAGCACCTCGTTGGGTGCTACCTTGGGCTGTGGGTTGTACAGGCTTTCATGGGCATTGGCATCGCAGCAGCAATAAGGATTTTTTTCAGTGGAAGCAGGATGGGCTTTCTGGATCTGTAGTGCTTAAAGATCACAACTGATGTCTTAAATTCCAGAGAGTCGTNGCCTTTAAAGTCCTTTCCAACTCAAACCATTCTAGGATTCTATGATTCGCCGCTTTTTCCCTGGCTGAGCTCTGGCAAGGCGCGAGTGACGGCACCTCAGCTTTCCTTGTACCCTTTATTGTTCAGCTGCTTTTGGTGCACCTTTGGGCCGGAGCACCGGTGCGGTGAGGAGCGGCTCAGGGGGCTGGGAAGGGGCTCAGCCCAGAGAGAAGGAGGCTCCAGGGGCACCTTCTGGCGCTGCACAGCTCCCTGCCAGGAGGGAGCAGCCAGGGGGGTTACCTGGGGCTCTGCTCCCAAATAACAAGAAACAGGACAAGAGGAAACGGCCTCAAGTTATGCCAAGGAAAGTTTAGATTGAATAGTCGGGCAAATTTCCTCATGGTAAGGGCTGCCCCGCTGCCCAGCGCAGTGGAGGCATTTAAAAGCTGCGTGGCTGCGGCATTTGTGGACATGGTTTAGCAGCGGCCTTGGCAGCGCTGGGGGAACAGTCGGGCTCGGTGATGTCGGAAGGTTTTTCCCGAGGGAACGGCTGTGTCTGCAGCGCCGCGGGGCCAGAGGCGGCGGGCCGGAGCCGCTCCCCTCAGGGCCCGGCCGCGCGGGCTGCGCGGGCCGCGGGNGTTGAAGAACACATCATGTATGAATCTCTTTTAAGTGCCCCCCAAATTTACTGAAGATATTGCCAGTATCTCACTAGCAATCGAGGCCTCCCACGGGGACTGCTCCAAAGCGTGCCGAGCTTGGCTCACTCTCTGCTCCCTAAGTTAGCTGGGAATGACTTCCAGAGCCCTGCTGTGCTGCTTCTGCTCTCGCATTTGCAGAAGTCACAGCAAGAATAAAGCCCCCACCCAGGGCTGCTAAACACAGTCTTAACCCCTTGGGATGGGTCCGAGCTGTGAGTCAAGGTGGGAGACCACAGATGAGAAATATGAAAGCCTTGGAAAGCTCAGCTGTGGGGAAGAGCGGCTGTAGAGGGACACTGACAGGGGAGCAGCACCTCGTTGGGTGCTACCTTGGGCTGTGGGTTGTACAGGCTTTCATGGGCATTGGCATCGCAGCAGCAATAAGGATTTTTTTCAGTGGAAGCAGGATGGGCTTTCTGGATTTTTAGTGCTTAAAGATCACAACTGATGTCTTAAATTCCAGAGAGTCGTGGAGCTTTTTTTTTTTTTTTTTTTTTTTAATAATATGATACCTATGTTCTAAGTTTTTAGAGAATCCAGGATTTCCATTTTAATTTTCCTCTTTTTCCTGTAGGACTGATGCTGCTGTACATGCATAATGACACAGAAAGCCTAGAGGATAGTTTTACCATGCAGCTGACAGATGGCAAGCGCACAGTCCAAGGGACACTTTACATCTACATCATGCCAGTCAACGATGAAATCCCTCATCTTTCCAGGTTAGCTATCTAAGTGACATTTGGTGCATAAAGACTTACAAAGAAAAAAAGAAAGAAGGAAACGAGAGGAAGTCATCACAACACCAGCATCTCCAAGCCCACCCACATTACAGAGGAGATCTGGCTTCCACTGCGTGGGTTGTCCCTGAAAACTGGTCCATAACAGGGCTGTGCACTCCGCTGCCTGGTACAGGACTGTGACAAGCCACACAATGCCATCCAGCAAAAGCTATTCATGCAGAAAAAGCTGGTTTCTGGTCTCTGAGCAAAGGCTTGTTTATATTTAAGTTAGTGGCAAAACTCTGGTTGTCTTCAGTTAGGCTAGAGTTGCTCTTTTTTCACCCTCTGTGTCTCTCTCCCACTTTCTTTATTCCCTTCTGTATGTTTTCTCCATTCTCTTTAATCTATTTTTAACAGTGAATCTTGTTGGGAAGAACATGGCATGGTTTGTTTTTTTTTTTTTAAATATTTAAGGTCCAAAGCCAGTTGAAGGCAGTGTTAATGCTCACGCTCCTTTCAAGAGAGCCAGAGTGCCATCTCTGGGAATAAAGCTTCAAAGAGGTGGAAGCTACATGGAGAGTAATATTAATTAATTGTCTCTCTTTGCCAGCATGAAGTCCTTCTGACATCCTTTCACCATAAAATAGTTTATCATAAGATTTTTGAGTGGCATGGTAAGTCTAAACCCTGTCATCCATGGACTATAGGCTAAAACGTCACTGAACGGTGATGGTACAACATTTTCTTGACTCAACAAAAATAGTTTGTAGAGCTAAAAATAATTTCTATTCTTATGCCAAAAGAACATTTAGGACTTGCCAAACAAATCTTTTGTCTCAAATTTGTATCCAGGTCTAACTTCCCACTAGCAAGGTTTGAATCCCCATATTCAGGGTTCAAGAAACCTGTTGGATCATAAAATACCTGGTGAACTCTTGTTGTGAAAAAGAGTGCAAGCCTTCTTTTTGAGGCAGAAATCAATGCATATATATGAAATCTCACGTTTCTCTGCCTGGGTGCCTGGGGTGCCTTCTCTGGGTCCTTTTTGCAGGGAAAAGCAGAAAAATCCACTGTGGTTGCCCCTCTCTGGAGGGGAGCAGGAGCCCATGGCACGCACAGAGGGGCATTGAAGCTTGAAACAGCTTTGGCTTCTTTCCCAGAGTGTCACGTGTATATTTTGAAAAATTTTATAGAAGTAGTAAACAACGTGAAATTATAAAATGGACACGTGTCCCTCCTTCCCACCAGCATTCTCTTAGGAGCTCGTGGGTGAGGAGCCATCAAGCCCCTTTGCTTGGGGAGAATGCTGCCAGCCTCCCCTTTCCCTCTCCAGCCAGGTCCTCTGCTTACAAGATGTGATCTGCATCCTTCTCTTTGCCCTCTCCCTCAGTCTGATTTGCTTATGCTTCATGTCTTTACCTCCTTTCCCCTATTTCTTCCAATTCCCCCCTCTGAGGATGGTTCCTTGCTGCCATTTCTATTTTCATGCATGTGAAATGGCTCTCCTGGATCTGTATGTTCTCTCCTTCCTACTGTGAGCAACCCCATAGAGACACCCCTTGTTTAGTCTTTTAATTTCCACGTTGTTTTCTAGTCCATCGGAGGCGAGCTTCATATCTCAGATCATGTTTATACATTCCCAGTGCATGGATCAAATTGGGCCCTCTTGTAAGTGAAGGAAATGTGCCCATATTACCATTTTCCACCAAGCCACAGAGCTGGAAGTGCACCCTTCTTCTGCACAAAGCCATAAATCCAAATCTTAGTTTCATCAAAACCTGTGAGGCTGAAGAGCAACATAAGAAAAAATCACATGTGCATATATGGCAAAGCTTTCTGTCCCAGTCCCACAGGAGCAGATTTGTTGAAATGTTTTTAAAAAATTCTATCTGCTCCATGCTAAGAGGAGCCTGTTCATGCTTAATAAATCGGAGAAATTGCTCACAAATACTTCATCCATATGAAAGTGCGAGCCCTGTACTGCTGCCAAGAGACGTGAGACCTGTGGTGTCGTGCCGAGTAAGTGATGGCCACACGAATTAGAAAAGCTTAGGTACAGATCCCTCGCTGCCACAGTTTTCCCCAAGATGTGAAAATGTAACAGGGAAAATACTAAGCAGCATTCAGTCTTTCCAGCCAAATCTGCCTCTTTTGGACACAGTCACGGGCCGAGTACCAAGCGGTGTAGGAGAGACCAAAATAACATCTTTCAACAATCTGAGCTGCCTCTTCCGCCACTTTGAAATTAGAAGTAACTAAGAAATAAGGAGCCTCAGAAGGGGCTCCTGCCTGTGTTGTCACCCTGTGCTGGGTGTTGTACCAACACATCAGGGCTGTTCCTGCTGCAGGTCATGCAGAGAAGCCAGTGGCCTTTCTTGCAGCACATGCATGTATTTTAATTATTTTTACCCAGATTTGTGATCTTAACTAATTTTTTCCCAGCCTCTCTCCTTAGTAAGCTGCTTTTCCCACAGTAAGCTTGAGAAATCTCTTAGTTCCCATCCTGAGGAGAAAGGATGGCATTGGAAATGTTGCTTTGAGTTTAGACAAGAGAGTATGTGAAGTAACTGCTCTGCAATATGTACACGCTGAGCTCAAGGAAGTCTGGCTCAAATCACTAAATCCTCCCTGCTAAATGGTCAGTGACTGCTGCTGGTTTGTTTTTCCACCAGTGTCTCTCTTCCTGTTTCTTTTTACTTTTTTCTCCCCAAGAATATGGGTTTGGAAGCTGAAGCAGCTGACAAAAAGCCATTTCCAGTACTGGGTCACAAGCAGACACCAAAGATGCTTCAGGGGAGGAGCTCGACCAAACTGTCCCCATATGCCCAGACCTGGAGGCAGCAGTGGCTTTAGGGATTTTATTCCACCTTTTTCCTGGGAATGAGTGAAATCCCCAGCCAGCTCCTGCAACAGTAGGCATGTTCTGGAAATGGTTTAGTTCCTGACTTGGCTTGGTTGATAGAGTAAGCAGCAAGACCAAACAGGTTTTTAACTGACACACTCTCCTGTGTTGAGGTGACTCTGGAAGGTCTCCTGCAGGATTTCTTTCTTATTTCCTGCTAGTTTTTGCCTCAAGGTGCCCATAGCCTATGTCCCTATCCCACTTGGAGTGAACACAACACACCTATGGAACACCAGGGCAAGCTGGAGGCCATCCTCAGCCTCACCCTGCAGCATTCCAGCAGGGGAATAACGCAGAGAAAGAGCCTTGACTCTTGGGCTCAGACCCTAGAAACTGCTTCTTGCTGCACATCTCCCTCCACCATCCCTCTCTGTAATGACATATTTTAGCTGACTTTTATATTGGTTCACTAAGCCACTGTGCTGTCTTCTTCCTTTTATAATTAAGCAACTTGAGAAATCCTTTGAGGTCAATAAATTCTGAGGAGGCTTACATAAAACAGAGTATAAAGTGGAGAGCCCTGCCATCAGAAGCCAGTAAAAGTCAGTGACACCTCTGCAAATGGCATTATGTCATTGCCTAATATTAGTAAGAAACAGTAAGATTATGTTTTTTGTTCAGAGCTATAAAAAGTAATGAGTCTCACATAATCTACTGAAAGGAAGGAGAGAGGGGAGTGCATGAGAGGGGAGAAAGGTGACTGGAAAAGTGAACTTCCATTTTTTTGGGCACCCTGAGTGCATTAGTAAATTTAGCTCGTTACAGCCAAATAGACTTTAATGTGCTTTGTCCTGTGAATTTAATTTATTTTGTTTTGCTTTGCTTGCCAGGAACACACACACACACACACACACACACACACAACCTTTCAGGAGTCAGGTGGTCTCATTTCAGTAAATACAACATAATAATCAGAAGCTGGAAAATATTACAAGGAAGCCAGAAAGGGACTCCTCATCAGGAACTTTGGGGATAGGACAAGGAGTCATGGGTGATAATTTAGATTAGATATATGGAAGAAATTCTTCCCTGTGAGGAGGGGAGGCACTGGGATGCACTGCCCAGAGAAGCTGTGGATGCCCCACTTGGAAGTGTCCAAGGCCATGTTGAATGGGGCTGGAAGCAACCTGGTCTAGTGGAAGGTGTCCCTCCTCCCCATGGCAGGGGAGTTGAAATTAGATTAATTTTATAAACCAAAACCTGTCTAAACCAAACCATTCTGTGATTCTGTAGCTTTGGGGTGGATGAGGATGGTGTTATTCATCCTGGGTCATGATACAGTGCTGTGAGTGTCTTGGATGCTGCTGATCCCAGCTCGATGAAGCCCAGGGCATTATTCTCAGTCTTCACAAAGAGGGTGAAATATTTACTTTCTCTCCATAGGAATGTCTGTGCCCAACCAACAGATCTGTGGAGTCATTCATTTCAGAAGAGGAAGGAAGTGACCCTCTGAGGGAGGCTTTGTGCTCCCAAACTGAATACTCAGGTTGTGTGGGAGTTAAATACGAGCTGTGAGGGCTGGGGATGCAGCAGAGCCTTGCCCTGCTGCAAGCCAGCAACTTGTGAGCAATAATCTCTAATAAGGACCAGGGAGGGCCAAGCAAGGGCTGGCTTTCATCCTGCTTGGTCCTGGTGAAGGTGGAAATCTTCAGAAGGGGCTGGGAAAGAGAGGTCTGTGTACTGTGCTCAGTAAATACCAGTACTAAATCTCAGACTGGGCTGAGGGTGGGGAAATATTTTAGCAGTGATATTCTGCAACCAAAGGATAGGAAGGTTTTTTTTCACACACCATAGCTGTTCACTAATGCATGCATGAACTAACTGTCCTTTCTGTCAAGCGCCTTCATTAGTATTCTTTTTCTTTCTTTACTGGCGTTAGATTGAAAGAGAGATTATACCAAAAGTTGGCTGGCTATCAGTTGGTCCAATTTTGTGTGTTTTAAAATGTGTGCTTTTTATAGGGCTAAAAATTGGTCCGGAGCCTCTGTGTAAGCAGCAGCTACTAGGGCTGGTGGGTGTTAGCTCTCTCTTTGTATCCCAAATTCATTCTCATGTGCTGTGGGATTAATTTCCAATATGTGCAAGTTCCTCAAACACCAGTGAGTGTTTCCTAGAGCTTATGAGTTCTCATGAGTGGGGAATAGTGCAAGAGCCATCAGTGACTGCTGGTGTCATATGAATGCATGGAAAACCAATAGGTGGTGGCAGCCCTAGGAGGTGCTTCAGCCCAGGGATTTATAAATCACAGAATTATTTAGGTTGAAAAAGGACCTCTGAGATCACTGGGTCCAAACCTTGACTTATCACTACCTTGTCATCGAGACCACGGCACTAACTGCACATCCAATCTTTTGTTGAATCGTTCTGCACTGAAAAAGGTGCAGTTTTTAATGCACGAAACAATGTCTTGTTCTCTTCTGCTTCTCCATGCTCAAGTGACACCACACCCCTGTCCTGCTCTTCCTGTGCATGTTTCAAGCAATCCATCTCTGTGTATTTCCAAGAGATTGCTACTGTTTCCTAACTTGCATTATTTCCTAACTTTCCTAACTATTTCCTAGCTGCCATCTCTTAATTTTTCATGCTTTGCCATGGGTAGCAAATACAAATGGTTAATAAACCAACCTTAGGGTCATCAGAGCTGCTCTTGCCCTTTTCTCTTTTTCCTTTCTGAAATTTTATCCAAGAAGTGAGAACCTCTGGATTTACCCTGACTAGAAATGTATGGGGTTGCGTAGCAGGTGCGTGTCGGCCCAGCACCTCTGATTGTGTCAGCGAGGGCTGCCAACCCCCCAGAAACCCTGCCTGGGCCCCAGCATACGCATGGTACATGGCTTTATAGCCCACACACCACTGATCCAAGGCTTTCTGGAGCGAGCCAGCGCTGCACAGTTGCTCTCCACATGTGTCGCAGGTTTGGCACGTCTCCGAAGAGTTGGACCCTGCTCGTACGTGCTGCTCCGAACGCACCCGCTGCAGACAGCTGGGGAGCCCCCGCCAGCCAGATGGTCGAAAAGCTCTCTGCACCTGAATCCTTAAAAGCATTTGTTCTCCAAAAAATTGTTTGTTCTGCAAAAAGGGCTTCGCTGAGGCATGGGCAGCTCTGGCTCCGTGTGGGGGGCTGGTGCATGGAACCACACCGCGTCCCTTTGCCCATCCGCTGCGAGCGTTACCGTGTCACCTGGGGTGTGAAGCTGCTGCTTGTGGTGTCTAGACTTGTGATTACTGAAAATTAATTAAACTGAAGGAAATTAGGCTGGAAGGGGAGTAGGCTCCTGGGAGGGGAAAATGGAAGAGAAAATAGGATACTGATGTTAACCCTTTCCAGCTACTGATATTAAATAGGAAAGGCTCATAAATACTCTCCAGGCCACTCAAATACATGCAGACAGAGGGTTGGTGTGATTTCAAGAGCTCTGCTCTGTACACATTCAGATCCTATGCAGGCAGTGTCCACAACCCAGGTGGGATAAGCACATCAGAAATGGACAGCCCATTCTCCCTCTGCCCACGTCTTTTAAATAAGTCACTTCATTGTTAGCCAGACCTGAAATAACTTGCAGATCAGCAGTAGGTTTGAAATGAGCTGGTGTGACAGTGGATAAGGTCAGGGGAACAGGGATGCTTGGATAGAATCCAATAATAAATCAGAGCTTTATGGGGACGGGAGGCTGGATGCACAGCAGAGGGAGGTGTTTGCTGGTGGACAGGTCTCCTCTTGCTTTTGCTTAGCCTCTTACCTGCTCTTCTGTCTCTTAAAGTCTCTCTTATATAGCTTTTCAGCACGGTATCTGAGTGCTTTGTGCCTTCCCCTTGGCACACAGCCACCGTCTGGCTAGCGAGCAAGTACAAACTGTAACACCTGGGTGTCAGCTATGAACATTAGGGTGTGCTACAATGGACCCATCTGTAGTACTTGGCACATGCCGGAGATTTTTATGTGTGGTTGGCTGAAAAGCAGGATCAGAGAGAGAGAGGAGGGAGAGCAGGGGAAGAGGGCTCCGCTGGGCACGCAGAGAACATCATTTTGGCAAAGGTGCCAGTAGGTTTCCATGGGCTTGTCTGCTTCTTTGCTCAGCTCATGCATTCAATAAAAATATCCAGGTTGTTCCAAAGAAAAGCAGGAGTAGATTTCCCCAAAGAACAAGACTAGAAGCCTCATTCTTTGTCTCTGGAGAGCAAGTCTTACTCTATAACTAGATTTAATAAGAATACATTTAATAGTAATAGATATAATAAACCCCTGATTTAATAATACATAGTTTTATTGTTCTTCTATGTGTATTGGGTGCTGTTGACTGACCCCTGAGCACCACAGCATTTCTAGCTGGGTTTGGAGGGAGAAGTGCTCTGGTTTTCAAGCTGTGGCAGCTTTGACAATGTTGTGCCCTGGAATAAATTTCATTTGGGAGAGTATGGACAAGGGCTGCCTTTGGTATTTACACACTGGTATCTTAAGCTCAAAGAGTCGTGATAGTTTCCAGTTTTATTCAATGAACAGAAAAAACATGTCCCCATCTGAAAATGTCTGTGTATCCCTGAGAAATCCCAGGAAAGGTAGGAAATGAGTTTACAGCAGTAAAAGGAGCCATAGCTTATTGCATCAGGTTCAGCTAAGTGAAAACTGCAGCGCACTGAAAGGAGAGGAAACATTTCTTTTTTCTCCTTTATGTGGCACTGATGTGTTTTAAAATGCATAGGCAAAGTTTGTAGTTTATTTCCTCCAGAGGGGCCAAGTCCTCCTGGCATTCTTATGAACGAGCTCATTAGAATAAAATCCATTATGCGCATAACTAATGACACAAATTTACAAATCGGTTGACAATTATGACCACATCCCTCATTGCATTTGCTTGTAGCTCACTGAAGTGACCAGGTGAAGGAGTTCAATCCAGAAGTTTTACAGCTCATGAGCTCTGAGTGCAGCCATGTGAGATTATTTCCCAACTGGATTACAAAGCTGTCATTAGGCAGGGCAACTTGGGAGGACCAGGGCACGAGACCGTAAACTGTCCTCGGGAGACTCGAAGTCATTTTGAAGGCAGGGTGAGATATTCCTGGCTGCAGGGACCATTATATTTTATATTTTCTTTTCAGCAGGGGAGGGGGGAAACACATGCGCATGCACACAAACCAGGGCTGTTCCAAGTAGTGCCTGGCATCCTCTGGAAATGAATAGAAATTAAATTGAGACGCTGGTATCCTCCGAGTGTTAAATATTTCCAAGTTCTTGCCAGGCAAGTATAATTTATTGAATGTAGGTTTTGTGAAATAGTGCTCCTGTCAGGGGGAGATTGGCACCAGAGAAATGAAGGCGGCTAATTCTCAGGGGGTCCTCCCTGGCAAAAACCCTCTATTGAGTCCTCATGCTACTTGTGCTCATAACTGCCGAAAAACCAGGAGTGCCATCTGCAAACTGTGATTCATAAACACTCTGTCAGTCTGCCATCTACCCTGACATCATAAAATAACAAGAAGCAGCATTGTAATAAAGAGAGGAGGTTTGCAGTCGACCAATTAAATGCATCTAATTTATTTCTGTTACAGCTGAGGCTTTATTTATTAGTAAACAGCTGCATTTGTTACACTTCCCCCCCTTCCTTTTTTTTTTTTTTTTCCTCTTTAGCAAGAGTGTGCCAACTGGCACTTTTGATAATCCATTAATCCTAAATAATCATCTGGGTACTTCATGGTTGGTAGGGGGAAAAAAATAGAAAAAAAAAGGTTATTAAAAGTTAAAATGTAACCTTGCAAGGAGGCTGGAGAGTGCTTCTCTGCTGTGGGTTTGCATGAGTTATGGTGAGTTTAAGTTTGCAGGCCAAGTCCTACACTCAATTTACACCTGCGAGTAACTGGCGTGACAGCCAGCTGAAAGGGCTATAAATCCAGGAGCAGGATCTGGCCCTGGGCATATTTTTTTTCTTTAGGACAGCCTGTTTGTGGTACAAGAGGAGCATTTTGCATGTTTGGTTTACTTGCCTTCTCATTTCTCAGTGCTAACTT
>WBMY01000651.1:672023-700518 GCA_013397315.1 Donacobius atricapilla | reverse complement strand
GTAGATAAAAAAAAAAAAAAAAAAAAAAAAGTTTGCCTTTTATAATTGGAGCTGACCCCCACCCCCCCTTCCCCTCCCCTTGAACCCCCTGGTGTGTGTTAATTGAGCTGCAGGACTTTTCAGCGTATTTTAATGCTCTCTCCTTTTCAGTGCTCTGGAAAGGTTTGCAGTTAATGAGACAATAATATGTATAATCAAGTAAAAAAGCAGTAAAAAAATAGGTGAAACTGTATGGAATTGGGATGGTGTGTGCATGTGTGGAGAGGTTCACCAACCTCCCTAAAGCTTCATATGGTCAATAATGTCCAATAATTTTTAATTTTCCTTCTTGGGAATTTCCTTTCCCTTATAAGGGGTATTTTTTTTTTTCCTTGAGGATGCGTTTAGTTAAGGGAAGAAGGCTGTGCTGTGTGTAGTGGTCAAATGAATGTGATGAGGATACTCAGGAGGCCAAACTAGGTGAAACACAGTAGGGAGACCTTATAGCTGTCTACAACTTCCTCATGAGGGGAAGCATAGGGGCAGGCACTGATCTCTTCTCTCTGGTGCTCAGTGACGGGACCGAAGNAAAAAAAAAAAAAAGTTTGCCTTTTATAATTGGAGCTGACCCCCACCCCCCCTTCCCCTCCCCTTGAACCCCCTGGTGTGTGTTAATTGAGCTGCAGGACTTTTCAGCGTATTTTAATGCTCTCTCCTTTTCAGTGCTCTGGAAAGGTTTGCAGTTAATGAGACAATAATATGTATAATCAAGTAAAAAAGCAGTAAAAAAATAGGTGAAACTGTATGGAATTGGGATGGTGTGTGCATGTGTGGAGAGGTTCACCAACCTCCCTAAAGCTTCATATGGTCAATAATGTCCAATAATTTTTAATTTTCCTTCTTGGGAATTTCCTTTCCCTTATAAGGGGTATTTTTTTTTTTCCTTGAGGATGCGTTTAGTTAAGGGAAGAAGGCTGTGCTGTGTGTAGTGGTCAAATGAATGTGATGAGGATACTCAGGAGGCCAAACTAGGTGAAACACAGTAGGGAGACCTTATAGCTGTCTACAACTTCCTCATGAGGGGAAGCATAGGGGCAGGCACTGATCTCTTCTCTCTGGTGCTCAGTGACGGGACCGAAGGCATGAAGCTGGGTCAGGGGAGGTTTAGGCTGGATATTAGGAAAGGGTTTTTCACTCAGAGGGTGGCTGGGACTGGGATAGGCTCCCCAGGACAGTGGTCACCTCATCAAGCTGGCCAGAGCTCAAGAAACATTTAGACAATGCTCTCAGGCACATGGTGTGATCTTAGGGCTGTCCTGTGTGAGGCCAGAAGTTGGATGATGATGATGATCCTGGTGAGTCCCTTCCAGCTCAGAATATTCTATGATTCTATGATTGATCTCCACTATATTCCCTCTGCATATGTGTCAACAGACATAAATACAAGATGCCTCCTGTAGCCAGAAACCAAGCCCACCTCTATGGGCTCTTCTTCCCATCAGATCCCAGAACATTCCAGTGGGGAGTTAAACACTGTGGAGAGCACCTGTCCTGCACTCCTGCCATGGCCACCTCTGTGGGAGCAGTGAGTGCCACGCTGTGCCTTGTTTTGGTTGCTAGATTTTAAAGCCTATTTCTTGTTTCATGTTAAAAAAACAATGTTCAAAAGAAGTGAGCACAGGTGGGTGCTCTATATATGGGTGCTCTTTTTCAATATGTATAACATTGAATTTACTTACTCAGTCATGTTTTCCTCTTTCTCCTCCTCCCATCTTCCTCCTCCACACCTGCTTTCAATCGGTCCCCTCTGCCCCGCCTGTCATCCTATCCTCTCTGCTGCTTTTACCACAAACCCACTAATGTTATATTTCAAGTCAAACTTTCAAGCCTACGACATTTAAGCAAGTGAATCAAAAAAAAAAAATCCAAGTGGCTTCAGCAGCCTCTCAAGGCAGGGAGCTGGCGTGGCCCCGAGGAGTGTGCGGGGGATGCTGCTGACCGCCTGAGCTGCCGAGGTCGTGGGGTTTCACCCTTCCTCGCAGTTGGAGTCTGTTTTCTTTTCCTTTATATCTGAAAGTGCTTCTTGGCTTTTTTTCTACAGTCTATAAAAAAATGAACATATTAAGGCCAAATGTTGCTGCTAGATGAACAACTTCAGATGTACGTGTCTTCTTGTCATGCGTCACATAGGCTTAGAGGGCTTTGACTTGACCATGATGGGTATTGGGCTGAAAAAAGAAAGAAAGAAGAAAATCAGGCTCCCCAAAAGATCAGATGAACATTTACCTATTATTTGAATTATTGATATAAACTGGGAAACTTTTTTGTTAAGTTATTTATAGCAGCTTTCCAGTGCCTAAAGGGACTACAGGAGAGCTGGAGAGGGACTATTGACAAAGGCATGGAGTGACAGCTTAAGGGGAAATGGCTTCACACTGAGAGAGGGTAGGGTTAGATATTAGGAAGAAATTCTTCCCTGTGAGAATGGTGAGGCCCTGGCTCAGGTTGCCTAGAGAAGCTGTGGATGATGCAACCCTGGAAGTGTCCAAGGCCAGATTGGACAGGGCTTGGAGCAACCTGGGACAGTGAAAGGTGTCCCTGCCCAGAGCAGGGGGTTGGAACAAGGTGATCTTTAAAGTCACTTCCAACCCAAAGCGTTCTAGGACTCTGTGATTATTTCAAATAATATCTACTTCATGGTAACCAAAGTGTACTGGTTGATGGCTGACATCTCAGTTCGGATTTATACTTGGATCACAGTGACTTAAAAAAGGGCTTGAAAGCTTCATCCTTGGGCTCCTAATTAGGGACATAAGGAGCCTTTTTCTTCCCACAGTGTTGAGCAAGGGGAATATGTAACTGGCTGGTCAAAGGATGGATCAGGGGACTCTTCTCTATTCATGGGGCTTGGGGCAAAAAGGCTTTCTAAGTGCTATAGGAAACCTGGCCCTTTTTTCCACGTGGGCAAAGATAATTTGAATCACCACCACTTGCCTATTTCACTGTTGCCTCTTTATTTTATCTTATTTATTTGGATTTCTTGTAAAGAAAATGAGTCAGCATGAGCACTGCATCTACTTAATCATCCTGAGCTTGAATGTGGACTTCAGCAACCCTTGAGCAGATTGTACAGCAGGTCAATGTCCTACATGTCTGGCTGCTTCCTACAGTGTTGTCCTGTCCTTTGCCTTCTCAGACCTTTCTCTGCACTCCTTGATCTCAGATTACTTTTGGAAACAGTCTGAAATGGAGTACCCATTCAGTGAGAGTTCATACAAATTTAGGGTAGTCCAAAGGTGCAACCAAAAAGTAAAAAAATCCACTTTCTTCTCCGACACAGCACAATTTGTCTAAATGCTCCAAGACTGGTGGGTTCTGGTAATGTTGCTTGTGCTGGGGAAGGGGTTGGTTATTTTCCTTTTTGTTGCTTTTTCTCAAACAGAATTATAATTTTTGTTATATTAAGGTAAGCTAGATAATTATATTTATATTTTGAATGACAAAAATGTCTTGGACTAATTTCCTCAGATAACAGTTACTTCTTGAATGTGTCAAGTCTCAGCCACACTTTTAATTTGCCCTGCTAGCTGCATGGGAGAAGTGGAGTTAAATGAGTTAATAGCAAAGATGAGCCATCAAATGGGGCCAAAACATGGAAATTCAGGCACATTTTGTTGTGGAAATAAAATTTTAAATCCCCCCCCAAGCCCTGACAACCACTATACTCAAATTTTGCTGGCAGCCTTCTCCATTTAATAAGGAACCTGTTGTTTTTAAAACTCAGTTGGCAACATAATAGACAAGAAACAGAAAAAAAGCTCCCATGGAGCCCAGGCTAGAAATGCCACTATTGTATATTGTCATCAGCAGGTTGACTGACAGCAATATAAGCTGATTGACATTATTCTTTTGCTCTTGCAACATCCTCTGATAAAAACTTGTCTCTGCTTCTGCCTTTGGCACATCAACCCTCGTGCTGCCATGCTGATTTAGATATGTTTTTAAAAACAAGTACTGCTATGATAGAAAAGGATGAAGTGGATATGACGAGGTAAATCATCGCTACTCCTCTTCTGAGAAGACCAGTTCATCTTTCCAGCAACCTCAATTTTCTGGGGCTACTCCTTTGTACAAGTGAAAATTGCCCTGGCCCTTGGCCGATGCAGTGGAGCTCCTCATAAATAAATCTAATGGAGCCAGAACCTCTGTTGCTGAGGTTACAGCACCACTATCGGCTTAAAACACGGCGTTTGTGCTTAATGCTTAGTTCATTAACGCGTCCTGTCCATTGGCTCATTTGGATCTATTAACATAATTGTTCTTCCTAAACAACTGGGTCATTCTCTCTGCCCAAACAGAAAATCAAAGCTGGCTTCGATATTTTGGACAAATCACACAGCCAGATAAAAATACGGGCGCCTCTATAAACTCACTGAGGCTGAGGTTAGATTAAAGTCTTTTGATTCCATTTCGCATCAGCCTTAAAGAGAGACTTTCTGTGGGGCATATTTGAAAACAAACGAGATGGCTCTGCAGCTTTTTCTGTTGTAAATGTCCTGTCTGCCTCTAAAACCCGAAGCAAAAATATTTTCCCAGCCTATTTTGATAACGTTCTTCTCCTTGCCTTGAACAGAAGGGCTCACTTTTACCCTATTCTTTCCTGGTCTGCAATGTAAAAAGGAATATTCCTCTTTTCAATTTCTCTCGCGTTGGTTTCCCCTTTTACTCGTTCCATTTTTTTAGGTGACATTGTTCTACTCGCCAAACCTGTAACTTTAACAGAGGGTGACAGGGTGACCTTGACGACAGATGTTCCTGTGGCAACAGATGGCACTAGCAAACCCGAGAAGCTGCTGTATGCCGTCTCCCTGCCACCTGTGCATGGTCAGATTGAGCACATCAATTATCCCGGCGTGCCCATTTCCAGTTACAGCCAGTTGGATGTGGTGGCCCAGAAGGTCTCCGACGTCCACGACAATAGCCATGGGGCCGGTAAGGAGGCACTCAGGTGAGAGCACCTCCTCTTTGAACACCACTGTGCTGAAATCCCTCATCCAGGGAAGGGTTAAGTCTGCCTCTCCTTCTCCCCATACGAGTTGGTGCAATATTTAATGACTGATGTGGTTGTGGGGAAGAGCCTGCTGCAAACAGTAACACGATGTAATTTTATCATTACAGCAATTACATACTTTATTAACTGTAATGGTGAAGTTGTATGGCCAAAGGCAATAGGAGTCTCACAGGCTTAGGATTGGGGTGTAACCAGGTAGGCTTTCGTACCAATTAGCAAGTGAAATCAAACGATTTAAGTACATACAAAGAATTTACCACGTTTCTCAAAGATGCCAGCGGTGGAAAAGGAAAAGCAAAAATTCCCCATCTGCGACTGTTGTTGCTTTCTGGGCAGTTTGTTCTCCTGAAGGGGAAAAAAAAATAATAATCGTAACATTGTCTGAAATGATCAGGAGAACTTAATCCAGATGGTGGTGTCATTTCTAAGAAAAAGCATATGTTGGCCATTATGATACTTAAATATAATGGTTTTACATTCCTCTAGTGGGCACAAAAGGCACACAACAGAGTTGGCGGGGTTTTTTAATCTTCTGAATGGTGGCAGTGGTGGTGGAGTGGTGGGAGATTTTATCTTCCAAATGGTGTGTTTCCCAGAAGACAGGGTAAATTCAATTGAGGAGAGCCTGCTGTAAAAGCTGTGCTCCTGTGGAATGTAAATTTGTGCCTTCCTCCAACCAGTAACAGTGGAGAGGTTTAATTTACTGCCCCCTTTGGATGATCATCATTTTTTTATATTCTTCTGGCTTCTTCTTTTTTTCTTCTTCTTTTTTTTCTTTAACGTGTTTTTCTTTCCGATTTGCTTTAAAAGTTATTTACGCTCCCTTTGCAGCAAAGTGGGCACTATAACTAATTTTATTCTTACCATGATTAACTATGAATAATTTCCTAAGAAATGAGTCAAATTAACAAGGGGAAGAAGGAATCAATAAATCATGAAAGCAGCCTATTTCTAAGTGGGGTTAAAACCACCATTAAATAAATCACAGACTCTAAATGATGACCCGCTTGGATATGAGGGGGAGAAAAAAATGTCCATTTAAATTGCAGTGAAAGGAAAAAGGGAAGTGAGGGCCAACATCTGTGGCCCCCACGCACTGCACAAGGAGGGGGGAACAGGAGAGGGAAGGAGCTTCAGGGAAGGATCCTGGGGCAAGGCAGAGATGTGGTTTCCCTGTGATGGTTGCCACAGACCAGCTGTGGGGAGGCAGCCAAGCAGGGATCAGGAAAGCTCTGGTTTTTGGATGTTTAGGCAGAAATGTTGTTTAATAGCACCTTTTGCCTCCATCCCTGCTCTGTGCAGGAGCTCAGGAATGCAGGGGCTGACCAAGCCTTGCTCGAAATATCTCAAATATTTTCCCTCCACTTTGATATTTAATATTTTTCCTTTGTCTTCATAGGGATAGTGACAATTTAAACTACTTGAAGACCATTTCAGCACCAGGCCCATCGTGCTTCTTGGCTGGTTTATGTTGCATCTTTTAAATCTTGCATTAAGGATCATACTTTGCCTGGTGTCATGTTGAGTGCAGTAATGTTACCTAGGGCTAGATTTCCACTTTCTTGTTCATTGAGACTTAAAAATTTGAATTTTATACAAGGAATGCCATCACTGTTGCAGAAGAGTGGCTCATCCATCTTCACACCAATATGTTAGGACATCTTTAAACTGTAGAAATTGGGCAGACTTTCCTCCTTAAGTTTTCTGCGGGAAAGAAGGGGTCAAAATGCTTATTCCTTAGTTAAAAGGAAAAAATAAAAAAGGAAGGGAGAAGCAATTCTGCTTGTAACCTCCCGTTTGCAATTCTTTTTATGATCTTCTCTCCTCCCTAAACACGTTATGAAATGGCCCCAGCTCCCTGCTCACTGGGAAGGGGTACCTATTGCCTTGTGTTATGAGCTGGTTTGTCAGCTGGTTTAAATCAGGATATCTCCATTTGCTGAAATGATGCCGTAGCCATTTAGACTGCGCCTTATAAAGTTAGTTCATAAAGTTGCTGAGAGAGTCTCTTTCCTAATGTACTTTGTGGTCATGGGAGCTCATCTCTTTTTTTTTTGTGGCACTGGGGAATATTCCATCGATTCAAGCTGATGTTGTGTCTCAGAACTTGTTTGTCCTCTCTCTCTTTTGCCCACCTGGCTGGTGTGGGCAGGATTTGGTTCGGGATTTTTGGCAAAGCTGTGCATGGGACCGCAGGGCCCCAAGGCACAGCAGTCTCTCCCTGCTCACAACATCCCCAGTCACAGAGCTTCCACCAGAAATCAATGTGAACCATGCCCTCATCCCCCCCTCTGAGCTGGCACTGAACCAGGGGAAGCACACAAGCACTTCATCCCAGTGCCCTCCATGGTGGTCTCAGTGGGTGAATTGTGCTTATCCAGTGCTTCTGCACTGGTTTTAATCTTGGTCTTGTTCTTTAATAATAAATGCTGCTGAACAGAGTAGTGCTTACAGAGCAACCAAGAATGAAGTCTGTTTTTTCTGTATAAACACAGCCCAGTGTGTGTCCCCAGGGCAGAGGGACACGTGTGGGGAGGACTGGACCCATGTGATGGTCACAGAGTGTGTCTCCATTTCCTGCTGCTCGTAGGGGCAGAGAGCTGGGGCATGGGGAATGGGGAGAGAGCAGAGGAACAGCAGCAGGACCAAGGAATGGATTGTGAAGGGTAGAACTTGAGTGGATGGGCCAGTTGTCCCTGCAGGGGGTCATCTCTGCCTCTCTCCTCTTCACAATTCCTTCCAAAAAAATGGAATTTATGGGCAGGTAGGGGACTGTGTAGCCCAAGGGTGCCAGTGGCCAAGGTTGCAAGGATCATGCAACCTTGGCCTCTCTCAGATATGAGGGAGATGCCTGTGAAAGGGAGGATGTAAGATGAAGCCAAAGGAGAGAGCGCCCGCTGGCTGCTCCCACCAGACGAGTGTACAGTGGGTCCAACAGCTCTGCAGGAAGTCTGAGATTCAGGAAAAGAGATGGGGGACTTGTCTTTCAGACATGAATGAGTTAAAACACAGGGATTAAAAAAAAGTCCTTAAAAAAAAAAACAACACACTCTCACACACTCACACACTCACACACTCTCACAAAACCCTGCACCCTAAATTAATTTCTGCTGGTAATCTATATCGGGTTAAATAACGCCTCATTATTCTGCAACACAGCTGAGGCTTCTCAAAATGTTTATCTTGTTTTGTAACTGGTACCTTCTGGCATATTCCAGTGCCAACTCTCCTAGCTCTTGCTATATTTCATTCTCACTATTTTTGGAATGGAGCTGCTGGTTCCAGGTGATTTAATAAATTGCTTTTTTTTGTGTTCCTTTTAACTTACCCATCTGCTCAACACATGCGTAACTTGCAATCTGTCGGCAGTTTGCAGAAAGACAAACTGTCAGAGCTGCATGCATTTGACAACTTTGTTCCCAATTAGATTAGTGGTAATTTTAACAGATTTCAGGGCAATCGAAAAAAGGGATGACATGTTATTAAAGCATCAATTTTGACAGACCCAAGCACATACAATTTCAGTGTAAATTATTTTAAATGCTTTAATTAAAGCTATGAAAGATTTACCCTTTTAAGCGGTAAGTGATTGCAAGACAAATATAAAGGGAAAGTGGATAACAGAGTTTCCTAAATGGTTTATGCTGCGCATGGCAGTCCACCAGTCACCACCACCATAATCTATGACTGTAATGTTGGAGGCATAGTTAATTATTCATAGCCTCATCTCTGGAGCAGACGTGATTAAGAACATGAGGAGCATTCAGACATCCAAGCAGTACCTATGAAACCAGAGTTCAAGCCCCTTTTAGATCAGATGCCATTAGGAAAGAGTTTAGGGGTATCTGAATGGTGGATACTGGTGAAGGTGGTTGATATTTTGGTAGACACGCTTTCATTTTTGTCCCAGTTCTGCTCTGGTTTATCTGCCCAAAGCCCAGTGGTCAGGGTGATTTGAGACTTAAAGCAATTGGGAATTTTCTGTACTTGAAGACACTTTTCAGGCTGTACAAGTCCTGTAAAAAAAAAAAAAGAAAAAAAGACATCATTTATTATTTAAGCAGCATACAGCACTCTAAATTCGTCACTCCAGGAGCACTCTGCCACATGTGTAGCCCATTTAACCATTTAAATGATTTTGTGAATTATGGCCCCCTTCCAGCATCCTTTGTTGAGTCAAGGCTGACCTTGGCTTCGTGGTGAGAGGGATGGACTTGGCCCCTGTTTCCCAGCCCTTGGGTCCCAGCTGGAGGATCTTTGGCCTCCCCACAGTCACACCTTCATTGTACACTGAATTTTTGGTCTGACTTGGAGCTGAAACGTTCCAGGATGGTCGTTCCAAGGGTTTAGTTTATTTTCTAAGTGGTGTAAACCTGTCTCATTTTCAGACTGTTAAACATAAATATTGCTTTTCTGTGTAAACTGTTGGTCCCACAACCTGCACTGAAAGTTTATTTCCTTTTTAATTCAGGTTTTTTAGGGCTTCCTGTTGCTATTTAAAGTAAAAAGCAACAAGCACACTGTCCCCACCCTTCCTTGTTTCTTAAGGCTGAGCTTGCATACATCTGGTTTGGGGTTTTCTTGTTTTCTTTGGAGTTGGGTATGGCTTGGTATGACTTTCAGAAAAGATTAAAAGTTTTTGTTTGGAAGTTGCTGACCCAAAGTGTTGCAGTACCAAAATGCAATGGAGGTGGGAGAAGTTTCTCTAGTGAACACTGCAAGATGTTGGTCAGAGCATGAGATTTCTTGCTCTTTCCAGCAGTTTGGATGCTGGAAATATGGAGTGGTTTTTAACTGGCACAACAAGTCCAGCAAGTAGGACAAAATCCTGGTAGAAATGTCTCACCACTTTTGGGGCTGTTTTTAATCTTGATGCACATAGTGTCAGTCTGTTCTCTGCTTTGCAGGTCTGTGAACCAAACTTTGAAGCATTTCACAGCTGGGACAGCTCCTAAATCCTCTCAAATCCCTTCCTCTAGTCTTCTTCTCAGCTGGTGTGAATCAGCAAGGCTCTGTTTAATCCAATTAAGCTACTCAAATGTGCACTGGTTTAAGATACACCTCATGTGTCAGTCGGTGAGTTTGGTCTCTTGGGATGTTTGAGTTTGTCACAGAAAACGGCCTTCCTTCTTCAAAAGTGAAGGAGACAGTGCATCAGAGATCAGAGTGAAAAAACAAGATTCTCCTTGTCATCCCCCAAATCTGTGATGTTTGAAGGCCACCAAGAGGATGGGGCTGAGTGATGAGTATGGAGCAGTGATGGCAACTGGAGCAGATTGTTGTAAGGCTAATATCAGACCACTCATGCTCACACATATCCAAGTGCCTGCACTGAACAATGGCATGGGAATCCTGCCCAGAGGTCCTTCACCTGGCACAGCTTCCCAAAAACCCTTTTGTTTATATTTTCTCCTTGCCCTGGTGTAGCCATTTGTATATGAAAGACACTGTGGTACACTGGGGCCAATTTAATAGGATGAAATACTCCATTGGCACGGGAGATGCGGTTGGAAAATTGGAAACTTTTATTCCATTGGTACAAAGTCAATTGAGGTTTTCTTTTCAGCAGACTAAAAAAGAAGCCAGTAGGGCCTGTAATGCAGTGGGACCTGTGTACAGTGGTCTTCTGATGTTACACCAAATATTATTGAATGACAAGAATATGATGTTGAGACTAAGACTTAGCATGCAGAAGATTGGATCCTGTGGTCTTCTCCTTGCTCATTAGCACTTCCCCTTCTGAAGGAATTCTAATCATTTTGGGTCAAAGCAACATATGCTGGAGATTGGAGAGATCTCATCTTCCATATGGATTAAAGTTGTGATAGGGGCACAAAGAGCTAGAAGTCTGAAAAATCTTCTAATTTTTAGTAAACTTACCTGAAGACTGTGGGCCAGTTAGAGTCTCTGAGGTCAAGTCACTGGTGAAGGCGTTTCCTGTAAACTAAGCCGAGTCATAAAATTGCTTTCTTAATCAAGTCACATACAAAGCAGAACAAAATCCCCTGCTTGCATACATACCAAGCTTTTCTGCCTAATCTATTTTATAATGTTTTGCAATTAACAGGCCAGTGCTCATCAGCTGATAAATAATTACCAGCTGTTGTTTCTTCTAGGGCATGATGTAAAAGGCTTACATAGGACAAAAAGTAGCTGGAGTTGTTTGCCAAAACTCTGACCAAACATACATTTACCACTGAACAAAAGCAACTTTCTCTGAAAAATGGCACTTCCTCTTTAAGAGTCTGCCAAACTTACTGGGAAAAGGTATTCACCTCCTCTTTGTGTCAGCCAGTTCTTGGAAATCTAAGGTGAAGGCTTCTCTTTTTTATTGGCATTACGCATGCAAATCAAGAACTCAAATGTAAACATAAGGGTGTTTTTTATGAGTCACCTACATCTTGTTAATATCCATAGTTTTCCCGACATTACACACAGGATTGTTTGATTTTTGCTCAAACTCTGTAGATCTGGGAGGAGGGAGATCTGAATGTGATAAGATGTAACCACCCCTAATGGGTGGTTCTGGTTAAAAGGAGAGATGCAGAAAACAGATCATTTGGGAACTCTCTTTCGCGGCATCTTGCTTACTGTCTCAGCAGCCTGCAACTCATTTATTTGCTTGCTTGTGTCTGTTTTGAGTGAGGGAAGGGTCTGCGTGAGCCAGGAACATTAATAAGAGGAATACCTGCAACTGAATCCACGCCGGAGGAGAGCTTGGTGCCTTCCTCCAGAGCTTTTCTGATTTATTTATTTTTATGCTACATATTCATCAAGCAATTACAAGTGTTCTTGACTGAGAGAGGGGGATGACTCCTGTTTACAGCACACACAATCATCTATGATTAAGCAAGTTCATACCATGCTCGTGCAAAAGTTCAGTCTCCCACTTAGAGGAGCTTTACACCATTAAAGGTTTCACTGCAACAAAGAAGCACGTTTCTTATCCATGGTTTTTATCCAATAGTTTCACATAGTTTTTTTATATATCCTAACTTCAGGCTAAGGAGCATCAGAAAGAAAAGGTTTAAAAACTTGAACTTGTCTCCAAATTAAAATTGTGAAGCTATTGTAGACAGTTGAAGATAGCTGTGATGTATTTGTGGCAGAGAGTGTCAGTGAAGAGGTTTTCTGTAACATTTTGTACTGTTTGGAGTTTCCTAAGTGTTGCAGGCTTCATGCCCAGGTATATCGGTTTGCTGTAATACAGCCAAGTGACCAAGGTGTGAAAAACTAAGGCCAGGTCAGTATCTGCCAGGATGGGACGCAGTCTCCCAGCCAACTGAGGATGGTTGGAAGTGATAATTGCTGCTATGAGAGAGCTAAATGTACTTGTGGATCTTGTGGCTTCTTCTCCTTTTTTTTAAATTTATTTATTCTTTTTAAATTTTATTTTTGTATAGAAGTTCAAACGTGAATTTGTGCTTTGGCCACCTACTCCAAATTCTGTCCTCTGCATATTGACATCTCGTGTCTACTTGAGTTCAACTTCTCCTACCTGTGGTGAACCTTTAAAGATATCGTGATTCTGCATTGGAACCTCATCCTGGTACTGGCATGATTGTGTATGGTGAAAAATAGAGATGTTTGTTTTCTGTGTCCTGCCAGCACTGAGACCACTTACCACCAGCTGTATATAAATATTGAAAGAGCTGGAGATACATCTTGGCTGATTTTATGCCCCAGGGTGAGGACACAGGCTCAGACTTTGCTCTGGACCCATGTTGCTTCTTGCAGGTGAGATGGCAATTCCATTCTAAGTGACTTTGTTTAAATACAGAGAGGATGGATGAATGGATGGATGGATGGATGGGAATGGATCATCTTCTTCTCCATGGATGGGATGAGACCTCAGGGTGGCGGCAGCAGGACCATTTCAGCTGTGGGACTGCTATGAGTCCAGTTTGTGCTAGGCTGGACCACAGGTCACAGCAAAACAAATGTTGAGCTTCCCAGCTAGAGCAGTCCAGCTATCCTGATCTGACACCAGAGGCTCATGCAGACATTTGTTTACTAATGTATAATAGAGGGAACTTCTTTGGAAGCATTTGTTCAAAGGAGCAAAGAAAGACTCCTTTATGGTATTCCACTGGGACTGTTTGGTTCATGAGGAGCACAACTTGTCTGTGATTCTGACTCTAAACCATGGTGCTAAAACCAGGATTGTTGGTGGTTCCTCTTGACTGCTTGTATCTTATAAATTCTGGACTAACCACTGCAGTAATGAGATCACAACCTTCATTACCAGTGGTTGCAGTTCCCTCAAAATTATCAGGAAGGCTGAACATGTTGTAAAGAGTGGCTTAGACCAGAAATTACTTGAGATCCTTAGCTATGGGGTGGCCTGTGTGTGAACAAAAAGCTTGTAAGGTTTTTGCCTCTCATTTCTTTTTAGCAGCTTGGTTTTTATTCTTTCCCACCTTTTATCTTTTGAGCTTCCCTGAAATCAGACTGTGCATCATCCTGCAAGAGCAGGGCTCTGTCTTTTAGAAAAGATGGATTCTAAAATTGGGGTAACTCTCTCCACCCCACTGGGATGGAGAAAGCCTACTGGTAATGGGGTCCCACCACTCTCCCCAAATCCTCCAAAGCCTTCAGGTACCTAAGCAAGGCCGCCACCTCACCCAGCAAAGAAAGCCCTGTGCCTTTAAATGCCCTCCCCATGGAGGGTGCACACTTTTCTGCTTATTCTGAACTGACAGGTTTAACATGTCGTTTGCCTGGTCACCGGAGAGAGGCACCTCTGGCAAAAGTTCAGAAGTCAGTGTTTTGGAAAGATTGGTTTGACCAGCTCTCAAGCGAGAGCAAATCCCAGACCAAAGGCAGTCAAATCTTCAACGACATTTAACTGCTGTGGTGCTGTAGCTTGCTGACATCCTTTTAACCTGGAGAGGAGTGTTCAGCGCACTTAAATCTTCAATTTTATTTATTGTTTCTTTTCTGCTTTGTTGGCAGGGGGAACTTGGGGTGAAGACAGGATGTTTTGACTTAATTCTAGTTAATTAATTAGCTTGCCTCTTGTTCTGGCCCAAGACTACAGGACAGATAGCAATTTTTGATCTTGCCTTGGTATCTAGACTTCTATAATATATAGCATTGCAGTAAGGATATATATTCCCTTATTGCCTCTGCAGGGCTTGTTATTGAAATGATCTTAAGATTCACTGCATCTTGTTTTGTAAAATTGCCAGGTGACAAACTTCTTCTCCTTCCTTGATATTGACATTGAAGGATAAAAATTTCTTTAAAACAAGCAAACAAACAGGAGTATGCAAACAGTTAATAGCAAGTGGTGCCCAAATTACATATTTCTTAAACTCGTGGCCTACTTTACTAATCAGTTGTCATAAGATGTCAGATGGGGACCCATCACTGAAGAATTGTAGAATGCAGCCAGTGAAGCAACTAATTAGTTGGGCAGTGGCATGGAGGTGTGTGTCCCCAAGGAGCTGAAATGATCAGAGCAGGTGAAGAAAGTTTGGACAGATCGGTATCTCTGTGGTATAAAAGCCAACACTTGGCTGAATTCACGGGGATGCCGAGGGTGAGGGCACCACGCGTCCTCCTCGGGGACGTGCATGGTGAGGGCCTGCAGCACCGCTGCTTCCAGCAAGAAAGGCAAGTCAGCTGAACGCTTGGAGGAGCATGACCTGAGATGTGCAGGGATTAGAATAGTTGAGCAGCTTCTGGTTTCATTTGGGAGAGCTGTAGCTGTTGGCTTATTTGCCACTCATTCCCGAAGCCTTTGCTTCCCGGTCACTGCGGGAGTTGGTGTTGGTTGTTCCCTGTGGGCACCAGACAGGTCTCCCTTCACAGGCAGGTGATGGTGACTGAGCCAGCAGAGTGGAGGAACCATTGCCTCCTGATGCAGCTGGGGGCAAAAGGCCTCAGGAACAAATGTAAGAACCTCTCTTGTGGACTAAAAGATGTAAAAGACTTAACACTTCCAAGTGTCCCATATACTCCTTTAACACTTACTGTTTTTAAAGTGCTGTGTGACTTTCTTCCCTTTTTCCCTTCATCCTGCCCCAAAACAGATGTACCACTGCTGCACTCATGGAATTCTGTCTCCCTATTCAAACTTCACAGGTGCAGCAGTGGAATAAATCCTCTCCAAAACTCCTCCAAAGGATGAGCCCCACCACCCTGCAGGACCTGGGTGTGGGTCAGTGTGGGACACCAGGGACCCCTCACATCAGCAAGTCACTCGCTTTCTCAGCAAAAGGATCTCAGTTGAGGCCGCTTCTCTTAGGGTAAGCTCAAATCCCAGTGTTTGATTTGGGATCTTTAGTGCAACAAGTCCTCAGGAGAAAATCTTCTTTTTGGTGCTTTGATTTTCAAAATGTCATTGCACACTGCAAGAAGAGTCACACAAGCCCAGTGTATTAAGTATTAGTAATATTCAGCTGTCTTGCTGTACAGATTAAGGATGGCCACGTCACAGGAATTTTCAGGAGATTCCCAGAGCTGGAGGTCACTTTTGAGCCTTACTCTTGCAAGGGCTTGATCCAGTGCAGTAGGCTACTGGATGTGACAATCCAGTGCTCTGCCTGGACCCACAGTTTCAGGACTGACCAAACCCAGGGGGAAAGATGCAATTAGAGGACAATATGATCATGTCACAAAAGCTGGCAGACAGGCCTGGAGGATGCCTTGCACAGGTAGTGTGGACCACATGCCCTGGCAGAACCACATTCAGCAAGCCCACACAAATGCTGTCCGGAGCTGTACAAGTAAAAAGACACCAGTTCTTTCCATCCTGTTGAATTCAGGCAAGGTTCTTACTTGAAGGACAGATTCTTGATTCCAAAAAAGCTGTTTTGACCTTTGAGCTGCCAAATTCCTTCCCCCATTACCTCCCATCTTTCTTTCTAGTGTTGCACAGCTACTCTGAGTCATTGTTTATCTAATTTAATTAACATTTGCTAGTGCCTGCAACCTAAAACACTGTCTTAAAACATTTGCTTGAAAAGCTTCCTTGTCCCAGAGCTGTCATTTTTAACATGATGGATAATGGATAGAAATAATTATCCTGAACAAGGTTAGACAGCTTAAATGATTTGAGTTTCAAGGAATTAGTAAGCTTAGCTAAACATCTTATTTTTCAAGACACATTAATAATAAAAACACAGCAATGTCCACAGTGGGTTTTAAAATCTGTGCTCTACTAAAATTTTTGTGCTCTCTCCCAGGTTCAACACTTTCATCCAGAAAGGTGTAAATCAGCACATCATCTCATACGTGGAATCACAGAATATCCTGTTTTGGAAGGCGCCCACAAGCATCATCAAGGCCAAATCCTGGCCCTACATAGGACATCCCAAGAATCACACCGTCTGTCACCATGTACATCATCTGCCCCTGCATTGAAAGGACATTTGAACCCCAAATAAGATGCTTCCAGGGCTGTGAGTGCTGGCGTCCAGCTCAGCTGGTCCAAGTGGGAGGGCAATGCATACATGGATCTTGGGAGGACCTGGATCCATAGAAAGTCAGTGCTGCATCTGCAGCCCCCAGAAGAGCTCTGGAACAGGTCAGAAGAAATCAGAAGGCAGAGACTTGGTGCAAACAGAGTGAGCTATTTCAGCTTTACAAAGGTGTAAAGGAGAGTGGAATTGGGCTCACTGCCTCTGTATTATTTCCCTAGTCCATAATTTTGGGGAAAATACAAGTTTTCAATTAATCATTGACCTTTAGCTTTGAAGAAAAACAGAACTTGGGCGCTGAAATTGCCAAAAAATAAGAGTAACAATTTGCAATTGCTTCATTTCCCTCCTAGAAAGCCAGGTGCAGCCGGGCCTCTGCGGCGCTTTGCACTGCGCAGAAGTGAGCTCTCCTCCAGGGACACTCAACCCAAGGCAGACAAAGAAAACATGGAGAAAAACAAGCACCTGGCAGAGAAGTGCCAAGCCACAGGCAACGGGATATGGGAATGTCCCCTCCCTGCCCTGCTCATTGCACTGTGACACTTTTCAAATAATGAACCTCCTGCACCTGGCCAGATGCACAGACCTGATGCTGCTCCCCTCGGTTTGGAGCAGGGGGTCACATCCTGCTGCACATCAGCCACACTAATGCTCTCAAGAACTGCCCACACATCCCACATGGACCCAACCCCAGCAGCAGAGTCTGCCTTGTAGGTTCCTGCTGTCTAAATTGCTAAATGCATCAGTATGATGGAGATTTTCACAAAAGATAGATTTTTTTTTTAAATTCTCATTCTACAAGTTTTATATTGCTGCAGCTTTTTAAAATAAAAATCCCAAAAAAAAAAAAAAGTCCCTTTTCACTTCTGAAACCAAAGTAAAATTTTCTTAGAAAATTTACCCCCTTGGCAAAATCCAGAAGTTTTCTTTGACCTCAGTTTTTACATTTTTCGATTTCTTTTTAAAGGATCTCTGCATTGATGTAGAACAATTTAAAATTCCTCCAGCAAAGTGCAGTTTTATTGCTCCAGAGGCAGCATAAAGCTGAATGGGTGGCTGTATTTCAAGCAAGGAGCTGTGGGAGAGTGCAGCTTGCAAGTGGCAATAGAGCCCAGAAATTGAACTCTAGCCTTTCTATTCAGTGCTCTTTTTATTATTAAGTCACGGAATAAGTAAAATGTTATGGGGACACTTTAAATCTACACTTGTTTGTACAGCATCCAATGAATATGTGATGGGGAAAGAAAATGAAAAATGTGGGTATGTTGAAAATAAAGAGAAGATTGGATGCTGAAGAATCAAGTGTGGTAAATTATGATACAGTTAAATCTGTAATTTTAACCTGAAATGGAGGAGCACAGTTTGGTGCATTCTCATGGTTGTGGGGTGGCTTTGGGTTAGGTGCTCTCTGCTTGCTCAGAGGATGGCACATCTCTGTGACATCACAGGAGGCAGCAATGGCCAGAAGCTGCCTCAGCTGTAGCAAAAAAACCCTGTTGTTTTAATATTGAAGATCACTTTTGTTTGGATTTTTTTTTTTTTTAGACTTGAAACAAAACAGTCCAGATTTGCACGAAACTTTTGATCATGCTTGTGAAAGTGTTGTCACAGGTGGCAAAGACAGATGAGAGTTGTGGAACCATCTTTCACAGCAGCATCAAGGTAGGATATGAAAGAGGTTTGGGTGGAAGATGCCTGCAGGCTGCCATTAGCACCTCTTAATGATCTGAAGCCTAGATGTCTGGTTGATGGCTCTAATTTAGACTAATGAGCCTTGCCTGGTTTTTAAGGGCCAAGAAGGTTCATCGGGAGCTGGCTAAGGTTCACCTGCAGGGCTATAGATTGCTGTTCCTTCCAGGGTAAGACAGTGCAGATGACCCACCACCAGCATTTACCCATTGTTTCCCTTTGGGATCCAGCCTTGCTGAGTTTTTTTTTTTGCCTAAGTATCCCTATCCCGACAAGTGTTAGTACCTCCCAGCATGAGGAAAGCAGGAAGAGGCAAGGGGCTACTTTTCCAGGCGAGGACAAAGAACAACGATTCCTAACACAGGCACGATGCAGGCTGCAATTTTAAGAAGCAGCCTGCTACTTTGAAGTCCTTGGTTGTGCTTTTGTAACCCAGGATGGGCAATAAAATGCAAATATTGCTCCTATTCCTATGTCCCTGAGCAGGATAGAAGAAAAACATGAAAAAAACCCCGTTTCCTTGTGTTCTGGGCTGACAGGGACCACAGATTTATTTCTGTTTCTCCCCAGTCTAAACCAGTTCCCTGGTGACCACCACTGGCACAAGAACTTCTATGCTCACTTGCCTCTTTGTGCTGACCTCCTGGCTGGAAAGTCGTGGTGACTTCCCCAGTGGGAGGAGGTGGGAATCCCTAGGCCAGATGTGCTGGGGAAGAATGGAAACGGCAGAGTCTCCTGCAGTTATTTCTTACCTTGTTTTAGATGTGGTTTAAATGTTGCAAATTCCTTGTAATTGTTTTTCCCTTTCTCCTACTCTGAGGAAACCCTTAATAGGGTTTCCTCACGGTGTTTTTAACGAGTGGGACAAATGTGACCACCAAGGAGCTTTTGCCTGTGTTTTCCGTGCCCCAGATGAGGAGCAAGCAGCCCGTGATCTGCCCCACCATTTCTAATGTAAACAAGCACAGTTTGTGATTTCTGTGTATCAGAGATGGGTGGGTCAAATGGCAGAGAGCACTGAACACAGTCCCATGGCACGGAGATCCCCCCGTGTACCATGGATTAAATCCTGCTGCCAAAAAGTGATTCCAAGGTTGTCAGTGGACTCTTGCTCCAGATATTATGGTACCCAACACCGTTGCAGTGCTGCAGCCAGGCATTGAGCAGGCATAAGAAAAGCAGGTCTGAAGGGTGAGAAACGCAAGGTGTACACAAAACCTGTGGGTGGCAAAGGTACTTATCCACAAACCTTCCCCATGGAGCGCGAGGAGAGCCAGCTCTGCCTTTTTTATCGAAACCAGAAATCAAATGAAAGGAACCGCATCCCACGCCAGGTATCTGCTCCTGGGGTTTTCCTTCCTGTAGCACAGTTGGGTTTCTGGTGCCATTTGTTCCCCATGCTTGTGGATATGTAATGAGGCGGAGCATTCATTATTGGGGAGCCACAACTGCGAGATGGATAATGGGGTTGGGTGCCAGTGTTAGCCTTGGCCCGGCGTACCCATCCTGTTGGTAACCTGAGTTAAATTGCTCATGGCAGAACCAAGTGATTGGTTTTCCTTAGCAACCACTCGGTAACTGCAGAGTGAATCCAACAAAAGCAATAGTAAAGTATCATAATGTAGGCACTTTTTTACAGTTACCAGGTCATTCTTGGAGATATATATAGAGAGATATATATAAAATTAATATGTTCCCTCTGTGTGCTGGGTGGCTGCAAGAAGCTGGGCTTCAGAGCATGAAGTACCTGCCGCCTCCTCCACAGCTGGAGTTCAGGGGGGGCTCACACTTTTTGGTTGGGAGGAAGAGCTGCTTTGCTCCCTGCCTTTTTGTCATATTGCCTGGCCAGCTCTTGGCAGACCTCTGTCTTCTCCTCCCATCTGATGGCACCTTTGCTTCTTGCCTGCCCCATGACTGTGTGAGTGGAGTTGTGGTTGTCCTGATGGGATTTTGGCCAAACACCATGGCAGAAAGCGCTCTTAAACACATTAGGCAGCACTAGAGAAAACAGGTATAAGCACAGAAAACTGCTGCTAATACAGATGTATTTTTTATAGACAAAATGCTGAATGATTGTGGTGGGTGTTCTTTGCTCATGTACTGACTCTTCTGCCTAGTGTATCATGTGTAAAGCAGACTTCTGGGTGTTTGGGGTTTTTTTTAACTGAAGAAAAAGGAAGTTTCTACATGAAAATCTCAAGTTTACTGTGGAAAAATCTTATGGGGGTAATCAAAATGCAGCACTGTGTTCTGGGGTCACACCAATGTGCCGAAGTCCAGCAGCTTCAGCTGGATGTCCCAATCTGAGAACATCACAGTGTCCCATTATATGTCCCATACAACATAAACAGTTGTGACTTGATTTTTCCTCTGTAAGAAAACCTCAGTGCTTCAACATTTGGCTGAAAACAAACACCAGTTAATGTTCTTTATGTTTATTAAATAGGAAATCAGTGAAAAAGAAAGAGAGTGTGAAAAATGTTCTATAATAATTTCAGATTTTGTTGATAATGACACAGATCCTTGCCCCAAAATTTTAAATTCAAGCAACTAGCCAACTTATGCAATATTTAGAAAATGTGTGATCTTCTGATTATTCCAGTGGAAAATGTTTAGGAATTTGCAGAGCAGTCTCTGTGGTGATTTAGATGTAGGGATTCATTCAAGCATCTGCTTAGGTCCTGTTGATGCTGTAAGACCTAAATCCCATTCCTTAACAGCAGTGCTTTCCCAGGTGAGGATTCCGGTTGGAAAAGTGCTTCCCTCTTGGGTCTGTTTCAAGTTTTTCTCACCACTGCTCCTGCATTGGGGTGGATGTCCAGGGGGAGAGAGTAATTTCCCTAAACTTCTTCTGTTCCCTGCAGCTGGATCCAGTCTTGGCTGTGAGTTGGACACAGTCCTCACAGTTTAGGAAGTGGTTCCTGTAAACCCAGAACAAGGCTGATTTCAGGTTATTAGAGTTTTGGCTCTCAAAGCCTTAGTTTCTCTCTCTCTGGTCAAATACTGGCAGATGAGTTTTCAAGGTTGTTCCTTGTGCAAACATGGAGAATCATTGAATCCTGCAAAATTGCCCCACTGTTTGACATGGGGAAGTCATGTAAAATGCTTGCCACTGTCTCTCTGCAGAGTTTTCAGTGATTTTCAAAGGACAGTTGACTTTTTCTAAATTTAAAATGTATTTCTATGGAAACTGCAAGGCTAGAAGAATGCTTTGAGAAAGTTTCATGCCTAATGGCAGCCCAGATAATGGCAATAGACAGCCACACAATGATGTGTGGGATATAGAATCACAGGATTCTCATATGGTTTGGATTGAAAAGGGTCTTAAAAATCCAGGGAGGAAACCTTCCATGAGATCAAGTTGCTCCAAGCCCGATCAAGCCTGGCTTTGGACACTTCCAGGGATGTGTCATCCGCAGCTTCTCTGGGCTACCTGTGCCAGAGCCTCACCAGCCTCATAGGGAAGAATTTCTTCCTAATATCTCACCTAAACCTTCCCTCTTTCAGTTTGAAGCCATTCCCCCTTGTCCTGTCACTATAGTTCCTGATAAAGGAATATCATCTGGACTATGATATCGCCATCATCCTAAACAGTTGAGCTGCAGGTGTGGGCAAGCGGACCAGAGGATGTATCCAGCATTCTCTGCTCAGCCTGCACATTCTGTGCATGGGATCATGGGCAATCACAGCCCCTGGTGATGGGAAATAACTTGAGCAAACTGAAACCAGGGAACTGAAATGGGATGTGATCAAAGCACCCAGAGGAGCAAAGCCTGCACAGCACTTGGTGCAAAAGCTGCAGTGTGCCCTTGTCTGGGCGCAGAGGTCGGTGGTGGTGCAGTGCTTCCACAGCAGCGCCTGCATGGAGACTATTTCCGACTCCCATAAAAATCTTTATGTCTCTGTGATCAGGATTCGGTGATGCAAATTTGCTGTGTCAAAGGAAGATGCCGCTGTAAATGAATTAGTACAAGAAGAACTTCTTATTTAAGAAGTGCTGACTCTGCGCTCTCCCCTATGCCCTCGCTTTTAAAATTGAAGCCTGGGTTTGCTGCTTGCTATGATCTATATTTAGATACTTATAAATGAAGTTTTGCAGTCACATGGCTGCATTCTTGTACAGCTTCATGAAGCTGGTTTTTCGCATTACAGAGACTTATACGTTTGCGTTTACATATTGCAGGTGTTTCCATAAAAGGTCTGGGTAGACACATTCAGGATGGCCTGCAAGAAAATGGAGAAGTGCTTAAAATGTTACTGAGCACATTTATAAATATCGTCCTGGGACAGAAGAGTGAAGTCACTGCACAAATGAGGAAGCACAGACAGGTAGGATTAATGGATGTGGGCTTTTCAGGAGCGCACCTCCCTACAGAGGGTTGAGCTGTGCAAGAGGACAGCATCCCTGTTGGGATGTATCTTGTGCAATGCTCCCAGTAAACTGCTGGGCCCCCAGCGGAATATTTCAAAGTGTCAGAGAGTGCTGCAGGGCTGAGCTCATGCTATGTAAGTGATAGCCTGATGAATTATGTGCTGTACACACTACACACAAATCCTGTCCCAACCAGCCCTGGAAGAGGAGATAACGCTCTTGCTGGTATGTCCTCTGCTCCAGGAACTTTGCCAGGAGGACACACCATAATTCATGCTCTGCTGATGCTTTATAAAAGTTGCAGCCTGTACTTTGGCTGCTGTGATGCTGACCACAGCATCCATGTCCGCCTCTGGCCCCTCCACGCCTGGTGGATGACCGCGGTTCCCTGTGCCTGTCCTGGGAAGGCCAACTCATCAACTGGCCCTTCAGCTGGCACAGGCAATGCAGGCAGGGAGTCCTGCCTTGCCTGGCCTCAGCACCACATCCCACCAAAGGTCAGGGCTTTCCCTGCTTGCAGGCAGCCTTCAGCATTGCCTTCATGGCTGCAGAAGCCTCAATGCTGAAAACAAGGTGGGAACTCAGAGGGCTTCTCCTTAGCCTAAGAACCCCTTTAATCTCTGCTGAGTTACAGCTACCAAAAGCAAAAGATTTATCTGCACTTGATTTATCTTGATTTGGGGCTCACCATAAAGCTGCAATACAGCATTTTCTATGAGGAAATGCCTGAGAAACCAGAGATTTCCCACAGGGAAGGAGCAGACTAACAGTACGGGCTGATAGGGGAATTTCATGCAAAGCTAAAACACGCCTGAAACATTGAAGGGGAGTGGCATGAGTTTGTGCTAGAATGGTGAGAAAGAGTTTGGCTGTGGGGAAGGTTGATTTCTCCAACTCTTCATCCCCCTTTTCCATGGTAGGCTCTGAGCCTGGCCTAAGGAGGACGCAGTTCAAACTGGGCTCTGTGGACAGGACAAGGCAAGGTGCAACCCGGGCAAAGAGGGCAGCCAGGTGGGCAAGCGGGGTCAGGAGCAGCCAGGCAGGTGATTGTCCAGGCCAGCACACCCAGAGGTGCCAGTCTGCCCTTTTTTTGAGGCTTTTGCCTCTTTAGAGACTTCTTGAGAAGCTAAAAATCCCCAGTTTCCTGGGGCCACAGACCAGGCCGGGTGCTGGCCCAAATGTGGGTCAAGAGTGACACCCTGTGGACAAATTACTCTTTTTCGTAACCTGACAGGATTTCTCGCCTGATGCTTTTCGTCTGCCTCTTTATTCTCCCTCCCCAGAGCTTTCCTTTCCGAACTCTCCTCCTTTCCCAACCCAGGTGTTGCCGCTGCGAGCCCCGCGATGTTCCGGGACCGCCGTACCTCATCCCCTTAAAAGTGCGCTCTAAGGGGGATGAGACGGAAATCCCGCCTTCCCTTTTGCTCCTCTTGGCTTTCCCCCCGTTTTAATGGTTGTTTTTCCCCCATTTAGACTGGGGTTCGGCCCTGCAGCTGAGCGAGGGGCTGCGGCTCCTGCCCCTCCGCGGTGCCCCGGCTCCGCGCCCGCGCAGCTCCGCAGCCGCAGCTGGGTGCGCTCCCGGGACTCATAAATCTACTGCCTGCTCGCAAAATTTGGCAGCTATGTACCCGGGCTGTCTGTTAAACCGGGAGAAAAAACTGCCTGGGGCTCGCCTCAGACACCCTCCGTTGTCCTCCACAGCTCCACAAGCCGCCTCCCGGAGTGAGAATTCCTGCCTGGACGCTAAAAGGCCTCCAAAATAAAAGAGAGTATTTCAAGAGCTGCCTCTCTTCTGGTCACTCTAATGCTCCCTTCCCAATTCTGGACCCGCTGGGGTTGCACCGTGCTGTCCTGACTTTCGTGGTGTTATTCCCAAGAAGTGTCCCAGAACACGCTGATTGACACCAGATGACAACCTGGAGAGGGTACAGCTCTATTTTAAGCTACCAATAATTTAGTTTTATATCGGTGAGAAGTTCCTCATCACTCATTTAATTATGCGGATCTAAAAGAAACCAGAACGTCTTGGCACACCTGAATGCTGGGAGTGGGAAAAAGAGGGATGTCAAATCCTTCCACAAGCTTATGTCCTTTCTTACCCCTGGCAGTTTAACCCTGCCAGGACTGCACAAGCCATAATATCCATATATCCCAAACAGAGCCTGGATGGAGATTCCTGAATGTCCACAAAAGCAGCAAATAAAACAGCAGTAATTCTTTCCAATGATATTTATATGCTGCCATTAACTCTGCTTTAGCTAGTGTAGTTTAGGGCTTTTAGAAAACATTACTTCAGCTGAAACAACTATCGTAGGTTTCTGCTGAGAGGAGCTGCAAGTTGTGCCTGGACTCCTACACAGATTCTCTGCTATTTCTCATTGTATTCAAAATCCTGGAGAGGAAGAGGTATCCTAGAACAAAAAGTGATATTTTTTTATGCCCCTATGCTATTCCTAGCATATTCTAGGCCTGAGCATTTGCATCTTTATCAGTTGAAAAGAGAAAGATCAGCTCTGTTGTCCAGCTTGGGCATGGACAAGAAATAAAAAGTAGAAAAGCTTTTAAAAAAATCTGCATTGTTCTGGGAACTTCCTAGAGAACATCAGAAGTGGGAAGATCCACCAGGTAAAGAATGTGGGAAAAGAAACAGAAGAGTTGGTTGGTTGGTTCACTAAGCAAACAATGAAGGTTGGAAAAAACAGAGATTAGGGATCCCAAAGTAAGCTCAGGAAGCCATTTGCCATCTCCAAGCTGTGGCAAGGCTGAAAAAATCCCTTTTCTTTTTTACAAACCAAAACCACACATTGGTGGGAAACATTTCATGCCTCCTTGGTTCAGGTTAGGCCACTCTGCCTACAGAAATGTGTCTTCTTGTGTCCCTTTCTGTGTCATGGGGGGACAATACAGCCATTGACAGGGAGGAGGAGGTGATACAATTCACCCCAGAGTGACTGCAGTTCACAGGAAATTTATGACTTGAAATCTCCATCACTGTATTGGATAGCCTTGCTAAGGATGTGCAGCCCAAAGTCTGCCTTGCACCAGGAGCCAGGAGGGAACAGCCCCGCTACAAGAGCTCTTAGCACACTTAGAAAGAGGGTCAGGCCATGAGGGCCCAGCCTGGAATTTAAATTCAGTCTACTTGAGGTAAATAAAATAACTGCTCTGCCTAGTTTGCAAAGGATCGTTTACTTTTCTGGAAAGGAGAGCATGTTTTTGGAAAGCGTACAGGCATCTTTCAGGATGAAGGGCTCTGTGCAAAACAGTCAAGTTTTTACCTTTTGATTAGCAAAGCTTTATAAAGAATTTCAATTCTGAATTACTAAACAAAGAAACTATACAAGCCCCAGATGAGATTTAAACAGTTTCCAAAAGACATTAAGAAAAGAGAAAAATACTGGGCCACATGTTTTTTCTTATGTCTCTTGAGTCCATTTATTCCAGACATCTGACATGCAATTCAAATTTCCAATAGTTTTAGGTAACCATGTCCAATTTAGAAACCACAGCCCTCAGCTAAGCCTACCTACCTCCCAAATCAATCCAGAAACCGGAGCACTTGCTAATATTCTGCACTTTCAGCCTTGCAGAGCTTTGTTATATGTGTGCCATACGTACTTGGGTTGAGTTTTTTGGCTCTGTGCAATCCATTTAGATGCATTTCATAGACCTGCAGTCAGTGGTCACAGACAGATAAATTATAGCTCCTAATGGAGAGCCTGTTCATGCTTTCAAAGAGTAAAACCACTATAAAATTGATCTCTTTTGAGATGCCTTTGACAGTGGTGCTTGTATGGCAGTTCGGATGAGATGGAAGCAAAGGGCTCCCTGTGGATGAAGAGCTAATGAGTTTTATTTCTGGCTCTGAGACTTGAGCTCATTTCTCAGCTTTTCTGTGCCTGAGAGTTTGTATCTCAAACGTGGAGATAAAGCAAGGCCTTTTTGATAGGCAAAGCCAAACTACAATGGAAATCCCAAGTTCAGATATGGGCAGATAATGTCCTGCTATGCACCCTTTCCTAATTGCCTGCAGAAACCTCCTTGGCGAGGATTTAATCATGTTTGGGAGGAGGTAATTTTGACAAGGGATGCATTAGGTGATGGCTTCCACACCACCCTTCTCATCTCAGTCTCTAAAACCTGGGTCATCCAACCCCGCAGACCCCAGCACTCTGACTGAGCTCATCAGTCAGGATGTGCCCCTCCTGCAGAGGCTGACATCAAAAATCCTCCCTGCCAGGGCCCCAGGGAAATAGTAGATGGTAAGGTGGTACTGCCAGGAGAGCTTGGTTGAACAAAAATGATGGAGCAGATTCTCTACTGCTCTCAACATTAGAAGAGACTTACCAGCCTCCAGCAGCGAATCCTGTTTGACTGTAAGTAGCCATCACTTTATCCTGTAATCCCCCATTCATCTTACTTAATTTTAGCTTTCCAGGTCTCTTTCCAGAGGGAGCACTTGTATGCACTCACAAATTCTGCCATTGGGGAAAAAATAGGATTCGGATCAAATTTATTGCTGTTAATTCCTTTCATAGACATCATGAATTAGAAGGGGCAGCTAGAGGTGACGAAATGCTTATTCATCCACAGCCTTTGACACCACTGATCAGAGAAGGGGCCAGCAGTGGAGCTGGTCCCTGGTACGATTTAGGGGCTGGGGACATGGGAAAGCAAAGGGGATAGTTGGAAAAATCTCTGGACAATTTTGTTGTTCCTTACAGTTTTCCTAATCATGTCCCCCCTTCTCCTTCCTGCAGAGATGATCTGAGCAGAATATCCCTCCTTAAAAATAAAAGGAATAAATAAGACAATAGAATGAATTAAGACATTCTCCGCTGACGCCTGGTTTGGGGTAGTATTTCTGTCCTTCAAAACCTGTGGTGCCAATTGCCTCAGCCCCACTGACTCAGGAGAATAACCCTGATTTTAAGGACAATCTCTGCAGAATGCAATATATTTAAAGCAGAAAACAAGTGGCCAGATTATGGTCCCCTGGTGCAAACACAACAACAGACTTTCTTCATCCTCTTTTTCTAAATATACCAGGGCTGTGAAGTAAAGAGGAAAACGCTGAGTCTGCTAAAAACTGTTCAGATTCTTGTGGGTGCTTTGGAGGAGCTGGTATACAATTTTGAGGCTGTTCTTTCTGCTGGCAAATTAACAGCTTAGAAAAATTACAGCAGGGGGAGGGAAAAAAGAAAAAAAAAAAGGAAATTCTATTAATGAAACAGAACAATGAAAATCAAAGCTAAAGATGGAAGGAACTGAGTGGGCCCCATCCAGTTCATTGCCTGCTAGGCTGGATTTCTGCCTATAGTAATTTATGCCATAGCCTTGGAAGTGAAAACAGATTTCATTTACTACTGAACAGTACTACTCTGTGTAGAGAGAGTTCGTGGCCTCGCAGCGTTTCTGAGAAGGTATTGTGGGATTATTGCTCTCACTTTGCAGATGGGCTTGGTAACGCTGCTTGAATTCTTAAATTTAGGCTCTGGAGAGGGGGAATCTGAATTAGGACTCAAGTGTCCGAGGACTGTCCCTTGTGTCCTACTCTCACATGGCCTGGCCACTCTAGGAAGCGTTGAGATCCTTGAGGTCCCAGTTAGCACCACTGTTCATGTGTGCAAGGCTCTGCGTCAGGATCATCCCTTGCTTCAGGGATTTATCCCTCAAGGGTTTGATGGAAGAGTTGAACATAAGATGTTCCTCCAACTTTAAATACACCTTAAAGGAGAAAAGTACTCTGAAACTCTTGGCTTGCTTTCCTTTTTCACTAGTCTGGTACCAGGCAGAGCCCAAAAACACCTCCTGCCCTTCCACCAAACATCAAGACAGAGGATGGTGAGTCCCTGCCTGCCCACAGCGCCAACATTGCCACAGGCACAACCTTCCTCAGAGAAGTTTGGCAGTGAAAATGCACATGTTCTGTAGAGAGGAAAAAAAAAAGGGGGGGGG
>WBMY01000651.1:612360-671993 GCA_013397315.1 Donacobius atricapilla | reverse complement strand
GGGGGGGGAAGAAAACAGGTAAAATTAGCATTTGGAGAAAAGTTCCTACAGAAGAAAAAACTATATGTTTCCCGAGAGCCAAATGAAAAAAATAAAAAATCCCAACCCTCAAACCCAAGCTTGCAGAGTCTGCTGTAATTTATGATTTACCATATGAATCTAACTATAGAACTTCATTTAAAAATTTTATAAAGATTGTAAATCTACAGTGAAATGTTCTAGGGACAATCTGCTGGCAGAAACCCACTCTCCAGACTGACCTATGGGGGAACCAGCTTGTCAAGGGCTTGATCCAGAGCCCGCTGAAGACAATGGAAATGCTCTTATTGACGTCAGTGGCCTTTAGATCAAAAAGCCCCCAAAGCTCAGCATGGAAAAATGAGTCCTAAGGAGAAGCAAACTGCTCTAATCAATAGATGTTGCTGGATGAAGGTCTTTAACAATAGTTTAATAGGCCATGATGAGCTCCTCTGGACACTTTTATTTGGTATTGTATGTATCTTATAATCTTTCTCCTGAAACTTTTAATGGAATTTATCTCACTGGAGAATTTGGGAGAACATCTGCTGCAAATGATGGGTAAAGACATAAGCTGTTGTGGGTGGGGTGAGCCTCAGGAGGTTCACAGTTTGGGTTTGGCTTCTGCTTCAGATTCTTATCTGAACTGTACAGATCTCCTGTGGCTGCAAAAATTGGACTGGAAATCACAAGAGTACGAGCCTTCTTGTGAGATTTCCAGCACTTTTCTTATGGTTTTGACTGAACACCAGATGTGGAAAAAATATTTAACAAAACTGGATGCATTTTTTTCATGTCTGGTTCTAAAAAGAGATGAAGGTTCAGAAATCTAATTTTATCCCTTCCAGTTTCACTCCTTGGTAAGATTCTGTTCTAGTTTTTAAAAAAATAAATGCAGTTTAAACCCAAAATATAGCTCTTGCAACCAGTCCCCAAAGAATCGTTCGAGTAGATGAAACCCCAAACATTACATTGGCTATGAATTAAATCCTTATGCCTTTGGCAAGTGGAGTGCAAAGAAAAACCAGGGTGAATGGTGACCATTAGGAAACATCCACTAATATTCTTTCCTTTCAGAGATTATTTTTATTTGCTTTGAGTGCAAGCCTATTTGCATGTTTGACCCGTTCCTGCCTGCTTCCACCATAAAACCAAGGTTTTAGGCTTTGCCTACAACAGATATTTTGAAGAATACTTGAGCAATTCTGCTTGCCATGTGGAAATCTTAAATTTTAAACCAGAATTCAAAACCTCCTGTAAATCTAATAGATTTTGCAGGCTGCTTTCACAAGCCTGCATTACTTTTTGGGTGTAACACCAGTACTGGGATGCCGAGTCACTAATCAATGGCATGTTCTTCTAATGCAGATGCTGCCTATATTTTTTGTGGACAATTCATAGCTGGAAAGGAGGGTCATATTAGCTAGTTTGGAGGGTTTATTAGCTGGTTTGCTCTAGTTGTAATGCCTACTCACATTTGCATTTAAACTGGTGGTCTTTCAACAGAGAGGAACAAAAGGTTTGTTTGAAACCAAATAGTGAATGTAGGTTAGGGGAGCTCTTAAGTCACAGGGAGATTTCACAGCATGTGTAGGCAACTTTAGGAAGTAGAAAATGGCCTGCAGTGAATTGAATGGCCTGTCTTGAAGGATTTTAATCACTAGCACTAGGAGTAAAGCTGAGCAACAAAGAGTCAAACAAATCAAGTGAGGAAAACAAGTCTAAAAGTGGCACTGACCTCACTCAGATATTTTATCACTTATGATTGACTCCGAAAATTTTGGTCTCAGTTCAGAACAGCAAGTTTGTCCCTGTGGGGTATATAAAGGCCAGGCCAAATGGAACTGAGCTGGCACTTCTTTCAAACTCCTCATTCGGTGTATAATCTCACATCCAAATCAAACAGGACAGATGAAAAAGTGGAGTATTATGTCATCCAGGATCTGTGGAACAGTGAGCTCTGGTGCCTGAGGAGATTGTCTAGAACTCACCGTGTCTTGTGAGTTCATCATGTCATTCCACAGCATTTTTGGCAATATTGGGAAGTTTTCTCCAAAGATCTAGAGCTAAGCTTCCTGTGAAGATCCAGTGTCATTTAACAAGCAGCAAATAAGAAGAAGCAGTTCCAAAGCATGGACACCAATACTGGAAAAAAATTGGGAAGAAAAACCCCAGGGTTTATTCTTAATCCTATTAATTTGGGGGGAAGGACGGGCTCTGGTGATGTCTCAGAGATTTTTCTAGATACCTCTTTGGGCATGGGGAAGGAGTGGTTTGGGAAGTGAGATGTGCCAAGGCCTATCAGTGCCTCTGCTCCTAATGGAGATGGGGCTCCTGGTGCTGTTGAGCACGGGGAAGGTTTTGTGCTGGGAGAAGCAGTTTTCTCAGGAGCTGGTTTCTGTGCGTACATGGGGAGGTAAAATCATTCAGCTTCTTCCTAGTGGTCTAGGAAATGCCCACCAGGATGGGTCCTTCAAGAAAAATCCTGGATTTTGAAATGCAACTTTGGAGAGTGCTAAAAATGGCTGCAGAAAAGGGTAAAGAGTTCTCCTACTCCTCTCCCCAGGCTTTGCTCCCAGGGCTGTACCTCCAGCCCATGTGGAAATAGTTACCTCCAAATAACACATCCTGCGGGACTATTTCTGGTCATTTCACAGAAGCCTTATTAAAAAATAGAGAGTTTATTAACCTGAGATTCAGGGACTCAGCTTCATGATGGAGGCTGTAAACTCTCAGCCTATGGCTCAATTTTACAGGGATGATTTGAGGGTTGGAAAAGGAAATCTTGTGGAGAGAGGCTTAAGGCTCTCCATTTGGAGAACTTAGCAAAAAAAAAAAAAAAAGCAGATCAGGCAGTGCCCTGACTCTGGGCAATAAATGCTTTTGGAGGAAAAAATACCACATACAAAAGGGCTTTATAGCCTAATGGGGGAAAAACATAACGAGATGCAATGGCTGGAAATTTAAGACAGGCAAAATTGAGAGATTGGGAAGGGAAAGGGGACAGACTGTTGAAGGGGGCAGGGGATTTGTCATCCTTTTGCATCTTGAAATCAGAACTGGAGGCCAGCCCAGATGACTGGTGAAACATATAGTAGTAGGCTCAATTAGCGAGTGAATGTGTGAAATTATTTTCTTGGGGATTTATATTGAGCGTTAAACTAGATGATCTGAATTGTCCCTTACAGCCTTAAAAATCGAGGAAAGATGCCAGCAAAGGAGCTAAATATCCAAATTCTACCAAACTGCAATAGCTGGAGCCTCTGGGCCCCTTTGAGACGTGTAAGTGGAAGGAGAAGGGCTATTGTGGAAGCTGGGTGTGTGGAGGGACAGACAGAGTGAGGGATGCCACCACATGCCTCCAGCACAAACCCAGTTGTAGCTGCTTTTCCTTCTTGGCCCCCCCAGCACACTTTTCTTTTTTATATATTTTATTTTTGAAACTAAAAATACATCCTCGGAGGCATTAGTCACTCTGCCCACATATTAATAAATTGCATAATGATGCCACCAAGCATCCAAAAACCTTTCAAACTGTTATATATTATTTCTTTCAATAATATTCTAAAAGGCCAGTGAAGCTTAATGGAACCACATGGTATTGTATTTAATCCAGAAATCTGGAACTGTCTAAAATCTCATATATAAATTAAGATAATATACAATATGTTTTTTCATTTAATTTGGTTCTCTCCATTTGGGTAAGCTATAACTCTGTAAGGCTGCGTCTTTTGCAAGGGATTTTTGCCTACCAAATCGTAGATTTGTAATGTTGCTCCTGCTTTTTAATTGCCTGGGGCTGTTCCCCATAATAACTCAGCCAGTCCTTTGCCAGCTAAAGGAAGGTTTAATGGAACTACAGTTTAATTGGGCAAAGTTTAGAAGTTATGCAAGTTACAAAGTTTCCTGGGACTATTCCTTAGGGCCTCTCCCGCATGGCTCCGTTGGCGTTGCTGCAAGGAGTGTCCCTGCCATGCCATGGCGATGGTGACCTCGGCAGAGCGTTGGGCACTGATTTGCACGTGGCTCCTTCTTGACTCTCCTTGGACTCAGCTGGGTGTCTGGCATTTACGCACAAGAAGTTTTAGGACATCAGGAGCCGCAGAGTAAAAAAATCCAAATCCAAATATTTCCTACACTGGAAAAACCTAAGGCCTTTCTTTCCATCTGGGGTTTGGGTATGAGGCTTGCTTTCATTAGTGTCACTTCTGGACAGGTCCACCTCTCCTGTACAGGGTCTGCAGGAGGTTTTCCCATATTCTGTCAAGCCACGGCAGGTATCACAGGCTATGAGACAAGGGGTCACTAAATGTTGCCTTTTCCTCCTTTCTTTTCAATCTCCCTTCATGCCTTTGGAAGCTCTGGCTGTCACTGCACCAGGGTGGAGCAAGACTGTGAAACAGGAACTATCTAAGTCAGGATCACAATTCAGGCATCCTTCTTTTCTGCTTATAATCTGCGAACCCAGTAACCTCAAAAATTGCTGGTTTTCGAGCTGAAGTGCTTCAAGAGATGGAGGGAGAAAAGTGTATATTCTTGGGTGTGTTCTGCTCTCCTGTTTGACATCCTGGAGGAGAAGAAAGCCAGGTGTGGAAACAAAGTGAGTGAGATGAATTCTTGCGGGGTCAGTGGAAGAGATGCAACAGAGGTGCTGAAATGTGGGGCATACCTTTAGTTTGAGGGAATGTGTAGGAGAATTAAACACGTTCTGGAAAGCAAGAGGCCTGTACATTATGAGGGAACAACTCTGAATCATATGGGCCCAGGTTTTGGTTGATCATGTGAATAAAACCTCTTTCAAGATTTAATACCTCTGCTTATCATTTCTCATGGTTTGGGTTTTTTCAGCTGGGTTTTAATTTTCCTTGGCTTTGTCAGGACTAGACCTGACTTTGAGCAGGGATATTCTCAAGGCTGTAATCTGGTTTTGACAAATTTTTGGTATGAGCAGGGTGTACAGAGGCCCCATGCTCACTCCATGTCTACAGGAGTTGTCCAGTTTTGGGAAGCTGTGTGATAGATGCCTTTAAATTCCCAACCCTCCCTGGCTTCTTTCCTTCCCTTCCCCAATGCTCTGCTCACCAGAAGTGCAATCCACATCTTTCTTGTCACTTAACTGATTATGTACAAAGCTGCTTGGCTCCTGTGTCCCAACTCCTCTCCAAACTGGGCTCTGCATCGCTGCTGCTGCACAGATCAAGCTGCACTTGTAATGAGTATCTCGAGGTGCTTTATTGAACTCCAGATTTGTTGAAATAAGAGTTTCCCCCCTAGAAACCTCTGGGTGATATAACCAGGTGTGTGTTGGTCTCACAAGCTCCATCATGGGGGGCAGATTGGGTCTGGATGCACTGCCTGGGAGGAAGGAAGGTCATTCATAATTTGAAGAAATTTCATTAGCAGAAACTGTGCAGAGAAAAACAGGAGTGAGCCTGAGCCCTTAAGGCTACCACATCCCCGTCACCTCTGCCCAGGAGGCCCTGAGCTATATTACGCCTTCCCCACCACCTCTGTCCCCTCCTGGGTCCTTCGGGACCCACAGGGAAAGGCCAGGTTTGCTCCTGGGGCGCTGGTCCAGCCCTTGTAAAACATTATTGTAGGGGTCAAGTGAAAACTGACTCATTTTTGAGCGGGAGAACAAGGTCATTTTCTTGTAGCCCAGTAATTCCCTCATTTTTTATTGGTGTTGTTATAAACCAACTTCTCCGAGGTGCTGGGACTTCGCCTATATTGCATCCCTGTTCCCATCCGGTTCCAACAATAAAACCCTTGCCTTTTTTGATCTCTGGCTTTCATGCTTGCTGACACACTCTGGAAAATTTAAGAAGGGCGCAAGGAATGGGTTAGTCACACTTGTTAATATTTATCCCATTGCAGAAAGAGCAGGGCTGACCTCAGAGCTTGGGCTTTGGAGAATAGTTATGAGAATGATTCCACCCAGCTGAAACGAAATCTGCATGCAAAGCTCGTTTGGTGCCTGGAAAGAGCTAGAAGGAAATAAAGGTCTTAAATGATATATTTCCGCAGTTAACGTTTTGTCCTGTTTACAGAATCTCACCAGAATACTGGGGGTTTTGTTGTGTTCATATGTTTTTCATAAGGATAAATATCCATGCAGTTTAAACATTTTCATTAGATTCAGACAAGAAGGAGGATGTGGGATTGTTTTTTTCTGTAATTGTTAATCTCTCCCTTTTTTTTAATGTTTTTTCTTAAAACACTCTTCAGAAATAAAATCTCAGGTAAATCAAAGAGATTGGGAAAGTAATTCTCTTTAATTATTCTTAGAGCAATTTTGAGTAATGTAGGTTAAATTAAAAAAATATACAAGCAAGATATTTTGGCTGGGAAGTATGTGTAATGTATGAACAGCAGGAAAAAAAAAAAGAAAAGCCTTCCTTTCTAAATAGAAAATCTTTGAAAGTAACAGGGGGAAACTGATGGGAAGGGCTGAAGTCCATATATTCCCACCTCCTCCGCCTTGTGCTCTCTTAAAGGTGAGCTGCAAAATGCAAAAGAGAAATGTGTTAAATTCAGATGACTCGCTCGGGTGTCAGGAAGTGGCTTGAACAACCACACGAAGTTAACTAACACATTCCCTTTTCTTTTTTTTGTTCATCCCCTCCCTCCCCTGCTCTTCTCGTGAAATCTGTTTTTTTGCTGCTGTGGTTTCTGCCTCCAGGCAGGAGCGCAGCCACTTGTCCACCCGAGCAGCACCCCGAGACCCCCCCCATGGCTTGCAGGGAGCCAAGAATTTCTGGGAGGATTTTCCAGAAAGTAAGAAAGGAGGAGAATTTTAGAAAATGTATTCCTGATCTAAACAGCCTGGCTGCAGGAGAAATGAGATAAGCTGGGAGGGATGGCATGTGGAGCTTGTGTTGCTTTGCTGCTCATCTTTTGTCTGGTCAATCCATCTTATTATCACCCACCTGCTCTGTTCCAGGTCTTTCTCGGCAACATGGTGCATGCCATCCATGGGGTTGAGTATCCTGGTTTCAGGAACCCAAAATGTGGAGTAGTGCTGTGTCTGTCAACGACTGCCTTCAGTCGAGGCACGGAGAGAAGCAGCTGGATGTGGGGAAAGGATTTTGGAGCTGCAAGTGGCAGGATTTGGCTTGCAGTTGGATGTGTGTGATTGGAATAAGTCTCATTTAGAAGACTTTGAAAGTGGTTCAGGTGACCAAAAGGAAGTTGGAAAAGGCAACCATCAGAAATAGTGCCACTGCCCTTTGTAATGACTCCTACCCCAAGGAACAAGAGCCCTGCAGAGCCCCACGAAAAGGTGCAGACACGTGGCTGTTTCTCATTAGCTTCCACTTTTCCCTCTGGAAATGCTTCCCGTGCCTTTCTCCCACGGCTTGTCAGTAAGTGTGCGAAGGAGAGGGTTTAAATCTAAATGGAAGGGGTTTATCTGATTTACAGTAAGTAGATTTTTCATTTCAAATGGCAACACACAGAGCCCTGTGCATTACCTTGTATTGGTATAATACACACACACACACATCATGCATTTATGCCTAGGATATAAAAATAATAAATTATTGCAATGCTGTGTGTCTGCATAGACCTAATTCATGTAGTACAGCATGTTTATCAAAGGACAGTCCTTAATTGCACACTGGTATTTTTTTAATTAGTCATTAAGTTGTAAGACTGTCTCTCTGCTGATGTATGTTCTCCTTATTTACAGTGTGAGTGACTTCTGCAGCAATTCCTGATTATAGTTTTCTATTCTTTAACAATACACAAGATTTCAAAATTGGGTTGTTTTGGGGGGGGTTTGTTTTAAGAATAAACCCAATTATACATTTGAGACTCTTTTACCAAGGAAAGCCAAAATAGTGTATTTAAACAATGGTTGTTCTCCCTCTCTTAGGGACATTTTCATTCTGTTTTCCCCTCTAACATATTTATTAGAACTGTTCATTCTCTGTTACAGCCAGAGAAAAAAACTGTTGATTTGGAAACACCACTGTAGTTTAGTCTCTGGAAGAGAGGCAGGTAAATTGAAATAAAAAGAGAAAATTAATAGGAATTTGCACTTCTCCTTTGGGAGAAAGATAAAATGAATTTGAGAAGGAGGTTCTGCTCCTACTTAGTGTTGAACTTGATGAAGTTGCCCAGCTGATCACAGCTCAGTGGAGGAGGCGCCGCATTTGATAAAACCACAGCAAAGGGAATTCAAGCAGCAATCCCCTTGCAAGGAGAGGGGTTATTAATGCTGAGGATCGCCGCTCCTTCGGGGGTTTAGCTTTATTTTTTCTTCCTGCTGTAAGCAGTTGTCGGCAATGAAAAGAAGTTAATACAGCGGTGTGGGGGCTCCAGGCCAAATGCACGGAACATCCATCCTCGGGCACCTGTGGAAGTGTTTGGGATCTGTCTCCTGTGTCCTCCTCCATCAGGAGCAGCAGTGGATGCTCCCAGTTCACCCTCAGAGTCACTGGTTGGTGACACCAGAATTCCTTAGCCACAGGACATGGTGACAAGCCCTGGGCTGATGTGCCCAAGGTTCTGCATGCTATGATGTCCACGGTACCTTCAGCTTCATAAACCTGCTACCCTGCATCATAAACTCATAAAACCCCCAAGAACCTGCATTTTCCCCTGCTCCTTTCTTTTTCAAGGTGAAATAACAATTTCTTCTTCACATCCTGCTCTGGCAGCCCAGTGGAAAGACAATGATCTTGCACTGTACCATCTTACCCAAACCTGTGAGGTGATAGCTGGGTGTTGCAGGAGATGAGAAAGGAAACTGATTTAGTCAAGGGTTTTTACATCAAGTGTTGATGCCAAAATATGTTCCTGCACATAGCAGCAGTAGCAGAGCTGGTGCAGTAAGGGTCAAGGCAGCTGTTTAAATTGCTGTGTTATCTTGCATGCCTCCCCCAAACCTGCCTTTCCCTAAAAATCCTCTTCTCACATGGCCATGCCAATAGCAAGGTGTTGTGACCACTATGCTGCCAGTAGCCCTATTTTTCATTGCCACTTACCTTTTCTGTTCTGCAGGGCAGATTTCTCTGGGTTTATTTATTCCTCTATTAATGCAGCACAGCCCTGCCATGGTTTCCCTTTGGCAGGAGGCACTGCATGGCAGAACTCACGTCTGCGACTCGTAACAGTGCAACCAGCACCTCCAAAATGTCCATTCCTGTGACAGCCAGGGGCCTCCTCTTTGCAGACTTCCCCTCCCATCACAATTAACCTCCCCATGATTATCAGTTATGAGAAGTTTTAAAACTTTTCAAGAGGCAGTGGCTTCGTTGAGGCAGCAAAGCTGTGTATGGAAATATGAATTAGTAGCGTGTGTATCGGCAGGATAGACCATCTGCTGTGCTCAGCACCCGGGTTTGAAGCTGGTTGGCTAGCAGGACAGCATGTGTTTACAGAAAACCCTAACAGTTGTAAAGGAGCCATTTAGGTTTATCGTGTCAATTCCTGTACAACTCCACACGGAGAGATTCCTTTCACAAACTCACATAAAAAAGACAGATAGACTAGTTTTGACCTCTCTCGAAACATTTGACGGTTAAGCTTGTTGCAAGGATAAAATATCTAGAAGAGGAAAAAAAAAGTCTTGTCATTTCCCCCTCTTAAGCATTAGACTTCTTCAATGCAACATCCATTCATAGCTTAGTTCTTGCATTGTAATTTAACTGCCTTTTATTTTCCTTCTGAGATACAAACGCAGGAGCTGTACATGATTTTCATACCACATTATGCAAGATATTGTGGAAAAGCTGCCCAGAGTAATGGCTCCATTTCAACGTGATGCATATGCCAAGATACAGGGATCATTTATTTTTCTTAAAAAATTAAATGAGGATGGGATTAAAAATGTTATGTTTTGCCTATATGAGCAATATTCCTCTATCAGCCATTCCAAACATATTGCCTCTTTGTAGCTCCTCTGTAATACAAATTGTCCAAGGGAAGGCACATGGTAGCACACCAAAGGGGTTTATGCTGCTGCATGAGCATTCTTCTTTCCGGGGACTTGCAGAGCACAAATATTCCAAGGACAGGACAGAACAAAACCACATTGGCCCTGGGGATGCCTCTGGACCAAGCACTCGGTTGTTTTCCCATACTTGGAGGAATTACTAAGAAAACAATCTCTTTAGTGAATGTGCTGAATCCATTGCTTAGCAGACACCCATGTTGTACCTATGATTTGTGTGTGAATGGATGCAGAGAGAAAAGGGAATGTTCTCCTACGTCCTTAACCAAGCCCTTGGTCATGGTGTCCCGTGTGTGACTCTGCCTGGCTCTTGGACTGAGAAGACAAAATAGGAAACAGCCACATTTGACACATCTCTCAGATAACTCCTTCCAATGTGCAAAAAAAAAAAAAAAAGTATTTTAATACATAGGTCTTAAGACTTCAATCATTTTTTTTTTAATGCTTGATTCTTTTAATGGAAAAATTCATGAAGTAAGATGAAAGATGGCAAGATGAGAGATGGCAGGATGGGGGAGAAAGCTTGCTCTTGCAAACATACCCACCTGTTTTTAAGGCCCTTCATATAGATGCGTTAGGACTGGGGATCAAAAGCTTCATAAAAACAGACTGTAGCCAATATCCTAAATAGGAACACAGTATGTTGGTAGTTCGTGAAGGATCCTGCAGCTTATATGAAGTAGTAAGGCTTGGGTAAGGACAGGATAATGGTGACATGAAGGGAAATTACCCGTTTATAGGCCAGGTGCTGTACTCTTAAGAATCCTTCCTCTAAATTATGCCTTGAGTCCTTAGAAATGAAATATCAATGTATCACTATTACTGTGCATTACTATGATTAGAATCACAGAGGTTTAGATAACTTCTGCTTACAACCTTGTGCATCCGTGTCTATATATTATATGTGTGTGCATACATATATTTGTTATTACTATTTTTTTATACATATATAAGTTCAAAGTTCCTTTAACCTGACCAACAGCTCATGCTCATGTGAGTCAGGATTTGGTGCTCAGTAGTGGAGGAGCAGAACAGGGTGGATCAGGACTGTCAGATCCTCTCTCCAGGAAAGCAGCAGATTAATACAAAAACATGAGCACAGGGTCTCTCCTGTGGATTGCATTCCGTGTTTAGGGACATGAGGGAGGGGAGGGCATCCCCAGCTGGGTTGCACAAGGTCACTGCAGAGGAAGCAAGCGCCCAGGACCAGATCTGCGGATTGGTGAAGCACCTGCCACACCCCTCAGTGACCAGGGGGATGCTGTGGAAAAGCCCTGTCCCCTCTAAGAGCAGCATCTAATGCAAGTGGGAGAGCAGAGCCCTGGAAAGTCATCAAGAAAGAGTTTGGTGACCCAGGTGTTGGAGCCACCTCTTTGCTCTCAGGTGCCCACCATGGCCATTTGCATTAAGACACTTTCAGGCCAGATCACAACCACTTGTCTGGCCCAGGAAATCTGCTAAAAAAGAGCTGTTTTGGGGAGGTAAGTTACTGATTCAGTTTGCCAAGCTGTCATGGTGGAGTCATCTGTAATGGAGCCTAAGGCTGAATCCTATTTTTACATTTGCAAATGTTACAATCCAAAATTTCATTTTCGTATTTAAACTGTATGCCTCCAGTTTCCTGTTCTGATTTTTTTTGTGATTCAGTTTTCAGTCCATGGACCTGCGGGCAAGAAATGCAGTGACTTTGGGTGTTGTGTTTCTATGTGTCATTGTTTTATTATTATCATCGTGGTCATTGTCATTATTATTATTATCACCTGTTTTGGAGGGATTTTTCTTACCTGCTCATTCCTCTTGGCTGGTGGAATGCAGTTCAAAGAAAAGCATGAGAATGCCTCTGATAGCAGCATTTTTCAGACTTTCCCTGAGCATCCCTCCCGTTTGCCTGCGGATGGGATTGGGCGCTGCCCGCGCGGAGCAGAGCAGGGCAGCCACGCCACATCATCCCACTGCCTATTTTCAGGCTGTGTGCTGTGCCCTCCTGGGTCAAAGCGAAAATGGGAGAGGATGGCAAGCCAAAGCGTGGGGAAGATGACTCACTGGATTATTTTCTGCATTTCAAATATAACCCTTGAATTCTTGCCAATGTATCGATACAGTCAGGCAGCAAGCCTCATGTATTCATATTTATTTATGCTACGTAACGCCTCAGTCAATACACTTACCTATTTTTTTATATTTTGTTTATTTGTTTTTTTCACGTATTTTCTTCAAAACAGGCACCAAAGGAGCAAAACTGCAACCCACCCAATGCAATTCCTGTAAACTCAGTGTGCCAAGGTTTCCAACAAGCACCATCTCCAGTAATCACAATCATTCCCTCTCCAGGCCTTACTGATACTGGTCAGAATGGTTTTGGAGAATGGACAGCCCCTGATCTTTCTGAGGAAGGAAAAGGCAGCTCAGCTGAGGTATGTTTTTACACAAAGTGGGGTTATCTTTGCTCCTCTATCTTGTATACAGATGCAAAACCCAGCCCTGCTCTGGTCTGCATGTCCCATTCTCTGTTTTGGCAGCGGAGAAGAGAATGGCTCGGGTGTTGGAGAGGTGAGTTGAGGCTGTGGTTATTGGGGAAAACTTGAGCATGGAGCTCGTAGAGAGAAACAAGCTTGAAACCCCAACAGAAAGCTTCACCATCAAGCACTTGGTCTCAGGAATCATTTTATTTTCAGAAAGCAGGGCGTAAATACAGAGTTAATTACGACCAGAACCCACAGCAATAACCTATTTATGGGAAAATTCTAGTCCTAGTCTAGAAGAGCTGCAATCTTATCCTGCCATCTGAAATTTGTTGCTTTATTGAGATTACATTCTCAAGTGAAAAAAAAAAAAAAAGAAGTGAGTTAGTTTGATAAGTTTACTGCCCTTTGTCAGGATGGTAGTATTTTTTGCTGCTTTGAAAATAGATGTTCCTGTTTCTATGGCTGTATATTTATCCCTTCTTTTAGCTTTTTCATTACTGTTCCCTTTAATCATTTAATGAGGAGCGTTTAGGTTCCTGATGATTTAAAATTATGACTCACAGAGACACTGGCAATATCTTTGCTGGAGAAACGTTGATCCTCTAACTTTAAGACTTTAAATTCAAACCACATGTTTTTGCCACTAACTCCAAAAAAACAACCCGTGGAGTTGTGTGACTGTCACTAGAATATAAACCAAAGCCATTCTGCAAACAAAAGCTGCAGTATTTAAATTGCTATTACGGTCAGAAAAGTGACTATTTTAATCATCGCTCTGCTTTACCCGGGAGATCTGCTCCCTCTGCACATTCCAAATATCTCTGCAGATTTTTATAGGCTGAAAGGAGATTTTACTGCCTTACACCCCTCTTAGCCCTACGGAGGCCGGCCAAGGCAGGCGAGTGAGCCAGATTTGTTCCAGACTCACAGATCCACAGGAGTGCGAGCCGAGCTCCCGCGGCAGGACCGGCCGAGCCGAGGATGCGCCCACCGGGACGCGCGTCTGCGCTCCCCGGGAGCTGCAGGGTGCAGGGCAGTTCGAGGGGCAAGAACAAAACACAAAGCCAAAACCACAGGGGGTTTCCTATAAACTGGTGCGGTTTGAAAAGGGGGAAAAGAAAAAAAAAAAAAAATCCCTGAAGGGCCTCTTGGGCTGGAACAGCTTTTTTTTTGAGTGCAGCTACCTGGATGGATCCTGCTGCAAGGGCAGGGGCTCTGAGTAAGTGAAAAAATAAATTTCAAAAAGTAGTAGATACTGAACTGGGAAACTGAAAATAAGAGGATGCAAATGTCTCAAGGGGATTTTCTTTTCTTGCTGGCTTTGAGGAGCTAATTCAGTTCCTTTAATATTTTCCTCAGGTGGACACTTTCTTACAGAGTTCTGGGTGCTGAGCTTCATCCTCTTTGGTCTCCTACAAACCCAATCACTGCCCCTCCCAACCCTCAATCCCCATTTTGTGTCTTTGCTACTTTAAGAATCGAATCCCATTTAGAGAGTGGCTGCTTTAACTCCCTATCTTCATTTATGAAATGCAATATATGTATTTTATATCAGTGAAAATCCCCTATTACAGTATTGGGAATGTTCCTCTGATATGCATGAATTCAAAATAAATGTTGTTAGGAGAACATCTAATTCATTTTAGATGGTTTTATTAGGCGTCTCTTAACAAATCCCAGAGTATGTAAATGAAATATAACTATACGTACATATTCATCAGTCTGTTCTTAGAATTAAATATGAGCGCTGTGACATTTGGTTTTAAGGAATGACTAATTAACATGTGTGCAGGATGTTCTCATCTTTCTGCTTTGGAGTCCCAGAGTCAGGGAAAAGCAGACAAAGTGTATTTCCACTCTTTCTATCATAGTTTGCAAAGCAGAAAGCTGCTCACGACAGCCAAGAACTTCTCAGGCGTTTCTGTACCTGTTGGGTGCTGACACAGGGCCCCTTCTTGAGTGTTTGGTGTTGTTAAATGTCATCTCGTGTGCTCTGGGGCCAGGAGTGCATTAAAAAAATCAGCTTTGCAGCCGACCTGGCTTTTAATAATCACACCAACAAGTCACAGAGCACAATAAAGAGCAGGACAGCTTTTGGAGTACGGCCAATGTGCTGTTGATTTACCTCCACAACGGGATGCTGAAAAACTGGGCTGAGCTGTAGGATGCTCCCCATCCCCACCATGCCAGAGATGCTCTCTAGGAAAACCTGGGCTGGATCCTCTAGGGATATTTGGGGGGTAGATGCCTCGATGCCATGCTTGGGAACACCAGGCTTTACTGCACTGCTGGTAAAAACCCAGAGAAACACCCACATTACTTTTTCAGCGGGGCTGGCTCGAGTCGCTTTTGTGCAAGAGCAAAGTGTGTGCAGGGCATACACTTTTTGCAGCAGAAAAAAGTAAGTTTAAAAAAAAGGAAACCCACTGTAATGTCTTTCTGAGGGTGCTGGGGGGGGGGGCGAGCACACCACACCGCCCCGTCTGAGCGCCCTGGAGAAGTTGACCAGAACAAATCTCAGCAGGAACACACAAACCTCTATTATACCTTTTAAAAAGCTCCCCACTGAATGCAGCTGGGCAGATGGGAAGGGCCCTTTTATTTCCTTTTTTCTTTCTCCGCCTGAGTTCATTCTTTCCCTTTGGGGGAGCCAGGTTCAAAGACATGCCAAATGCATCAAAACCTTCCCAATAAAGTCCCTTTCACCTCCCAGCAGAGTGGGGACGGGACTGGAGCGTGCTGGGAGCGCTGGGTCTGATGCTGACTTTCAGGACTGTGTGTGGTAAATCGTGTGCACATTTCCCAAAACAATGCCCTGAATTGGACATCTAATTCCCTGGAAATTAAATCCCTCAGCTGGTCAGGGAAAACAGGAGCCAAAGAGATTAAACAGCGCAATAGGGAGAATCTTTGAGGGCTGATGGGGGTATTCTTGTGGGATTGTTGGGGTATTTTTTTAATAGCAGAAGGGTAGAAAAGTAGTAGTTTGGTGTTGCTTCCACTGTTTTAATTTGAAACATGAATTCTCCTCTTCCTCTCCCAATAATCCCCATGAAAAACTACCTCTTTATGCGCATTATCCAACAGGTGAGCTCTGTCCCAGCAAGCACAGCCCTGTTTCAGGATACAGAATTAATTTCTGAGTCCTTGGGATGAGTGGAGGAGGATGCTGCAGATGCAGAGCCTGTTCCCATGGCCGCAGGCACCTCACATCCTGCTCAGGTCCCTACTAGAGCCTGCAGCTGCCAGCATCTCCCTTGCGCTGCACTGCCCACCGTAGCCTTCACTCAGTCCTAGAGCAGGATAAATTATTTGCCCCGGTGCCAGCTCAGCTGGGATTGGAATCATTTGGGTGTCAGAGAGGCCAGAAATGGGGCTGAGATGTCCCTGTTGATTTTTTATTGCTGGTGTGCTAGATATGAGCAGGTCCAGCCACGGACGCTCCGGTGCGGCGCAGCAAGTGGCTGGATGCTGGATAAAAGCACAGTCCCTGCTCCTCAGGAAGCGATCTTTCCCCGCAGGGCTGCTTTTGAACTGCTACAAGTCAAAACTTAGTGGGCCTCACAGTGGCAATTTTTTTTCCCTTAAAAAAAAAAAAGCAGTTTCCTATGTATTTTTACTGACAAAAGCCTGACGCTTCCTTTATATGCTTTATTTTCTTTCTCCTCTGAAACGATCGTTAGACAAAAGCAGTTTTGCTGCTGGTTAATCAAGAGAGTGATGTGGCCCTGCATTTTAATCCTAAACCAATTAGCAGGATTTGACATCATGCCATTAGACTGCTTGAAACAAAAATCAAGGACAGCGTAATGCAGCTAGAAAAGAACAATAACCATCAGCACTGCCCTGTCAAAGGGGAAAGAAGAAATTTGGCTGCGTCTGTAATTTCCAAGCAATCCCCCTTCTCTCAAACCTGAGCATTCAAATGAGGGAGCTAAATAATAATGAGAGGGGGAAATGTTGAATCTCTAATCACATTACCCTAAAAACTGCACCGTTTTAAAAGCAGAAATCGCTGCTCTTGCTCCTGAGCCAGCACAAATTGGTTGCATTTTCAAACCCTGAGTTGTGGTTTATGATTTCTGTCGCGGGCGCTCCGTGCTTTGCAGGTTGCACGGCGCCTCAGATGCAGATGCACAGCGGGGGGACGAATGCGCCAGCATCCCTAAGAAACAACTTCCTGGACATGGAAATGTTTGCTTTGTCCAAACCGCCCTAAGATAATTAATGAAAAAAGCACCTTTTAGCAACTGTACTTTTTGCTGGCAGGGACGCACCTTGCGGCTGGTCCCGCGGTGGCAGCGGCGCAGCCTGAGCTGGTGGCCGGGACCGGAGCCGGCCTGGCAGGATTGCCCAGGCCACGGCTGCTGCCCGTGGGCACAAACAAGCCTGGCAAAGATACAGGGTGAGAACAAAACTGCAGGCAGGCCCCGGGGTGCAGTATTGGAGGGATGAATGCCTAAAGCACATCGGGGAATCCGCGCCTTGCTGCGCGCTCGGGGCTGGCAGCGGAGAGCGGAGCAGGAGCGAAACCCAGCGTCTCGTAAAGCAGCATATGGATAGAGCACAAATGGATGGGGTTTTATGTCCTGTGCAATATTTTCATTGATATTTATTTTGATTTAATTTGGCTAATGTGCAGGGAGAAATGAAAGCGTGCCATACTCCTCAACATCTGATGAGGAGCTGAATACTTTTTAAAATTAGTATTCCCTCGGAGGCATCGATCTTTAAGGTCTGCCCGGCAACTGTGCTGGAAAATCATGAGTTACTCCATGTAAATCACAGGATGACCCTTGGAGCAGCAGATTGTTGTTTTAATATTGAATTTTTTCTGTTAGTATTACAGTTTCTAGTCTTTCTGCTTCAGCCTTTTTGTCCATAACTTTAATTTTCCTTTTAATGAAAGTGGAGTTTTCCACAGTCTCAAACCACTTCACAGAGAGTGTTTTTAAAAAAAATATTGATAAATTATCATGAGATTTGTTATAAAAGGGTGAAAGATGACGATTGTCCTTAGCCCTGCTCTGGGAGAGGAGAGGCTGAAGTGGAGCCAGGAGCGATGGTCACAAATTGTTGCGTGAGGTTGGAGACCAGGGTGCAAATCTCTGCCAAAGACTTCCAGGGCAAAGTTGGGCAAGCGACATAAATCTTCCTCTCTCATAGCTGCCATCTGCAATACGGGACAAAAAGAGCCCATTTCCTCCACAGGGATCTGTGTATAAATGCCTTAAAACTGGCAAGGGGCAGCAGCAATGGCAGGGCCATGTGCAGGCTGGAGAGGGACAAAAAAAAACTCCCCAGAGAGGTTAGCGGCAAATAAATCCTCTGCCTCCCCACCGAAGCAGCTTCCAGAGCTTAGTGGGTCTGAATTCTCAGGGAATAAATTTGTGAGAGGAGGTTAGGGAGGGTAAGGTGAGCAGGGGCCGGGGGGTACCCAAAGCACCACCTCAAACCCTCCCTTTGCCCTGCCAAGGCGTCCCCAGGGCTGCCTCCTGCTGCACCACCGGGATTTTAATGCCCCGCTTCCCTTGCCTGTTAATAAAGGAACAAAAAGCGCTTTTGCCTCCTCAAGGGTGTTGTGAGACAAAGTTGGTAAGTGCTGAAAAGAAACCCAAACCCGAGGAGAAAGCTGGCTTTGTTGCCTTCGGACACAGACCACTGCAGACCTTGCTCGAATTTTGCTGTAACATCTCTTGAATGAAAACGTGTTCTTCCAAAAAACCCATCAAACACGTACTGGCTGGAAACGGCTGCCAGGGGACTGAAAGGAACTGCAGATTATAGATCCTCAGGGCTCTTGTGGCAACAGAATGTTTGTCCCGTGGATTTGAGCTGGATCCAATGAATCCAAAAAGTGCAGGGAGTGACTGTTTAAATTGTCCTGTAGGAAAAAAGGGAAAAAAACCCCGACAGGCTAAATAAAGCAAAAAAAAGCAAAACAAGAAGCAACAGCAAGAAACCACCTTTATATAATAATAATAATAATAATAATAGTAATAGGAATTGGACAGGGAAAAGAAAATTCAGAAGGTCAAAGGCTAAACCTCCACCTGAATTTTAAACTGAATTGGAAAGGAAAGGGAAATAAATTCAATTGGTTAGACCTTGTAAACTGGGCTTTAAAAAAAGTTTCCAAGGACAACAGCAGCACCAAACTGAATTTTCAGAGTCAGAGAGGGCACCTTGAGGTACCAGTCAAAGAGAAAAAGGATTGTATAAAAGATTACTGATCCTGTGTTTCTTCTGCCCTGCATCTCACTGAGCTCTACAAAAGTAAAAATTGTATTTGCATATTTCAAACTTGTGAATATCATGATAAACATTTTCCATTCACAATTTCCACAGGAAAATAAATTTCTTATGGAATTAATTTTTTTAAAGTTATTCTAAACTAGATGAAATCTAACACTAAAAAAAAAAATCTCTAGAGCAAGACTAGAGCAAAATTATCACAAAATGGAGCAGAAAAAGAGTGTACCCACAGTCTGGCATAACTGAAGCATTAATTACTGGAAAAAGCTACCAGAAATAGTTAAAGAAATGGCATCTTTAACAAAATGGTGGGTTTCTGCTGTATTCTAGGCAAGCAAATATATTAGTCAACATCTGAAATGTGATGCAGAGAAAATATTGCAACTGCTTTGTTGGTTTCAGGTGCGTATTATATTTGTAAAAACAGATGTTTTATCCTTAATTAAAAAAAAAAAGCATTGTCTCTTTGAGATCTTTGGTTTATTTTGCCTAATTTCTAGATTCAGAAAGTGAGTTCTTTTAAAATTATTTTACTATATTTTATTTTCAGCTACAAAGTCAGCCTCCTTGGGCTTGGATTAATTTGATGTGCATCCATCTTAATTGAAGCGGATCCATTTCAGCCTTGGCAGCGCATCGATAATAAACAGGAACCAAACACCATTTGGCAAATTCCAATCTACCGGCAAAACCAGGGAGCAAGCAGAAAACCTGGGGCCATCTCCTGGAATCAGTTCCTGGGCTGCGGCTCCGTCTTTGTATGTATATGATTTTATTTTATTTTTTATAGCCAAGCAGTTATCATCATAATTGTATTTGTAATTTCAAAAGTACATTATCATACTAATGGATGATGAGCACTCAACAGTCACAAGAAATAATAATTAAAGAAGTTCTCCTGTCCTAGCAGGGACAGTGTTCCCTAATCCCCATTATGGAAATTGGTTAAACCAAGAGAATGTTTCTTTTATAGTTTCAGCTCTTCAGAAAGTCTTTGATGTCCTGAGCCAAAGCAACGACCCATCAGAAACAGAAATATGTACTTTCGTCCTTTATGCCAGCTTTTTACTTATATCTGCCATTTCATTTCCCCTGTAATATGGGGGTAAGCCTTAGCCAACATCTTCATTTTCATTCATTAATGAAATCATGGTAATATCCCAGTTTTCACTTAGCTGTGTCCCAGGCACTTTGGAGGTGTCTGTCACCATGGATTGTGTATATATAGAGAGAGAGCCCTCAGCCCAAAAATGACCAGTCAGTGAAGTTTCTCAATATAAAAAAGGTCAAAGTACTACAGGACTCTATTGTTACCATTTAAAACTCCATGAAGTATTAAAATCATGAGTGTGGGAAAGCTGGAAAACACAACTTGATATCACTGTGGCTGTTGGTGGGTTCTGTTCTCCCTCTCTGCCCCACACTTATCAGTTGCACTTCTCACACAAATTTCCTTTTTTTACTGAAATAAAAGGTCACTTTGTGCCATGCCAGGAGATGTTCTGCTCATCCACTGTTTTGCTGTCCTTGGCTTTGATCAACATAGGTAAACTTCATCCCTAAATAATTTGAAAGGCAATAAAAACAAGCACATGCAAAATTTGCCACAGCTTCGATGTTCTTGAAGAGGGGGAAAAAAATGTCCTGAAAAGCTCTCTTTATTAATATGAGATGGCAAATATTTTTTGCTGTTTATTAAATCACATGAAAGGTTAATTATGGTTAGCGACTGTGGGTAGAAAACAATTCTTGGAAGATGCTTTTGTAACAACAGGTTGGCAGTATGCAGAAGCCATCTGCTTCCTGCAAATGTTAAGGTACAATCTCAAACTTGTGAGGTTAAAAATTACAGATTGCAGAGTAGTTTGGTAGAAGGAAAATCCATGTTGTGTTGATGTAAAGTTGCTCAGTCTCCTTGACACACAGCCTGGAAGGAATGCCAAGTTCCCTAAAGGACGATATTTGGCTGGAGAGGACCCTCGCTCGGGGTATTCTATGCTCACACTGGCTGTCTACACAGCTAATTAAGTCATTTTTGTGCTGTGATTCATCTTTTTTAATACAAGAATTGGTTTCAAATCCTGACCTGTGAATAGGAGTGGATTGTGGCTATAATATTCTGCTTTCAAGTGGGGAATTCAGCTCCTTCCATGAAGGAGAATAGATAAAATCATTATCAAGGAGACGCACTTCTGAAACTTGTTGCATCAATGTGTGGACTTCACCATGGCTGCAAACTCTTCCTGGGCAGCAGTATCGGTAAGAAAAGAAGAGTTTTCACGCCCATTTTATACATAGTGATCTGGGCAAAAAGCTAGGGAGGTTTGTCTGTGAGCACACAGGGAGGTTGTGGCTGATGGAATTAAACCCAGATTTTACCGATCGCAGTGAAGTGCCTTAACCAGAAAACCATTCTTCCCCTCTGGGTCAGCTATGGTGACTTCAGCACTTGGGCTGGGCACTCAGATATATCGATCCTTTGCCAAGGATCAGATTTAATTCTGCTGGATCTTCCATTTCTGGAAAATGTCACCCACTTTATCCTTCCCCTCTACAGATAACATTGCCCGACTTTACCTGCTCCCCACCAAGGAAAGACAGATTGAGCCACCTGTAAGAGAAGGGATGGGGAAATGCCCCCTTCACTTTTCAGCCACATAGGAAGAAATTGTTTTGGGTTTTTTCAGAAACTCTGACCTGAACTGATGGCATGCAACCTTCAGCCCCTTCGCTGCTCCCCTAACCTACTTACAACCTCTCCCCACACTCATCTCTAGGAGCTGACTGCCAGCTGGCTGCTGTGTAAAATGGCTCATTTAGGAAAAATTTCTTCTCTGAAAGGGTGGTCAGGCTTTGGAACAGGCTGCCCAGGGAAGTAGTGGAATCACTATCCCTGGAAATGTTCCAAAGGTATGTGGATATGGTACTTGGGGACATGGTTTGGTGACAAACACAGTTGGACTTGATCTCAGAGGTCATTACCGACCCTAAGGACTCTGTGATTTCCAAGCACTGCCAGCAAAGAGACACTGAGTTGTTTACTGAGCAATAAAACAATCTGGGGGCTTGTTTCCTGTTACTCTGCCCTAAATAATTCTGTCAAGGCTATGAATGTCTGCAGGGGTTTCTTCTCCAGCACTGCCTTGTTTTTGAAAAGACATTTTCCAGATATATGACATTTTTTTAAAGTATCCTGTAAAGTGGTTTTATCTCCTCCTTTTGGGCTGGAGTTGGTGATCCATTCCATTATCAGCACTTCCTGCCAGGAAGGACATCCTGCCATTAAAATCCCTCTGGATGGAGGAGGGAGGGGCAGACCTGATCCTGTGGGCTCTGCTGCAGAACTCCCAGTCACCCATCACAGCCTTGCTCCCCAGGGCTGGCAGCATCCCTTACCAGGATCAGTAGCAGCAGGACCTGTCCTGCCTCGTCCCCTTCTGCTGCCAGCCCTGCTGCTGCCTCACTGCCTGTGAAACCCTGAGCTCAGGGCTGCTTGTGGGATGCAGGTGCTGGGATCTTCTGTTTCTGGGCTGAAACCACTGATGGGGAGGAAGGAACCAGCTCTATTCATCTCCCTGACATTTCGTCAACAGACCTGGACCTTTCCTTCTCTTCTTGTTACTCTGATCTCTTCAGTGAAACTGAAGATCATTGTGGGTAATACCAGTAACACTTTCATCAGGCTTCCCAGAGTGCCCTGCAGGAGTTGGCTGCTAGTGAGGGAATGAAACACATAGAAATTAGGGATGAGATGTTTCAATTCCACCGAAGGGATTTGGATGCCCAGCATCCATTAAAATGAATAACAATTCCTGTCCTGCCCTAAATGGCCAGAGCCCAAATTGCTCCACGAGATGGAAACCATCTTGGTTAATGCATGGACACTTAAGCCCTCAGCATCTGACTTCACTTATATTTCATTTCCAGCAAACTTGGTTGATGATGTCCAATGAAACACTTGCACACCGTTACCCTCTCCCCAGCAGCTCATCGGGCCGTCACTTGCCAGCTCCACTATCAGGGGAAGGTGATGAAGGTACCTAATTTGTTTGCAAGTTGGAGAATGATGGAAAAGGTTCCTCGTCCATCATGATAAAGGCTTTCAAAAAAACCCCAGACAAATGTTCCTTCCTCTCGTTTCGCCTGCGCTCCGCGAGGACATTTGAAACAGAGGGAAAGTTCAGCATAGCCATATGTACAGAGGGGATGCACACAAATCACAGCTGCTGCTAATTGGATCCAGAGATCTAATTGGTCCCTCATGGTGGCACCCTGGGCTGCTCTTGCCTCCCCTGACCTGCCACGGGGCTCAGCCACTCAGAGCATCAGGTCGCTCGCCAAGCAGAGCGGGCATTCAGGGCCTTGCCCAACTTGGGGGGAAGATGAAGACATAAAATAACATATAATAATATAAAATAACATAAAATAATATAAAATCACTCCAGGCGCTTGCTCCGAGGCTAATGCCTCATCCAGAAAGCATCCCTGCACCAAAGCATGGAGAAACACTGCTAATATTGCCAGAAATAGGATGTTTCCCACATCCCTTTCCTGCCCTAAGTGCAAAGCAACACGCCTGTCTGTGTTAGGGACTTCTGGTCTTTTTTAACCCTTTTTAGGACCACTGTCACCCCATCCAACTCCACATGTGAGCCCAACCATGAGCTCTGGACTTGGATGCTCCCATGTTACATGGAACAAAGTCCTGGGGAAGTGGGGAAGAAATACCCAAAGTTTGGTCTCAGGTCCACTTTAGTCCTGGAAAAGGCTCTGAGTCTTCTTTTATTATGCAAACCTCCTCAGCCAATCCTGATTTTAATAAAGTTGATTAATGATTGCGCTGTGGACAAGGACAGTTATTCCCTGACTTATGCTATGCCGTTTATGGAAGCTGTATCCTTAAATGAATTACTGCAGGGATCATTAAATTTTGACTTAAATTGGACATAGTAAGCTCATTTAAAAAAATAAAAAGCTTAGCAAGTTATATAAAAACTAGAAGAAAAATGAATCTCCTCAAACTGTCTCCCATCTCCTTCTCAAGCAGGAACCTAAAGGGCAGATTTGCAAAAGGAAGTTTAAATTTTGCAGGGCAAATCTTCATGAGGGCACTTTGAAGCTGCATTTGTGCAAGTCTTAATTGAATTATGGGCTCAAAATTTGGACCTTTATCCTCATTCAGTTTAAGAGGTCTCCAGATTTAGTGTTGGCAGTAGAAATATTGTTACCCCTGAAGAAGAAGGTGAAAACTGCCACCCTCTCCCTTTATGGTGTCAAAGGGTTTGGGGGGAAGTGGGTGCTGCTTCCATGCCCTGCGCTGTGGCAGCTGGGGATACAGAGACCCAGAGAAGAGGCACACAATTTTTAATGTGATTACCTTTAAAAGTCACATTAAAAAAAAAAAAAAGGCTTTTAGATTTGAGTACTTCTTCACTGAGCATTTTTAGAGAGAGGATGGAGATGTTGGACATGGATTTTTTTTCCTGCTTTTCAAGCATTTGAAAACAGTTCAGTTTTTGTTGATTTGTATAAAACTGCCAACATTACTCCTTGGTGCTGAGAACAATCACAGGAATGACCACGGGGCCTTGTGAGGGTGATGACAGACTGGGAAACATTGCCCAGAAAAGATGTGGTGGACCCTGGATCCCTTGAAGTGTCCAAGGCCAGGTTGGCTGGGGCTTGGAGCAACCTGGGATAGTGGAAGGTGTCCCTGCCAATGACAGGGCGTGGGACTGGACAAGATTTAAGGTCCCCTCCAACCCAATTCATTTTATGAATATTCATTCATTAAATAAAAAGGACTGCGCCTTTGCCTATGGATATGTTTCCAGCATGGGGGGAAGACTATGAGCAAAATTAAGGAGCTAAAGTAGGGGGGGGTTTAAGTAACAAACCCTTCTTAACACCCAGACCGTAAGCTCCAGTCACACTTATTCATCCCACCTTCCAAATCCCAGTCACACCATCCTGGGGGAAGGGGTGAGCACAGAGGGTAAAGGGATTGCAACAACATGCTCCCCATTCCCCATGCCTCTCCGTGTTTTAATTAAAAATCTTAATTAATTAATTTTTCATTTTGTGTCAAAATTCCCTTCAGTGGGATGATCAATGATGGACATAACTCTTGAGAAATGGAACTAGAGAAAAGAAAGATGCTTTTTTTTAATGACTTGTGCAGCAAACTCTAAAAGGCTGCACTTACTGCCCCTTCATGTGGACTTGATTGGTCATAGCAGGATTAAATTTCTGCTGTAATCCAGGAGATCTTGAAGTATATATTAATGTAGGAAAAAAAAAAAGAAAACTGGGCTATGCCTCAGATATTTGATAATCTATAAATGCTCTGCCCCAAAAATTTCAACACCTCCCTGCTTTTTACTTTCTGTCAGAAAGGGCTCAGCATGCAGGGGCTTCAGTCCTTTCTCCGTAACCCAGAACTGCCTTTCCTCTGGACGGAAATTTCTATTCCATCGCCATCTCGTGGCTCCCTGCAAAAACTGCTGGCTCTGCAGAACCCGCGTTGCTGGTGCTGAATTGCACGAAGGCCCCTTTTAAAATGCAGCATCCACTGGACATGAGACACACCGGGGGGGACTAAAATTAATATTGTAGCTGGGCCTGCAGCGGGGGAGTTGGGAGGGGAAAATGGGGGATTTCAACCCAGCACTCAGGAACTCACCTCTGCCTTTCGCAGCCACTCACTAACCTGTGTGGCACGGAGCTCATTGCCCAGTGGATTTGGGTTTGTTTTGTTTTGTTTTGTTTTTTTTTCTTTTTTGTGGGTGTGGGAAGGATCCTAATCCATGAGAAGAACCAGGAGGAAACTGTCCTTCAAATGATGAAAGATACCAAAGCTGTTATTCAGAGTGGNAAACTGTCCTTCAAATGATGAAAGCTGTTATTCAGAGTGAAATATCTGGCTTGCTTATCACAAAGTTTGGTTTGGAAGGGACTTTTCAAAGATCATCTAGTCCAACCCCCCTGCAGTGAACAGGGACATTTTTAACTAGACCTGGCTGCTGGGGTATCTTATGTCCATTAAATCCTTTTTTAAAAATTTCATTGATTTTTACAACACGTTACTTCTTTGACTAGTTTGAGCTGCACTGAAACAATGAAAGGCAAACCCCAGATTTATGATGGTTTTTATATTATTATCATGGCACTGGCACTGGTTAGGGAATGTCACTTACTTAAACCTGTGCAAGAGCCCCCTGTGCAGATTGCAAATGGGGATTTCTGTGATCATGCTGGGATTGCAGGGAGGGAGGAGGATGGAGAAAGAGCTGCAGGAATTGACATCAGTCTGAAAAATCTCAACTCCAAGCACGCCAGCTGCAGCTCTCCAGTCCAGCCCACTCCATTGAACTTGTCAAAATTCCCTCACCTTGATTTCATCCTGCTGGAAAGGGAGTCTTTGCAGGAGGCTGCATGTGTGCCCCTGGTTTTCCTCAGCAAAGCAAGGAGAGAGGGAATGTTGAAACTCAGCCGGTGGTTGGGAAATTGCCCCCCTCTAATACAAGCCAGACCCATGGAATCCCTCCAGGTCTCAAAATCCCTCCTCAGCCCAAGCAGGACTTTGATGAAGAAAAGCAGAATAAAAATGAACAGGAAGAAAGCGAGTTTAAATAAGCCCAAACAAGTAACAGAAGATTTTGAGAAAGCAAAGTGAGCAGCTGTGGGAAGCCCCAGCTGTTTCACTGCCCCAGAAGAAGCCAAGACACCACAGAAAATGCCCTGTTGTGGTGAATGGCGCGGACATCTTCAGGTCTCTCTGTAGCCATGTGCATGTGGGCATGAGCACCACGGGCAAGGGACGACAATGAGTGAATCTGTGAGCAGTTTTGCCAGTGAAGAGTTCTAGCAAAGTCTGTTTTGCTCAGCTTTGGGGCTTTTTGATGGCAGATTTCCCGTTTTCCTGGGAAAAATCTCCCTGAAGACATTGGCTAGTGGACTCTCACTTCACATCTCCAGGGTACATCAGCTCTGCTGCCCCATCTTCATCCCTGCTGGGTCTGCTTCACATCCCCTGTTTGCAGCCGGTTGGAGCAAAACGCACAGTCCTGTCCCCCCTTGCCTCCCCTCAGCGTGTTAAGACACAAACAGGGTTTTCCTTCCTCTCCAGCACGGTGCCACAGGCTTTGTGCTGCTTCTCTCCAGCCCAAGGAACATTCGGAACAAAGCACTGCAGAGGTCATTTGGGCAGTGTACTGAAAGGGACATTGCTGCCACATTTGGGACCTACTCTTAGGGCAGAGAAAAAGCAGTTTCAGGACCTGAAGAGGAAGGTGCAGTGGTTGTCATGTAGAACCTCTGGAGGGTGTCTAATCTACATTATCATCAGGCATTTAAAAGTATTTGCTAGAGGTAGTTCCCAGCTTACTTTTCACTGCACCATGGAGCAAGCCTAGAAACAAATGAGGAGCTAGTTCATTTGGCCCTTGCTGAAATGAATGGCTTCTTTTATACCAGTTTCCTCTCAGAAATATTGAGATTTAATTAATCCCTGGCTGGAAATAATGTACAGCATTGCCTAATCTCTAATTCAGGGTATCAGTGCTAATGCTCAGCATAAAGAATGAGGTTAGTTGAATGTACAGCTGGAAAATTGACCACTATCCCACCAGCCCAGTGCTGTTCACTGAGCAGCCTCAGTGCTGCTGCTGGGGGAGAGAAATCATTGCTGATGGTTGAATTTGGGACTGCATTATTGTGCTGAAGCTTTGCTGTCAGCCAAAAGAATGCCACAGCAGTGTGAGTCCCGGCTTCTCCACCCTCCAGTTCACTCCTGGCCGTGTGGCCAGTCCAGCTCTTGGTGCCACATTATCAAAGCCATCCAAGGAGGACGAGTCTCTACAGACACTGATGAGCAACAGTTCTGTATAATCTTCCTTTCTACAGCCTTGCTAGAAAACCTGCAGAGAAAACCTCCTGCACTGGTTACTCCCTCTAGCCCCTCCCTGGGAGTCAGGTGCCCATGTCAAGGTGCTGGAGCTCCTCAGAGGGGAGTGAGGCAGCTCCTGCTTGGGAAGGTTGGAGCAGGATGGCCGGCATGTGCGTGCTCAGCCAGCTCTGCTCTGTGAGGGGATCGCCTCCTTTTTTGGAGCAATCAACTGGCCTGTGTCTTTTGGGTCACTTCGGTAGCACTGAGTACTCCTGAGCATCCCCAGCAGCCCTGAGCTCCTGCTGCCAGCTCTCCCCTGGCTCTCACACACACAGAGGGATGCCAAGCTCTGCCCTGGCCCCATCTGCTCTGCCTCACACCTCCTGGAAACCGCTCTTCTTCCTCACCCTTTGCCCTAGGCTATATATAAAGGGCTAATCCCAAAGCTGGACCTACAAAGACCTTAGCTTCCGGCTTCAGGGTGGATTTTTTAACAAATGATTAAATAACCAGAGGAGAACAGCACAGTATCATCACTGAGCCGCTCCAAATTCTGTACGTGATTTCTTCCCCCCAGGAGGATGCAAACTGTGAGGAGTTGAGACGGGCTGATGCTTGCCAGTGTCCTTTGACAGGTTTTATCTTCATTTGCATTTTCATAGGTGAGATGAGAAACACTGGTTGGGTTTTGAATGAAAACTGTGGCAGCTTCAGTACAGAATATCCAGATATGTGCTCTGGGTTGTCATGTGCAGACTCCAACTGGAGAGAATCAGAGGAAAAGGGTCTATTTTTGGTTTTGCATCTAGTAATTACTCTGAACAAATGAGCAATGCATCTGAGAAGTAATCAGCAATCTTTTTTCAGGTTTCCATCTGGTAAAACTCTTGTAGGTGCTGTAACTTCAGAATAATTTCAGGCCTGTACTTCTCACTGAAGACTCTGAAGTTCGAGTCAAACAGTGAGTGGAAGAACACAGATTTGCTGTTTTGTCACTCGTGACCATTCAGAAAACTACTAAAACAACACTCCTCAGGGCTGTGAACACCTACACGCAGTAGTGCTGGATGCAGTGAGTTTTATAGAGTTCTAGAATATCCTGATTGAAAAGACTCACAGGATTCTAGGAGTCCAACTCCTGGGAAAGTAAAAAGGAAAGAAAGGATGAAGGACAACTGAAAGAACAGAAGAAAGAATGAATGAAGAAATGAAGAAATTTTAAAAAAGGAAAGAAAAAATATTAAAAGAGTCTGACACAAAGAGATATTTCCTCTTTATAACTTGTGAAGTTACACCAGGGTGAGAGTTCCTTTTGCCTCTAAATCTTGTTCTGCAGTGACAATGAAACAGCACAGTGGGGAATGGAGAGGGTTATGAGGATGAAAGGAAGGATGTTGGAGTCAGAGTTACACTCTGGACTTACAGTTTAAGTCCTACATGAAGGTTGGAGTCTTGCCATACGAGAGAGTGTTACAGCACACCAAGAGTGAAAATCCCACCACTTCTCCAGGTAGGATGAATTAACCCAGATTTGCAGGCTGGTTCCTTGGGAGGCCAGTGGTGATTCTGGGGTGAATTTCCCAGCTTTCTGTGAAACTGGGGTTTCACATCACTCATGAGCAAGTTCCACCCACTGAATTGGGGTGCCACAGACCCATGGAAAGGAGTGGGAGCAGAACAGGAGACCTTGGAGCTGTCGCTTTTTAGACACCAGTTATTGCAGAGTACTCTGTGCATCACTCTGAATTTAGGCTTGTTTTTTTATGAAAGCAATTGGCTGGCAAGATTGCTGTAAGTATTCCCAGCAGAGTTGTGTTGAGGGAAAAAAGATTCCTTTTCTTAATGGAAAATTTTGACTTTATAACTCAAAACTTGAAAATTTTAGCTGAAAACTGTGAGAGCCTTCCCCAGTGTGACTTCTTGTTTTCCAACAAAAATAAAAGAGCAGAGATGGAAGTGGAAAGTTTCTGTTTTCAATCAGAAGGAAATTTTCCTTTCCTACCAGTTCAAATAGCTGGTAGTCTCTAGTCTAGCCTCTCTGCCAGCCTCTAGCTTCCCTGTTGCTCATGGATCAGTGTTTCCCAGGAGGCAGAGGAAGTTTGCAGAGCTGAGAAAGGTCTGTGCTTGGCCACAGCCCTTTCTGAGCATGGACAATATCACTGGAGCATTTGCAGCCACATTGCCAGGGATCTCCTGGACACTGGTGGAGACGAGACACCTGCAGCTGTTGAAAAATACAAATCTGTTTCCAGGCAGTGATCAGCAACAATCTGATTTTCCATGAGAAGGTGGCTTTTAGGTCAAGAAATCGGGAAATATAAACTGTTTAACCCGGTGTTGTGGAGAGATTTGAGCAGCAGAAGGGGTGAGGTGGTGGCAGAACTCAGCTCACCATGAGCTCCTCTCAGAGCTGGGTGCCTTTGCCTTAACGAACCATTTACATTTGGGGTTTGGGGTTGGAAATAGGGACCGTGCAGGGACTGAGTGAGAAAAGCTCACCCTGACTTCAGAGCAGAACTGGTGGATTTGGTGGGGATGCTAAGGGCGCCCTCAGCAGTGGCCTCCTCCTTCCTCCTGGCAGTGCCACCACCACCTGTGTGTGGTGTCACCGTGGGCAAGGCACATCCAGTGACCTTCAAAGAAATAACTGCATTAGTTGGGGATAAACTGTTCCCCACATATCCCATCTCTGGCGAAAGCCTGGCCTGTTAAATTAAAACCCATTTTGTTAAGGGTTTTAAATGCTGCTTGCCCATATGCAGAATTATGTCTTTAAAGATTAAAAAATCCAATATAAACAAAATAAATCCAGGGAGCTGAATGCATGAATCATTATTTTAGTACATATTGTCCATTCTAATCTGCAGTCCAATTGTGAAGTCATTCAAAATGCTGCTTCTCAGTAATTAGCAGGAATCTAACTCTGAGCCAATTTCTGATTAAATGTGCTTAAAATCAATAAAACATCATGAGTGATTAGAGTCACGTGTGATTAGCCCTGTCGAACAAAGCAGAATAAGTTATGGCCTCACTTTAACTTGTCAAAAAACAGAACTGGGGGTGGGAATGAGGAGGAACAGCTGATATTTCTATAAAGGGTTTTTCCAGTTCTCTGCCTCTCTCTGCACTCCTTTAGAAAAGTGAAAGAATTGGTTTGTTGTCTGAAAATTACAGGCTGAAGGGGAAAGTTTGGGGTGGCTTTGGCTTCTCCCATGGGTTTGTTTAAGGATATGCTGGGAATGTTGTTCCTGCATCACAGCTATGAAGTTACTTGCTCCTGGCCTCACCTGCTCCCCGGCTCAGTCCTGACTATTTGCAGAAGGAAATGGCTGTACTATTTTATTTATTTCCCTTTCCTGAAAGAGGCACAAAGATCTCTTATCTCTCCCTATAAAGGGAGCGATGCAATGAGATATCCCCTGTCAGTAATGAAAATAAAGAGCAACAGCTCGAGCCCAGGTGTTGACTGAGAAGGATTAGAGGGTGAAGCTGCTGGCAAGATGGTTTCTCTCCATCCCGCTGCCGTGAATCTGGGCACTCACAGCACTCCCACCCCAGGATCTCCTGGGTACAAACCACCATCTCCTCCATCAATTTGGGGTCCAGCATGAGGTGCTGCTGAAGGAAAACGACTTTTTGGGCAAGCAGCTTTTGGCAGCACGTCCCCCCATCCCGGCAGCTCGGGGCCGGGGGTGGAGGCAGTGCCTGCACCCGGCTGGGAGGGAGACGGCTGAGATCTCACATGGGGGCTGTGTGGGGTGGGAGAGCTTCTCTGGAGCTTGGAGCTTGGCAGGGCTTGCCGGCAAAGCTTCCCTTGACGTCAGGAGATGGAGAACAACACTCATTTATAGCTACAGCTTCTTTCCTCACATCTGCACCGGCTGGACCCTCGGAGGAAAATCCGGCTCTGCGCTGCCTCTGGATCCAGCCCCAAGAGTGATGCTGCTGGGGCTGCTCTCTCCCTATCTCAGTCAGCACAGCAAAACCCACATCCACAACGTGCTCCTGCTGGTGGGCGCGGAGGGGAGGCTTGGGAAGCATTGTCCCAAGTGTATTTCTGCTGGCAAACTGCGTTTAATCGTCTTGTTTTGTGGCCTGTTTGAGAGGACATTGTTTTATTCAAGAGTATATCCACATGTTTGTTTCCTGCTCTTGGCAAGGTTCTGTTCTTCCACCAGTGAAGCCAGATGATATTAATAATAACAATAATAATAATAATAATAATAATAATAATAATTCTTCCCAGGAAACTCCCCATTTGCCTGTCCCATGGACAAGGGCTTGTGACTCCATGTCACACCTGGGAGATGCAGTGAGCCATCAGGGAAGGCTTGGGGAAAGACCTACAGGTACAGAGGACCTCCTTCTAAGAGGAGTCTGCTGTGGGTGACCCCATCATCCCAAAACACCATGCTGAGCTTCGGGTTCACGTGTCTTCCAATGGAAATGGTCTGGGAAGCCTCCAGTTGAAATGAAAATGAAAAGAAAGTTCATTAAATGGTGACTTGAGTCAAAATTAGTAATACAGAGTCAGCAAGGGTAGGCTGTGCATCATGATGTGCTGGTAGTCAGTCAGCATTACCAACAGGGACAATGCACCTGGTTTACCTTACATAAATTTCTTCTCTTTTACAGGTTTTCTTACTGCTTTTCTTGCAAGCTGCTCGTCTTTAATGGAAAAAAAAAAACAACCAAAACAACAACAACAACAAAACAAAACAAAACAAAAGAGAGGAGCAGATCCTCAGCAGATATCCATGGCAGTAGCTGAGTTGCCCCCAAACTACAGCAGCTGAGTCCCAGGGTCTGCTGTGCCCTGAGAGATAAATCACCCTGCACTGACCTTCTGGATGCAGCCTCCGCCTGGGACCATCTGTGCTCATCCCTGGTGCCAAGGTGTGCGTGGGGAGATCTGCTGCTTGAGGTGATGGGAGTCAGGACCATCCAAACAGGATGCTGAATAAAACCCAGGGCTGTATGTGGGAATTACATAAATCAGCTAATTATTCCTCTCCCTGAGCCCCCTGTGCATAGTTTGGTGTCTGAGCTGGGGTTTTTTGCTTTTCTCCAAAGCAGCTGGAGATGGGATGTTGAACATGGTGTGTTATTGCTCCTAATGGTATTAAAGAAAAACATCTCAAGTACTGGTTGGCATGTTTTGATTGTATGTGAGGGTAAAATGAGTGCCAGATTTGGAGCTGGGAAGACTTTCCTCCGGATCAGATTAGCAGGAGTTGTTGGGGGAGTGAAGCAGGGAGTTGGGGGAGCACTGGATAGAATCTCTCTCTTGGAGTTAATTTGGCATTTTCACTGAACAACTCCCCACTACAGAAGACCAGAGCCCTTGGTGGTTCCTTTTCTCTCTTCCTTTAGTGTTACTATTTGTGGCTTTATTTATTTGCACTAAAAGCCTTAAGCTCGTTATGGCATTTTTGCAAGTGTTTCTGTGGCTTGTGTTGAGTGAGTGTGTGCAGAGCAGTTGTTCCCTGGACTTTTGGACTAATGTTTGTCATATGATTGCCTGTGATTTCATGACCTCTGTGGCTGAAGGGAGCCCTGTGGGGTTTTTTATGTATGTGCAATTTAGCTTTTAATTAAGGCCTTGTTATCCAGGGAGTTGCAGCTTGGTTGGCTCGCATGCCCCAAGGTTCTCCTGGCTTGATACTGAAGTAAGGTAGCCCATATTTGGAAATATTCAGCTCATTTCTCTTGTTTCAGTTTTCCAAGCTGTTTGAATTAATCTTCAGTCTTCTCTTCCAATGTTTACTGAAGAACAGCAGTTTTTTTTAACACTCCCTTGTATCACACAGTGTGATCAGCCCAGCTCAGACAATGTGCATTCATGCTGGGGTCTGTTGCTCATTTAGCAGTCTACAAACTCCTAATGAAGTGCAGATGCACTGGGGAAGATCCTCCCTCCATGGATGAGCCCTGGCTCGGGATGCACCAAGGAGCCGTGGCGAGCAATTTGCAGCAGCCACTTGCAGGCATTGTAGAGAGTGCAGTTTTACTTATCTTCCTATTGACTCCTTCTTTTTCTTTGCTGAATGGCTTATCAGGTCCCTGGGTATAAATCTTAAAAGTACATTATACATGGGTGTAAAATCTATCTTTTTGCAGGAACATCAGTGGTTTCTGTTGGTTCAGGTTTTGGGTGAGCAGGCTGCCTTGTGCACACAGTTCAACTGATTTCCAGACTGGACTTCTTTTGCATGCACTATCTCCCTCAGCTGTCTCTAGGATACCCATAGAATTGGGAGCTTTGACAGATGCCTGGCTGCAGATTAACTCCAGATGACCGGAGCAGATAGGTACCAGACCCTTTCCCTCTTGCTCCTGCTGCTCCCCAAAGGAGGAATTTACTTGACAGCAAGTTCCCAAGATGCCACCACACTCAGCTGTTATACTAAAGTATCCTAGAGATTACTATTAGCAGGTTTTCACCCATCTGTGTTGGAGTCATTTAGCATAAGGGCAACTCAAGCTGGATTTTATGGCTGCGGTTCAGTATGTAATTCTGGATAATCATATGCCATCTCTATGCAGAAGTAGTAGAGGTGCCTCACACATCTGAATTTCCATCCCAGGCCAAATTTTGAAAACCAGGAGGTGTTGATATATTTGTAGCCAATGTTTTTATTGATAAAATGCACGTTTGTAAAATCAGGATGGATTCTGAGCTCAGATTTGGTGTATATTTCAATTTCCTTATATGTTAGGTGGGCTCCAGCATCTCCATCCTGGCCCAGTTTTAATGGTTTAGTGTCTTGTTTTGGAGAATGCTTTTTACTGATGCCTGTGATTTAAAACTGTTGATATCAGCCTCTCATTTTGCCACGAGCTCAGTGGTGAGGTGTTCACCTGGGTGCTGTGCTAATCTAATAATCTTCAGAAATCATTCTGGGGTGTTTAATATTCACACAGTGGCCAAACTCCGAGTTCAGACAGTAGTAATCATCACACTGGAGCATGGTCAAGATGCAAAGTTTGGCCTGGACCCTGTGGCCATCTGGTTGCAGGGAAACCAGCTGCCTCTCAAGCTAAAAATGCCCTTCATCCATCATGATAAATCCCCTTTTCTACTAAATAACCTTCATTCTTTAGCCTGCCTTCCTGAGTGTAAACGGCCATACACCTCAAACACGGTTGTTGATGCTATTTTAGGTTTCACGTGGTCTCTTGGGGAAAACTCACACCTGATACCCTGGCATTAAATGGGAGTGGATCAGCCAGACCTCGCAGAAATCCACGACCAGGTCCATGAACCTTGGTGGCGTCACCTGGGAAAGCAGGTGCCTGTGAATCGTTTGAGCCAAGGGGTGTAGAAAGGCACCTGTGAAGGGACAGGATTCTCCCAAAGGAAAGGCACATTCAGAGCACTTTCAATTTTTTTTTTTTTTTGTGATACAGGATAGGAGTTGCGCCTCCCATCATTGACTTCTCCATTGGTTGCTAATTGAGCAAGAGATATGCTGGTGATGCAGGAATTACCCCCCACTAAGTTCAGATGCCTCGAGTAGCTCAGATAAATCATGGTTTAGTCACTCATTTCTCTCCATTGATGCTAAAGGGAATCTAGAGCACCATCTCCAATGTAGACATCAACTCTGGAGACATCTAACATCCCTGGAGATGCGAATCTCAGCAGGGCTGCCTCTGCCTCTAAGCTTGAATATGAGAAAAGGGAGGCCCGGCTGAAATCAAAGGCAGTTAGAGACGTAAAACAGATGCAAAATGTCAAGAAAGATAAAAGCCATGAGATGGCCCATGGTCCTGGGATGCCAAGGGCACCCATCTGAAAATGAAGTAGCAAAACAAGAAAGCAGCAGAGAAAAAGGCAGACTTGGACCAGCGCGGGAGGAGAAAAATTTCCTTCCAACACTGAAAGTAACAGTTTCTAAAATCCACCTTCTCTGTCCCTCCCAAAATGTAAATGCTAGTAGTCACCCCTGTGAAAATCTGGAGCAGTTTTGTGGTAGTAAGTAGCAGATTCTTGGCTACTGAAGCCTCAGTGTGGCAGATGGGATTTTTGGAAAATGACACTTGCGCAGCCCAGCTGGTAACCACAGCTGAGATCTCCCTATTGGAGATCTTAGAAGTCAACGGCTGCATCGGCTTTGATTTCACTGGAAGCAGTGGCTGGGCTGCTGGAAATTGCACCCAGGTGTGAGGTGGAGAGGTCAGGCTTGGCCAGCAGCTCCCAGGGTGGTAACTGACCCGTTTCAGGCAATCCAGGCAATTCTCCCTGTTTTCCAGGAGAAATGTCTGTGTTAACTGTGATACTGCCGGAACCTCTGGCAGATATTTTTTGCCTTTTTAGGTGAGCTGTTAAAAATGTTTCCTCCCCTGGGCTTGGGCTGTATTTTTGGCCGATGGTTGGGCACGTCTTTCTGTCGCTGCCCAAGGTCCCCTGCTTTGGAAAGGCCAATCTGCTGCCATCCTGCTGCTAGACCAAGCCAGGAGCAGGCGTTTTCCACCCCCCAGCAGGAGAGGTTGGCACCAGGAAACAGTTCCCTTCTGAATCATGCGAGAAACTTGGAATATTAAACAATTTTTATTGAATAAAAGGATAGTGGATTGTTTTGTCTCACATGTGGCAAAATGAAAAGCAGTCAACAATTTCCCTCAAAAGTAAACAACGCAGCATTGGGCAGCTCTGCTGAGGCTGTTGTTGAAACCTTCAAGCTCCCAGAAAATTTGGAAGGAGTGTTAAGAGGGGGAGAAGTGTGTGGCACATCTGACCAGTTGCACTTGCCTCTGACTCAGAAATATCAGCTAGGTTTTGATTTTATCTCTGCTGAGGGCTGTGTATTCTTTCCCCAGTACAAATGATTTTGTATTTCAAATGTTTCTTGCACCAGGTCTCCCTGTACTCAACAATAAATGGAAGGACCTCTAACGTGTTTTCAGTGTCACCTGCAAACAGGTTTTTTGTATTTTAATTTTCCTTGAGATGAAGAAAGCACAGCTTGCTTTGTACCATCTGATCTGACTGCTATTTAACCCTCCTTTTCCAATAGTTTCTGTGTTCACAAACTTTGTCTCTAAAACTTACTTTTTGTGCCCATGCCATATGCACACCCACCTGGATGTGTTATGTGCTATGTTATGTTTTATGCTGTGCTAAGTGCTATGCACACACACCTAACCATGATGTGTTATAAGTAGAGATAGCTGTGGATTTTCCATCCTGTCATTTTCCAACTGAAAAAGTACATTCAAAAACATCATGTTTTGCTGTTGAAAAATAGAAATCCTTTCCCCCTGGATGCGCAACCCCCAAATAAAGCCATCATTGGGAAAATCGACATTAAATATTTTGTTTGGGGATGGATTGATTGTAATTAGAGTATATCTAACGTTTCAGCTAAATGTTTTCTTTTCCATCGTTTCAACTAAATGTTGAACTGCTCTTGCCAGTGGTGAAACCAGAAGAAGTGAAGAGCCCTGGTTAAATCTGAAGGGAGATGAACTTTCCCAAGGGAGATGAACTCTCCCTTCACATGGGGTGCAGTGGGCATTGCACAGCTAGCAGTGATGGAAGTGGCATTTGGCTGAGGCCACAGACCTGTGGGAAAGGAAAAAGTCCTGGTTTTGAGACTGGTATTTGGTGTTTTACATCATTGCTGCCAGAGAAAGAGGCAGTGCTGGGCTGCTCCTGAGGGTTTGGGTCCATGAGATACTTCCCATTGCCTGTGGGAACACTGGAGGTGGTCTTTGGTTTGCCAAAATCGCCTTTGTGAGTGTTTCTTTAGACGGGATGTGTTGCAGGGGGAATGGTCATTTTCTGCTTTAGGAAGGACTAAAGAAGTGACTTTGGATAGCTTCCACTGTCAGAGTCACGCTGTTGATGAAGAAGTTGTTTGGTACGTGTCTGGTCTCAGTTTATATTGATCTCTACAAAAAAAAAAGCAAGGGAAGTACTTGTTCTTTTAAAATGTAATTATAGAAATCATTGCTGTCCAGTCAGCAACTGGAGGACAGCGCTGGTGGTTCTGCTTTGCCTTCAGATCCCTAAAGCACTTTGAAACACAGAGTGATCCTGCTTCTACCTGTATGAGTTCACAGTTATCCTCCAAGGCAGGAGTTATTTAGATTATTTAATTTTCACGAAGGAGATTAGTTGATTGCTTTGGGGGAGGGAGTGTTTATTTTGTTGATTTTTTTCCCCCTATAAATAATCTTCTTTCTTTCTCTAGGCATGCTGGAAAAGGAAATCATCTATTCCATAGCTACAGGCTTGATCTAGTTCTGTCCTCTGAAAATTGCCTCAGCTTTCAGAAATGTCTATTATAGAAAAACATAACATTACAGCTGTTTTGCAATCTTTAAAGGGCAGAAGCACCTAAGCTACTGCTCCTCTGACTTCTGTTTCCATGAGTGAAAATTATCTTACAGACAGAATACTGCTGATGACCAAACAGGGCAGAATTGTTGTTTGATTCCTATTCTCTGACAGGGATGCACCAAAAATAGAAACAGCTGCATCTTTCAATTGAGTGAAATTTGAATAATGTTGCTGCGCTGGAAATAAAATGGAAAAGCCACATGGAGCAAGGGGTTTGATCTGGTAGGTGCAAATGAGACCAAATTTCAGTTTTCTGTAGCAGATCTAGTTCTAGATTTTCTGTGACTCAAAACTCACGAACATTTTAATCTGGATTCTAGTTTCATATAAAGACTGCAACACTGGTACAAAGGCTTGCCTTGCACTGCTCAAGGAATGTTCTCACCAGCAGATGCAGGCAGTGGACAGGTGTACTGACCAGTGGTTGCCAGATGATCTCACTGAGATGTTAGTTCAAGAAATTAAGACAGCTGCTTTTCTTCCTTAATCCTGTTCATTTTACACCTTTTAATACATTTACTGAAATTAGTAGAATTTTTCCTAAAATACAGTTTTAAAATGCCAGCCATTCAAGAACACCTGCAAGCTGTAATTCTGGGGGTTTATACATTTCTCTTACTTAGGAAAAGAGGGAACGTAGCCCCAAAGCCCAGGCCCCTCCATGATGCTGTTCTGTGCTGCTCTTGCCTGCAAGGCTGAGCCTGCAGGTGTTACTTTGCATGGATGTTGGACCAGCTACAGGTCCCTGGCACGCAGCAAAGCTGTTATTTGGTAAACAAATTCTTCTGAAACAGTCGAGCTGAAAGCAATTTCTGCACATGAAATGGATAAACGAAGTGCCTTGGGTCTTGCAGTACCTAAATATCTTCAAAGACCCGGGTCCTGGGGTAGGACAGATTGTGGTGATCGCCCAACACGCAGCCCTGACACCGGCGCTCCTTGCTGTGCTCCACAGGACACGACAGACAGGGAAACAGCTTTCCATCCTGCTGCAGTGCCTGCCAGAGCGAGTTCGTTCCTCCAAGTCTGCCTAGGACTGGTTGGAAGGCTTTGGAGGACCCTTCTTACTTGGTTTGTTGTCACCCCATGGGATCACACCTGTGTTGCTCCCACCCTCTTGTTCCTCTGGGTTTCTGCGGGTCCCTGGGACATCCCAAAGGTTGGGATCTCTGCAACATTTACATCTTTCACATATTTGGGCTCATTTGTTATGTCCCTCGCTTTACTCATTGCACGGTGATGCATATTTACTAATTCTAACATTTCCTCGTTAGTCATTCCCTCCAGGCCCATTAATCACTATAAATTCCCAAACGAGAGGCTGCAGTACATCGTTCCTTCCAACAGACAGCTGACACGTAGTAATTAGGCAGCTGAACATAAAAATAATGAGGCTGAGGCTCCCGCAGATCTCCTTCCCCCTCTCGGCACCTCGGGGGCAGCCTCTCTGCAGCCACCACTGCACAAGCTGCTCCCCAGCACGGATGTGCCTGTTTCCCTCTCTTTACCCCCCAAACCTGCTCTCTGATCCATTGGAGAGGTACCCAGGCATTTAGCTTTGTGACTTCTGGCAGTATTTCTCCATGCATCACATCAACACACACTGAATTATTTAATCTCTCTGCCTCCCCTGTTTCCCTGTCATGCAGGGACTGGTCCAGCTCCCGTTGTTCATCTCTACCTGCTGCTCCAGAAAATCCTCGTGCCAAGCTGCCCTGCCAGTTTGCCGCAGCCTCTCTAACTCACAGCACACTCTTGGAAATAAATGCATCTTCTCACAATGCCTTCGCTCCCTGAAATAAAGTGCGTGATTCAGGCAGGGGTTTGACTGCCATGTGCAACGCAGAAATGGTCTGAGAGACCAAAAGGCTCTTTGTGTCCAGACTAATTTCCCTGTTTTCTTGTATTCTCCCTCCTCTGCACAGTTAGGGAGCAGTTTTAAGGAGCAGTTCTGCAGTCTGTTCTCCTTTATTTATTTTTTTTTTTCTGTGGTGCTCACTTTTGTTTGCCACAGAAATACCTTGGCAATGGAGTGCTCATGGAGAGGGACACAGCACCATCCACTCCAAATGACACTGCAGTGTCCAGCATCACTGGCCAAACTGGAGTTAATGAGAGTTAGGAAGAAACTTCCCCTGCAGCTCTTTTATCCTCTCCTGCTCCTTTCTGAAGCAATGTGTCTTGGCTGCATTTGGCTTAAAAAGACCCTTGATCTGCTTTGTTTATGGTAATTTCTTTATTCCTGAGAGAGAGAGGGAAGGCAGCACCGAACTGATATTGTTCTGGGACTGCAGATGGGCAGATGGTTTGAAAAAACGACTGCAAGATTTCACTTGCACTCTGGGCCTGTCTTTCACATTTGGGTGCAAAGACCAAGTTTTGTCTTCTGTCACGGGGAGCCTAATTTAGATTGCCTAAAACTTGAAATCAGTTTGAAGACAAATCCCCAAGGTCAACGACTCCACAGATTTGGAGGTTAAGGAATTGAGGTTAAGAACTGACAAACGAGGAAGCCGAGGCAAGATTATGGAAATGAGGATCTGTAGCAAATTCTCTCTTGTTTCCCCCTTGTAACCTCCTAATGACATTAGTGCCTGTCTTTGACAGTCCCTTCTCAAAGGGGAACTTCCTTGAGCACTAAAGACGCTTTTATGAGTCCCAGAGACGCACACAGGAAAACATGTGGGCAAATCTGCTAAGACCCAGATATGGGACACAGTCCTTAAAAGCCCTGCACCGACTTAAAAGAAATGACCTGAAGTAAGGGAGACAACAAAACACACTTGGCAGCTGGGTCCCCACCACTGTATCCCCACCCCAGACCCCGTGCTGAAAGCCAACATCCTTTTTCACCTCCGTGCTGCTGAATGCACTCAGTTAAAAATTCAATCTTCGCATCTCCCCAGTGAGCTGGAGCTCTTCTACTGTCCCTTCTCGCAGCTGTGAAGCTGTGATGCAGAGGGATTGGAGCCAACACCATAAACCAGCACCTATTAACACTGTCCAGCCCAAACCACCATATCCCCAGTCCTCAGAGCAACTTGGCCTTTTTTGTAATGCAGTTTTTGTTGCTTATTCCAGCACTGCTTCAGGTCACTGAACTCGTTTACTCCAGGGAGAGTTTCTGGACACCTGGCCCATGGCTGGAATTTTTTTTTCTGTAAGTATCTCACTCTTCTTCACCAAGGAACACTGTGTGAAGCTTGGGCTGGATTTGTCTCTGCAGGTGGTGGTTCTTTGACTAAAACACGAGACCCACATTTTCCTGCAAGGCTGTCTCACCCCAAGCATTGCAGCTTGGTTGCTGCAAGAGAGGTTTCCCCGCTGGAGTCAGTGTAATATCAAACCCTTTCTCCCACCTTTTCTCTTGATCGTTGCCTCTAAAACTGCTCAGAGAGCTGCCCAAGAACAGCTGAGTGGGTAGGAAGCATTTAATGAAGATGCCTTTACTTCCCCATCAAGTTGGAGAACTGAGCCATGGTGCTCACTCCTCCCCTTCTTGTCTGTAGGAATTTTCTAACAGTGCTGGTGAGCTCAGACCCGTTTTTCCCCTGAGATTAGATGGCAGAAAGCAAAGTGAACTTGCTCCTTTTCATATATTATCCAGCTATGGTTAATGAAAAGCTGAAAGGTAATTTTAAACTGTAGAGTGAATAAGATATAGCTTTAAAGGGGAGCAAAGTATCCCTGAGGATGGTGGCATCAAGTATGGATAAATAATGTACATGACTGTTTGGGAAGCACTTTACTCACCTGTCTAAAACACCTGCCATCCTACTGATCTCAGATGGATGAATTTATGGCCTTGTTATAAATTTCCTGATGCCTCAGCTTCCTAACCTTGAAACATTCAAAGTAGATATAGCTTTACAAATAGATTAATTTTTTTTTCAGAAATAGTTTTTCCATCTGTTTGTTCCATTTTCCCATCTGTTCCTCCAGCCTTATAGTCTTGTTCAACCTGTTTATGAAGATTGCATTTAAGTGAATATATACATATCTATCTATCTATCTATATAAAACTCATTTTTTCTATACCAGGACAGTTGTTTCACAGTGGTTTGGTTTGTTCTTAAACTGCCTCTCTGAACTTCTCTGGGCACTTTTATTTGGGAATCCTTTACCTTTCCAGTATGCACTGTAATCCTTCAGTGTGCTCGTTACACTTTGAGGCCGCCAGGAATTCTTGCCCGGTGCAGGGTGATCTCCGTGGCAGGGCCAGACCACGAGCTGCAGGCACACCCCAGTGAGAAAGCCGGCACATCCCATGGATGTGGCATTCTGGTGCCCAGCTGGGTGCCACAAAGGTGGGTGACACCAGGGAGTTCTAGCAGACAGCCCAACTCTTGCGCTCTCCGCCACAATGTCAGTCAGTACCTGCTCAGGAGCATTTTCTGTTCTCATGACCCAGGTGAGGATGGTCTTGTAGCAGCTCCCAAGGCTCTGCTTTCACTGAAGAGCCTCTAGTATCTCCTGAGTAGTGACTAGGTAGAGATTAAGGTACCTAACGCAGTCCCCAGCCTGACCAATCTGGAAAAAATTCCCTGGAATCAGCAGCCAATATTGTATTACAGTTAGATCAGAAGCTGAACTGGATTTCTCTCGGTATTTGTCTGAGAGGCACAAGTAAGCACCTTCTGAGAAGGGATCATTTCTGCTACAGAGAGAGAGCAAATCTGAGTCTCTCCGGGCCACCCAAAAAGTGATTTTTGATTTGTCAAAATAATCCTTTAAGCAGAGGAATTGAGAGCTTGGAAGATATCCAAAAATGTGTTAATCTACACTTTTTTAATTTCTCTCTTTATGTAAGGAAGGGGGGAACTAATAAAAAGCTTGTAAATCATGTGGTTAAGTTTAAAGAAAAATGCTTTGGGAAAGTTTTCAAGCCTCCTGCAAGACGTTTTGTTTTTATTCCTTCTGTCTCCACAAGACTTTTGCCTTCTACCGTTTGCCAGCAGGATTGGAAAAATTCTACTGGTCCTGTCATCGCAAGGGACGCCTGTGGAATTGTTTTATTGTTACCCTTCTCCTTCTGGTAGGATGAGATCAGTCTCTTCATTTAGCTGAAGTCAAGGCGTCTTCTCTCTCGTTCCAGATGTGCTAAGCTCCTTGTAAACAACGAGTGACTTTGTTAAATCGTCGGCTGTTGTGAGCCTTTGAAGATTGCTGCGCTCCACATTTCAGGTGAAAGGGCTCACAGGAAGCCTTTGGGGCAGAGGAGACCCCAGCTCCACTTTCCATGCGGGAGGATTTTCCCAGGACCCACAGCAATGGCCTTCCAGACTAAAGGCAACATTGATGTCTTTTAAAGGTTTATCAAGAGCGTCTTGCAGATGTTGGGGAGTGGGGAGCAGCCTTCTGCAGCAGCCCCTCCTCTTGGTCTTGGCTTTATTTTAGGGTGGTCTTGTGGCCAGTAAGCAAAAATGAGCCATAAATTTATCTCCAAGGGCAGCTGTTTGGGCCACGGGATTTTAAGCACAAGAAGCCGGTCCTGCGTGTTTTGTACCAAGCCCAAGGCTTTACCTACCAGCTCAGCATGGAAAGTTTACCCATTACCAACCTGTGCCGGTTGGGTTCCCTTTGTTCCCAGAAAACAAAAGCTCTCTGTTCACAGCTAAACCCCCCATCCAAGCGTTTCCTGCAACAAAACAAAAGCCTGCTAAATAGGAACGTTACTCCCCCTGGGAGAGGATGCATTCCCTCACGTTCACGGTATGCAGTACTCTCTTAGTTCACTGATTTTGTTACTTTTTACAGTTCAGTTTCCATACGCTGCTGCTCATGTGTGGTGCCAATGCTGCTGGTGATGAATTTCTCGCAGAGCTGACTTGAGCAATGTCTCTCTGAAGTAATCATTTTCTGTCTCCCCGGCGTTTAGCTGAGTACATCGTCTCCAAGACCTTTCACCAAGCACCCATCAGCAAGGAGTTCAAGCTAAGCAAGACATTACCCCGTTCCAGAGGCTGAGCAAATCACATGCCTACGCTGTAACTGATTATTTCTATTAGCTGATTGGTTTTTAATGCATCTATTTTACAGGTAAACAGATTTATCTTAGGAAGGCGTAGATAATAGTGATGCTGGGTTTTTTCATTCGTTGCCTTCCATCAGAGACTGAAGGGCTGGATGCTGAAATAGGTGTCATTCAGCTGTAAAGTCCCTTGATTTTCGTACCTAGTCAGAACGGGCATCTGGGATTGCTGGGCAAGACTAGGAAAGCCTGAAAAACTTGTGGAGCCTTCTAAAAAACTCCATAAATGGATAACATTAATTGTGTGTTAATTTATCCAATCCCAGCTCCTCATGAACCTCCCCTTTATAAAACGGAACGTTTTGGAATTGCCAGGTTCCCTGGAAAAGCCAATTCCTGGTGCAAGGAGCCCACAACATGGATCTCACACGCAGACGGCACAAGAGCATCAGCCATTTGTGATGTGATGTCCCACTCACCCTGCTGACCCCAGGCGCAAATCTCATCATGCATATCTTGCCAACCCACGGATCAAGGAGACCCAAAAATCGGTGCCTGGGCCAAAGTGCCTAAGATTGAAACACCAGAAGGGGAGGTGAAAGCAGAGGAGACAAAAGCTCTGCTCACTGGCATAATTTAGATACCATCAGGGGATTGCAATAAGGGAATGGATCCTGAATAGCCATTTCAGCCTTACAAATTAGGGAAAGGGAAGAAATTCACCAAGACAAAATTCTTGGAGGGAGATGTCATATATGTATGTGGTAAGGTAAAGCCGTGGGCAGAGAGCACTTTCTTGATGATGTCCTCATCCACACCACTCCTGCCCGTGTTTTTAACTTGTTTTCAAAGAAACGTGAGTCTTAAAAATCTATTGCTGGAGGTACTCAAGAGTGGCAGTGGCTGCCTCAATCCATCATGGCCAACCTCGGAGGACTTTGCTGCTTTGGAAAGACCTTTCTTTTTCTTTCCACCACAGAAAAAAAAAATTAAAAAATAAAAAAAGAGTAGGGCTTTCGGTGTATATTTTACCAGGGCCAGGTTTTGCTGCCTGCCCTCCCAGGGCTGGGGGAAGGAGGAAGACCTTTACCTGCTGCTCGCTGCCGGGCAGGGGGCACCGCGAAGGGAACAGGACCCAGCCGTCTGGCGGCAGCTTTTTTGGGCTGGATTTCGGCTCGCCTGCCGGGCTGGGGTTGCAGCTGGCTGGCCTGCTCTCCTTCCCTCCCACCGGCTCTCACTGGGAGCAGAACATGCCTTCTCCTGCTGATTTCTGCTTGCCATATTGATTGCAGCAGGGTATAATGGAGACAAGTCAGGCAGAAAGCCAGCCACCCTCGGGAATGATTAAAGAGCAAGCAGAAAAGGACAGAAGTGAAGAAAAACAGGCTGACACTTAGGACTTGGTGGGTTTGGAGCAAATTATGCCCTTTTCCCCACCTCACCCCCGCGAGGTGCCTGGGACGGTTCAGCGGTGCCTCAATTTTAGCTCTGCCCAAAAGAAGCATCATACGGACCCCCATGAAGGCGGGGAACAAAATCCCCAGAACGTGTACAATATCCCTATTGTGCATGGATTTGCAGCCTGATTATTCAGAGCATAGCCAAGGAAAGGTAAGGCTATGACCCATTGTTTTCCTGCGATCAATTGAATACTGTCATTTGCATTTAAAACGCTCTAAATTCGCACTGTCAATATGCCAAACAGCTGCTCGAGCTTTTCAGCATTCCATGGTGACAATCACACTATCATACATCACTGGCACCAGGATTTGCGATACTCTCAGTGTCAAAATTTTGTGGGGTTTTTTTTAAGAGGGGGGAAAAAAAATCCTCCCCTCCCCCCAAAATACCCAAACCTGTGAAAAATCCACTTTTAAAATGATGGCGTTGGATGCTGCTAAGCAGGCCTTCACAGATGCCAACATATCAAAATTCATCTCCTTTCTTCCTCTCCTACAATTAAAAGGTAGTTAAGAAAGAGGCTGTTCCTGATAGACCCACCTTCTGTTTTCTCCTTTGTATGCGTATTATTCATTAGCAGTCTAATAAGAGTTTCAAAATGCTCTGTGCCTCTGCCAGCAGGGCATATGTATGTAGACATGTGCTTGTGACAGATAAGTACATAAACAGCATATTGGCACCAGAAAGACATCTGTGCCTAGAAAAACGCTTGTGATATGTACATAAATGACATTTTAGCTCTAGTCGAGTCCTTGTGGCTTTGAGAGGAATATGTGACTGTACTCTTCTCTGTGAATACTTAAAAGGTGCGCCTCAGACGGGGAAGAGTTTTCCGGAGGTTCGCGGGGAGCCGGAGGATGCGGAGCGGCCGGGGCTGCGGCAGACGGGGGCAGAGCCGTGCCAGGGCAGGGTGGGCGCTGCCTCGGGGGGCAGCACCGGCGCCCCCCGATCTGACTCGGTGCGCCCCGACGGGGTGTGCCCTCCTGGGCGCCAAGGGAATAAAACCTTGGACCGAAAAGCCAGGGGTGATCCAGCGTCGAGGGGCACAGGGAGGGCTCCCTGCAGCACTTTCTGGTAGCTGTGTGTAATTATCTGGCTGAAATTTGAATGCAATCCCTTCACAAGTGGCTTCTGCAGCAGAAAAGGGACGTTTTGGACTGTTACAGTAGGGGACTGAGCATCCCATCTTCTGGGATCCTTCCCAGATGGCACAGCCGGACACTGTAGGTCTGCTCACACCACTTGGTTCAGGCTCAGTTTGTCCTTTCTTGGTGACAGCTCTCTGACTTAGAGCTCCAAGGAGCACTGGAAGTGTTGTGCCCAGGAGGTTACAGGTGAGAGGTCTATGATCCCAGGAAAACCTAGAGGTTATTTGAACCTAGTCTGGGTGAGCGAGGAGAGAGAAAAGATGCAAAATTGGAGGCACTTTAGTATTCACCACACACAGAGCAGTAAATAGGGACTTGGCTTCCTGATTCTGGGCATTGAAGCCAAAGTCTGGGATATGTGGGAGCCCTTTTGACCCAGTGAAATCACCCCAAGTGGGGAACTTCAGCCTAAGAATGAGTTCAGCCACGTCTTCCCTGAGTTTACTCCAGGAGGTTTGGGTGCTCCAGCAACTCTCCATTCCTGGCTTTCTGAAATTACAAATCCCCTATAGATTTCATTTGATCCAGTAAATACTGAAAGGAAATGAGTGTCCTAATCTGTCACTGATTCCAGGTTCATGAAGACTCACCTGGGCTGGACCATGAAACAGCAGCTGCACCTGTGTCAAAACCTTCTGGGACGTGGCATTAAGACAGATATCGGGGTGCGCTGCTGTTCAAGGGCTTGCCCATGGTGAAAATGGCCTCACTTCCTTGGGTCTGACATAAAGAGGAGAGAAACAGCAAAATATTCCTTGCTGGAAATCAGGATGGCTCCTTGGACTTCACTGGAGCCTGTTTGTTGACGTGACCTGAGCACGCGTCTCCCCAGGTGGGTGGGAGTCTCACACTTCCAACGTGATGGATGGAACAACAGTGGTGGATGAGCTGTTACTTGCCTGAAAAAAAGTGTTTTGGGGGAAAATTGTCTCCAGTCATTCTCATTTTGCATGTGATTTTTCCTACATATGTTTCTAATCATTAAGAAATTCTGTAGCTTAAATAATGCTCTGAAAGTACGGTAACTGTTGGACTACATTCTGTTGTAACCTTATTGAATTTCACTTCTCTGGAAAAAATAATGGGATACTATATCTTGAAAAACAAATGGTAATTGCATTTTTAACAGAATGTTTCTCTTTGTGTTTCAAAACCTTCTGCACACAGTTAGACATCTAGCCAGGGAAGAAGGTACAAAGCATATGGGCCAATTTCTGTTTCTTGGCTGTTCAAGATGCCTTAATATTCAGGCAGTGATGTGTGTGTGTCCGTGCAATATGGCACAACTTATCTACGTGCTATCCTCAAGCTCAGGTGAGGTGGTCAAAAGCTGTGTACTGGCGTCAGGGGAGGTGTTTGAGGAGAAATTGAGGGAAGGTGGGTCTACATCCTGTTCCCTACTAGATGTGTGGGTGCACATCCTCTTATGAATTCAGATTTGTGTTGTTTGATCTGAAGAAGACCAATGTTCCAGCACTCATGGTGCTGACCAGAGGAACAGGTCCATCCTGCAGGTGACCAGGATCTTACAGATAAGGATCTTGTCAATGCTGCAGAGACTGGAGTTGTCCAACAACCTTTGCACTGTCCATGTGCCACGGTGACGTGACTTCCTCAGTGCTTTGGGGATTTGCACATCACCACGTGCTGGGAACTGAGTTGATTAAAGCCTGGGACCCGAAATAGCACCGCCACAGTTTGACAGCATGCTGCTGTTATTGTCTGCTGAGGTTAGGAGAGCCCTGGTAAACACTGGAAGGCTCTTCCCTAATACTTTGTAAATCTGGTGTGTTAAGAACTTTGTGAGGGGATGCACTTGGACATGGGAAGCTTCAAGGCAAAGGAATAGACTTGAGGTTTCTGACTGACAAGACACATGTGAGTACATGCAAAATGTGCTCCTCCTGCTAAAAATAACATTTCTCCTGTCAACCACGATGCACCCACCCCCACAACACCACCCAGAAGAACACATTAACACCTTGGCTTTGCACGTAGCCCGATTCACAGCAGCCACAAGTGGTGGAGGGATCTGCACTCTGTGCATGCTGACAAATCATATGGCACAGCGAGGAACAGAGGAGTGAAACTGGGCTAGCAGAAGTTGACGCCTTATCATCACAGTCCCTCTGAGCATGCTGTAGGCTGACACCTCCACCAACCGAGTCATCTCCCCGGTGCCAGGATGAGGAGCACGAGCCTGCTATCCTGATTTAGCCTCTGGTAAGCCAGGCTTGGCTTGCCACACCAGGAAGGCTGGAAGAGGTGCATGGATGCAAATGGTGCGGGAGCACCGTGGGTGCGCCGGCATGAGGAGAAGCAAAGCACATCCAACCACTGCTGCTCACAGCTGTGCGATGGGGACATGCAAAATGTGCTTTATACACAAGGGATGTGGGATGTTTCTCCCATTGCTGTTCCCCGTTTGCTGCCTAATCCCACCTAGGAACCTGTAAATAATATTTCAAAGCAAGAAGGGTTGGGTTGCAGATAACTCTTGCCCCTAAAAAAGATTCCTGCCATCGCCAAGGTGCAGATCTGTCAGATAGCCTGTGTGTGCTTCTAAGATAATGGAAGACATAGACAGCAAAGTTTTTTAAAATGGTGAAAGACTAGAGAATACCAGATTTTTTTCCCCAATTATTGTTTCCTATCAAAAGCTGCACTTTTTTTCCTTATGTCTTAGAGTGATTTTACAATGCCTGTATCCCTAATCATCTGTTCTGTATATTGTGTTCTACACCTTTAAGGTGATTCTCAGAGTGCACTGTTTGTTTCGAAAAACTACGTTAACTCTTCCACATTCCTCTCCTGGCTTATCAGTTCAGCTGAGGCTCGGACAGACAGCTGCAGGACAGTGATCTCTGGTGCTTTTTAGTTCGTTTTAGCTAGCTAGGGCAGAGAACTAGTTTGTTTTTTTTTTTTTTCCTTTTTTTTTTGAGACTGTTTAAGCCTGCTCCAGACTAAAAACCTCGAGGAGAACTGAAAGATTTCCCCCCTGTGCCCTCCGGGGCCCAGGACGGCATTTTCCGACAACGCCGGAGGAACTGATAAGAGACTGAGAGAGATGAACTGCACCCACAGTAAGGACTCTTCTTAATTTGCCATCTCACTTCAACAAAAGGTTTGATTGTTTCATATTATTCATCCTGTGTGCCCGTGAGAATTTTTTTTTTTTTTTTGTTAAATAAATAATTTTTTCCGCTTTTCTCCAAGGAAGTTTTTTCCCATACCAGTTGTGGGGGAGGGACTGTTTAGGTTTGTTTTTTCAAGAGGAGCCCCATTCGGAGATTTCCTCCCTAAACCAGGACACCTTAGAAGTTAAAGCTTTCTTTAAAGCTGAAGACATAAGATCCCTGCCCATGGCAGGAGGTAGGAACCAGAGGATCATTAAGTTCCTGTTTAACCCAAACCATCATAGGATCCTATGGCAGTAGAAGTCGACCGTTCTTCAGAATTTCTCACATTAAGCTCTAGGCAAATAATTTGTTTATTTATAGTTTTGCTTCAGTATAAATTTAGATTCTTTGTAAAAGTAAATTTTGTAAAAGGAATAAAAAAAAGAAAGAGAGAGCTGGAATCAAGTTGTAGCTAAATATCAGCAGGTGACACAAGATTGATTCTAAGTCACAGAGGTCACTGTCAGTCCACTGCAGCCTTCCCCTAGGACAGCGTGAAGCTTTATTCAAAGAAGATTTTCAGAAAACCCAGGAGATTTAAATGCATAAGTTCCAATCCCATGGCAAGCACATGAGCCTATGTTCTCACTCTCGAAATTAAGCTCCTTTAACTCTCATTTGTGTGTCTGGGAGAGCCCTGGGCCCCTGCAGTTCTTCCCTTGTCTGAACCTCCCTTGACGGCTCCGGCAAAGCCAGGAAGGCTTTGGTGGGCACTGAAGGCATCCAGGCCTTTGCAGATGGTGCTTAGCACTTAACAGGATCAGCCCCTCAGCCACTTGTGTGGTGTCCATCACCTCAGATGCCTCACTATCCCTGAAACAGCACGATGCCCACCACATGTGATCAGCCCTGTAAGCTGCTTTCACCTCACCTCAAATGTTTGCAGTGCAGATAATCCCAGTGGGGTGTCTGTATAAAGGAGCCCCTTGTTCAGGGCAAAAGGGAGGAATGCTCTTCCATAACAAAATTAGGGAGTTGACAGAGACATAAAGCTAAAGGTTTGCAAGATTGCTTCTGTTCGGCCAAATGTTGAGAGGTTTGGGGTTTTTTTTGGAGATCCTGGTGTTTAAAGTTAGTTTTTCAGCAGGTGGTCTGGCAGTAGCTGTGTATGGAAAAGCAGCTTCTGTCCCCAGTCAGCTATCAGCATTTTAGCTTTTTTTGTTTCATCTTCAATCCTTGCTTACTCCTGTATTGGCAAAAGTAACACCAGAATCAAGTCACTTCCTGGGATGAAAACCTGAGAGTTCATCAGCCAAGATGGAGCTTCAGTTTTGGCCTGATTTGGTGTTTCTCTTGAAAAATCTGAATGTTTGGATGCTCTTGGTGGTTCTGGTCATGTCTCTTTTGATTATTGACCTTGCGAAAAAGAGACGACCCAGGAATTTCCCTCCAGGGCCGCAGCTCTTTCCTCTCGTGGGAACCTTTGTGGACTTTAAGCAGCCCCTCCATCTTGCACTGCAGAAGGTAAGAGCTCCATGGACATTTTCCCTGCTAACAATATCTTACCCTCCCATGACTCTTATCCCCACACTGTGAAGCAGCAAGGGCAGCCTCGGCAGAACTGGGTATGTAATAACCACATGAGATAGATGACCCTTTTTGGTTTTATCTCTCACTATCACCTCCTCTTCCAGGGGAGTAGGATGGTCCAATGGGAAAGAAATACATAACAGAGGAAGACCTACATGTTCCTCCTTTTTCTTCCCATCTGACTGACCATTTCCTTCTGGACCCCAGAAAGGACTCGGAAGGGCTGGGCCAGGCTGGGGGACAAATGAAAAGTGCTGTGTGACAGCTGAACTGTTTGGAGTTTTCCTCTGGAAATTGTCCTGTCATTGTCTTTGCTCAGAGGCCAACAATTCACCCCATTGCATCTGAAAGAAACATTTAAAATCCTGAGCTATGTCCTGTGGCTTCTTCTGTGTAGCAGAAAGAGGCAGTGATCTCTCTGGAAAGGTTTCCACAGCTTTGACTCCCACCAGAGACAAAAAGACAGAGATTTTATACATGCTGAGTATTCCTTTCTGAAAAGGTGGAAGAAGTTCTGACATGCTGGCTGCAAAAAATCCTTTCTGGTGACTGTCTCTTGATCTTTCTCAGCAGGCTGACACCAGCCTGTCTACCCTGCGTGTTCTCAGGCCACCAGCACGGGTGGTCCCTGAGGGAATCCTTGGGGAAGGCTGAGGCAGCGAGTTCAGGATATTTTGTGAATACACACAGGTATTAATAAAATTAATCCCATTCATATACAAGCACACAATGGCTGAGGGACCCATTTTGTCCCAGGCTGGTTTCATGAGTCACCACAGCAGTTTGGGGTGACTCTGTGTGTCCTTTCATGTAGATTCATTCTAAGAAGAGAATGAGCTCCTTGACAGAGAGAAGATATGATCCTCCCTTTACTCTTATACGTCTCAGAGGAGACACTAATGCCAGCAAAGTCCAGGCAAGGAAAATGGCTGCAATTTGGCCATAAATGCAGTCAGGCTTAAAATTAGAAGTACGTTTCTAGCAATAAGCAGTTAGGGCTCCTGTTTAAATGGGAGAGCTGGAGAAGAAACCACACTACTCTAGACACAAAGTCGATGAAAGGGATAATTTGTCATGCTTTGCCCTCAGCAAGAAGAGCCTGAGTGTGGTGACCCAGGTGGTGGGACAGAAAGGGACAGAGCAGATGCCCATCAGTTACAAAGCAGGTTATATCCTTGTTACAAGCCAAACTGATGTAAACACCTGGTAAAGCCCAGGTCACGCCAGATAACAAATATAAGCAAACCATCCCTCCCACACCACAGCTCTCCAGCCCTTTTTATGCCTTCTCCAGCCTTCATGGAGTAGCTTAGATTGGATGGGACCTGCGTGCTTGGGTTTGGGTTTCTCTAAAGTCCCTTTGCTTCAAGCAAGATTAAGTTCAAATTCAGATTTCCCTGTTCAAGGTCTTGGCCTGGCGAGTTTTGAAAATCCCCATCTTCTTGTTCTCAGAGGACAATGGGCTCTCTTTCAGCTTACAGGTCAGTATGGGAACATCTTCAGCGTGCAGTTTGGAAGTCTGACATTCGTGGTGGTCAACGGGTACCAGATGGTGAGAGAAGCTCTTGTCCACCAGGCTGAAATATTTGCTGATCGGCCAAATATTCCACTCCTCCAAGAAATATTTAGAGGCTTTGGTAAGCACAGCTACCAGGATTTTGGGACAAAACTTTCATCTCTTTGGAGTGATAACTGTGAGAGGGAAAGAAACGGGTTGAATTCAGCACTTGTGAACTGCACCTGTAAAAGCTTGTACAAGGGAAGGCAAGAATTGAGTTCACACTAATAATCTCGCAGGGGTATGTTTTAACCTTTGTGAGATTTAGGGATGAGAATGGGCTCAAAACCAGATTTTAATGGAAGAGGAGAAATAAATGCAAGCCGCCCAAAGATCGATACGCTTGCAGCGTTTCCCCTTGGTTTTCATTTCTCCTTTACTTTTCCTGCCTGGGTTGCACACAGCTCCAGAGACGGGGTGCTCCTGCCTGCAGCTCTGCCAACAGCATGATAGTACTCAGAGTATTTTGGCTTACACCTTTTTTTCCCACACAAAGTGACAAAGTAGCAGATTAAAGCAAACCCATAAAGCTAGATCTTTAGCATAAGCCAATTGCTCTTGAATTTTAATTCCCAGGCAGAGCCACAGCCTTTTCCACATCCAGGAGCTTTGTTTGCCTTGGTTTGGGGTTTTTGTCCATGATGAATGGCCGTTTTGGAATCCTAACACTCGCAAATGACCCAGAAAGAGGATTGTTCACCTCTTTTTTCGACCTACAGGGCTCATATCATCCAACGGGCACATATGGAGGCAGCAGAGAAAGTTTGCTTTAGCAACACTGAAAAGCCTCGCTGTAAATTTTGAGGAAAAAGTGCAAGAGGAGAGTCGGTACCTCGTGGAGACGATTGAGGAGGAGAAAGGTGGGGGTTAATGCACAGCACTGTGCTCAAAGCTTCCAGCTAAATGATTGATGAGAAGTAAAACTCTTACCCCAACGCAGCTCCAAACGTGCAAAACATTTCAATAGCTCAAACCTCTATCTTACACCGCCAGACTGTGCCTTTTAGCACTTATTTTAGACCTCAGGCCTCCTATTTTAGTTGTTCCTTATTAATATTAAGCAAATATATACTAGGCAGTTATTAAAACATGAGTGTTTATACGGCTAAGGAAGCGTCTCATGCATTCTGTGAAGGAATAAACGCAGCTCTCCTGCTATCAGGCACTTCCACTCAGAGGCTTAGTTAACCTCTGCTTGTCCTTGGTTTTGCAAAGTATTTTAAAACTTGTTTAGTCAGGCTTTCCTTTTGTTTCACACACAGATGAAGCGTGTGCCTTGCTCTTTTATGGTCCAGCTTTTAAAAACTGCCAGAGGGATATTAGTAAGAATAATTTGTATGTTGGTACATTGGTGATGTTGCACTTCAGCTTTAAATAGAAGCAGATGGGGTTGAGCTAATTCTATGGAGCTATATATAGTAAACAAGAAAGATCTAAAAAGGAATTGTGAAATTATATACTAAACTTGCTCCATTTTAATTGCTGTTGCACTGAACAGGCCAAATACTCCATGTTGCCAATTGATTATAGTCTTCTATAGTCCTAATCAATAAACTAATTAAGCTGCTGGTTTGGGCCTTTCTTCCCATTAGTAATGACAAACAGTGATCATGTCCATCACTCTAATATCTGAGCACCAGCCCGGTTTAATTACTTTCTTGAAGAGTGGAGAGATCAGCAGTGCTGCGAGGAGTGCCTTGCATTTCAAAGTGATGCTCAACAGCAGCTCAGGGCTGGACTGGGCTTGTCACTGAGATCAGTCTCTTGTCACAGCAAGTGGCTCTCCAGGCTGCTGAAATGTGCCCGGGGAGATGAAGGTCTCTGCTCAGTAGCTGTCTCAGGGAACGAAGATGTGACAAGCATCACATCACACTTCACTGCACAAATGCGCTCTAAGGGCCACATGAGCTTGCTGGGGTTTACAGGTGGGCACAGAGACCTGCAGCCCTCCCCGCTCTCTCCTCCAGCTCCCTTGATTTCTTCATGGGGGACAACTAAAGCCCAGGGCAATGGTATTTTTGCTGTGTGGTTGTCCTGGGCTCCCTGCTCTGGGTGAAGCTTTGAGGGGCCCTCCTGGCATATAAAATTGGCACCAAACACACGCTGGAGTGGGCAAAGTTGACAGCCATAGCATGGCATGCTGCTGGTTGTTTTCCCTGGAAAATTCTTCAGTGTTAATGTCACTGCCTGCCAGCAGCCTGGGCTGGACACAGGCCGGGATGTCCTGGCCCATAGTGCCCAGGCTCCAGAGGGCTGCTGGAGGTGATGGGGGTGGTGGGTACCCCAGGACATGGGCTGAAACCTGACACCCACCATGGGTGAGGAGCTGGTGAGGTCTCACTCCGATTCACAGCTGTGGATCTGGTAGGGAACATGGTTTTGACTGAGACTGAACAGGAAAAAACAGTGAAAGCTTGTCTTCAGAATTGTAGAATCATGGAGAGATTTATGTTGGAAAAGATCCTTAAGTTCATTGAGTCCAAACTTTACCCAGCATTGCCATGTCCACCACTAAACCACGGCCCCAGGTGACACATCCACACGCTTGTCAAACACTTCCAGGAATGGTGACTCCACCACTGCCCTGGGCTGCCCCTTCCAAAGCCTGTCATCCCTTCAAATGAGGACATTTTCCCTCATCTCCAATCAAAATCTCCTCTGGCCCAACTCTGAGGCTGTTTCCTATTGTCCTGTCCCCTGGTTCTTGGGAGAAAAGACCAACTCTCACCTGGCCACAACCTCCCTTCAGGAAATTTCCTTTCCTTTTTTTTTTTCTCCAGGACAACCCTTTGACCCTCATTACAAAATTAATAGTGCTGTTTCGAACATCATCTGTTCCATAACTTTTGGGAGCCGCTTTGACTACCACGACAACCGTTTCCAGGAGCTGCTGCACTCCCTGGCTGAAACACTGCTGCTCATCGGAAGTTTCTGGGGCCAGGTAAAGCCACTTGGATGTTTTTCCAGCTTCAGCTGCATGTAAGAACCCAGGGTTTCTAAGGCACTGATATAATCTGCCTTTTCCTGTAGAAAAGGAGCCATGTTTAAAGGAAAATGACCATGAGGATTGTTTTACATTAGATTGGATTTATACACAAAGTCTATCAGGAAAGCAAGGGAATAAGTTAAAATTATTGGGGCACATGGGGAAAATTAGCACTACAGGATTGTCAAACCAATCGTATGCCTCACATAACCAAAGAACAATGGGAAAATCTTTAATGTATCTGTTTCTACAAAAAGAAGAATTAGTAACACTGTGGAAATTCCCATCTTTTCCCTCACCCATATCCCAACTAGTTTCTTAAATAACTTCTATTTATGAAAAAAAAAAGACATTCTATATTTAGAACCAAAATAGGTTGATTTGATGATGCATTTTCTGCACGGCCACACACCATGGGTCAGATCTGATCTCTGTCCCCTCCATGGGGACACACTGAGGGGCTCATCTGCATCCACCTCACCTGTGGCTGCCTCACATCAGGGGGCACCTTTGGCCACTCAGTATTTGAGAACTTTATCAGCAGAAAATATCTGTCCAATTCCTATCTTGTTTGCACTTGTTTACACCTGCGTAGGTAAATTTGTACAAATTGGACTGTTATAGCAAGGATGATTTTTTTTTTTCATGGTAGCAAGCAGAGTTAATCAATTAAATGAGAGTCCCATCCTGTTAACTATGATACCTGCTGTTTTCTAACTCAAGAAATGCTCTTTTGTTCTGTTTGATTTCTTACCAGCTTTATAATGCTTTTCCTTTGATCATGAGATGGTTGCCAGGACCTTTCAGGAAAATCTTCAGGCACTGGGAGAAACTTCAACATTTTGTGAAAGGTGTGATTGCAAAGCACAAGGAGGATTTGGACCAGTCTGAGGCCGGAGATTATATTGACTGTTACCTGAAGGAAATAGAAAAGGTAGGAGGGAAATAACTAAAACTACCTAAAGATTAACCCATAGAATGAGCTGAGAAGATTCAGGGCTGTTTTGTCAGGGGAGCTCTTGCCTCACACGTTGCCTTCCTCTCCCTACCTCTGCCACATCAAACTTTAGCAGCAGCAGAAGCCTGATCACTTTGAAAACACACAGATTTTTTTTTTTTTTTCCATTTGAAAGGATTTACACTTTGTCTTCTTCCCTTTTTCGTTCTGTCACACAGCGTAGGAGGACTCTCAGGGAACATGTTCATGTTTCTATGAGCACTCACAGGCCTGTGTTTGCTATTGCGAAACTTGACATTTAAAAATGCTACCTGCTTTCAAGAGCCACTCTACAGCAACCAGGGTGTCTTTCAAAACAGTGCATAGGGCTTGGAATCCAGTGAAAGTAAAGGCTGGAAATTTCCAAGTCCAGGGGTACATAATAAAGGAGCAGCAGGACTTCAGTTACGCACAGGTGATTTTGGATTGGATTTTAAAAGCATCCCCTCCAGAGTGAGAGTTTTCATTGCCATGTTTTTCCTCCAAGTTTAAGGGTGACACCAGCTCCTACTTCCATGAGGAAAACCTGCTGTGCTCCACCTTGGACCTGTTCTTAACTGGGACTGAGACAACGGCGACCGCCATCCGCTGGGCTCTGCTCTACATGGCCGCGTACCCCCACATCCAGGGTAGGAGGGGTGCCTTGCTTAGCCCAAAATTGGGTAAGGGAAACTCAGGGAACAGAGTTATCCCAGCTCTGCCACATCTTGGATATGCCTGTGCCCCAGGAATCCTCTGAGAACCTTTTATTTTGAAGAGAAGTCTTAGGAGAAGCTTTTGAGGGAACTGGGAGTGTTTAGCCAAGAGAAAAGGAGGCTTTGGGGGGCACCTTCTGGTGCTCTACAACTCCCCGAAAGGAGGGTGCCACCAGGTGGGGGTCGGTCTCTCCTCCCAAGAAACAAGTGATAGGACAAGGGGAAATGGCCTCAGGTTGTGCCAGGGGAGGTTTAGGTTGGATATTAGGGAAAATTTCTTCACTGAAAAGGTTGTCCAGCCCTGGATCAGGCTGCCCAGGGGAGTGGTGCAGTCACCCTGGAAGTGTTCAAAAGGAGCGTGAATGTGGCACCTGGGGACACTGTTTGGTGGTGGTCTGGCAGTGCTGGTTTAATGGTCGGACTTGATCATTTTAGAGGGCTTCTCCAACCCTAAAAATTCTAGGAAGAGAGATATCTTGCATTTCTTTTTGCTCCCTGTAGAGAGAGTGCAGCAGGAGATCGACGCCGTGGTCGGGCGGTGCCGGCAGCCCTCGATGGCCGACAAGGAGAAGATGCCCTACACCAGCGCCGTGCTGAGCGAGGTCCTGCGCATGGGCAACGTGGTGCCCCTGGGGGTGCCCCGCATGGCCACCAGCGACACCACCCTGGCCGGCTTCCACCTGCCCAAAGTGCGTGGGGACCACCGGCCTTTGTCCCACCGGCCTTTGTCCCACCGGCCTTCATCCCACGAGCCTTCATCCCACCAGCTTCATCCCAACAGCTTCATCCCACAGCCTTCTTCCCACCGCCTTTGTCCCAACAGCTTCATCCCCCCAGCCTTTATCCCACTGGCATTCATCCCAACAGCTTCATCCCAACAGCTTCATCCCACTGGCCTTCATCCCAACAGCTTCATCCCACCAACCTTTGTCCCACTGGCCTTCATCCCATCAGAGCAGGGTCTTCACTGCTCAAGCCCCGAATCTCACCTGGAGGGGAACCCACCAGCAGGATCTTACAGAAATACCACAATTATATAGAAAATACAAGCCCTCTTGATGGATTCTGTGGGGCTGTTATGGGTCTCACCTCCTTACAGAGGAGAATTGTGAGACCCTTATGGTATTGGCTGTAACTTCCAATTTTAAAAGGTTTATGCCGTAAATTTTGTAAAAGATACTGTCAACACATTATGGGAATAGAGGGCTAGGAAACATAGGAAAGCAAACAGTTTGGGTTTGTTAATTCTACACAATATTAATAGTCCTCTGTTAAAAGTAGCACTTAATGAAGGGCAGGTAATGAGTATTGTTTCACACTCACTGTTCTGTAATTACAAAAGCAAACATGGGATTTATATATAACTGGTCTCTTCCCTCTATATAACTGGTTGCAATGAGGTAAATTTTAAAAATCCAGGCTTTTCCCTCCACATTGATTAGAATATTTCTCTTGCTGATGGAGAATGTGGGGATTATCCAGATCACCTTTTTTTTTTTTTTCTAAAAAAGCACATTTAAACAAATCGATTGAAAATAACTTGATTAAATTGCTTCGAGCTCCTGTGGGAATGCTGTGCTACCAATTTTAAGTTGGTTTGCATTACCATCACCTGTTACTGCAGCTCGGGGTGCAGATCAACACTCGGCGATATGCAAAGGCACAGACAAATGAACAATCCTGCAGGCTTTCACCCTCACTTAATTACGTAGCTTGGGGGGGGTGAAAAAAAAACAACCCGTTTTGTCCTTAAAACAGTGTAGTTTACAGAGCTAATAATAACCCAGTCTGCCGGCTCCCCTCCGCCGCGTAATCGCCGCTTCTCTCCACCTCTCGCAGGGCACCACCCTGATGACCAGCCTGACTTCGATAATGTTCGACAAAAACGTGTGGGAGACTCCAGACACCTTTAATCCTGAACATTTCCTGGAAAACGGCCAGTACAGGAGGCGGGAAGCTTTTCTGCCCTTCTCTGCAGGTACGATGATGGATGGGGAGGTGGCTTTTCTTTTTGCAAAGCTTTTCTTTTTCCCCCCCCAAGACACTGCTTATAGAGTAGGGGCTACCGCTCCTGTCCAGCTTCCAGCCCATCCCCACAGTGAAAATCCCACAGTGACTAGAGGCTGCAAGCAGGAAGGAAATCAATTTGTAACTGCAGGATTAAAAAAAAAAAAAAA